>OZ010598.1:6728775-6848775 GCA_963932145.1 Acanthosepion lycidas
CTTAATGTGATGTCCAGATGGTATGACATTTATTGGCCCATAAAGTGAAACTGGCAAGTTAAGTTCAAATTCAGACCTCGTCTGTTGAATTAATATTCATATTAATTCCCTTCTCTCCTTTATATGGCTATTTGTTGAATAGCAGAGTAGACTGAATTCTTTTGGGTGGTAAAAGGAGGACAGTTCTGAACTTCAAACCACAGAGAAGGCAACAAGAAACCACTCCATATCTTTCAAGAAAATGTGGCAATTCATAGATAATAATTCAGGTGACATGAAATGGAAAGACTATATTGAATCCATTGTTAGGTCAGCTGCTAAGAAAGTCAGGTCACTGTGTTGTATGAGACAATTTTTCTCTCCAGAATCTGTTACATATTGATAAGTCTATCATTCGCCCATGCTTAGAATATTTCTGCCATATATGGTTCGGTACCACTGCTATTTAGCTTGAACTCTGTGATAAAATCTAAAGAAGAATCAGCAATATTATCGGTCTTGATCAGGCAACTGAGCTTCGGTCACTTTCCCACCGCTGTCAGGTTGCCTTTCTGTGCCTTTTCTATACTTTCATGGTAATTGTTCAGACGAGCTCTTCACTATGGTACCTAGTCTTTTTTAATTTAAGCACAGTACTAGACTGGCATCAAGATCTCATCAATTTACAGTTGAGCTGGTTAGATGTAGCTGTAAATTCTAGGCTAACAGTTTCTTTTCTCACACTTCTCATTTGTGAACTCCCTTTTGGCTCCATGTTTTCCAGCCAATTGCAAAAGTTTAAATACTCTTTTCTCTTCTTGCTCATTATTAATATTTTTGTTCCTAATTCTTGCACACTCTGTAACTCCTTGTGTCTTAGTGGGGCGTGTCTTGTATGGGGTGAAAGTAATTAAAGAAAAATAAAATCTTTGAAGAGTCATGACCCCCTATATCCTGATGTGACATTGTGTAAAGAAAATAGAACAGAAATTTATTAATGTTTATTTGTTCAATTTCATAAAAGATAATCATTTGTTTTTGATGAAAATATTTGTATTTCTGAATGTTTTCAAAAAAAAAAGGTATAAATTTTATGATTAATTTTGTTTTGATTTTATTTTTCTATTTTTTCAGACTGATGATCAGATCCTTCTGCTCCAAAACTGCTGGTCAGATCTCCTCCTGCTGGAATGTTGTTATCGATCAAAAGAGAAACCCACAGAAATACGCCTTGCTCAAGGCAACACTGTCTCAGTTGATGTTGCAAATTCTTTAGGCATGGGATGTGTTGTATCAATGGTTGTAGAACTAGCGGAGCAATTGAATCGCCTAAAAGTTGATTTGTACGAATTTGTAGGACTTAAAGTCTTAGTACTCATCACACCAGGTAAGTTGAAATATAAAAGCTTTCAATAAAAAAAGTAAAATTAAATAAAACCTCTTATAAAGAAAAAAAAATAACCTTGAATCTGTTGTTAACTGGGGGAAAAGTTTCAGTATCTGTCTATATTTCTAAGATGAGGTATTATGTACACTATTTACATTATTCAAACTATTGTCCTCATCTTTGTCACCATATTTATTACAAAGTTTCAGCTGTTGTATGCTCCAGCCTTCAGGTGGTTAGAATGTTGAAATGAACCCTTTATTTTGCTCACTGGGGTAGACTGTTCTAGTTCCACGTGCCATGTTTAATGGATGTCAGTTATCAGTTATCTCCTGTTAATTCCCCTCTCCAAGTTTTCCACTGCCTTGACCACTTAATTTAGATTATTAGGACAATAGTCCGAATAATGTAAATAGTGAACTTTCCAAATAATTGAAATTAATTGTGAAATCCAGTTAAGTCACCCATGAAATAGAAATAATTGTTTTGTATGGAAAGCAAAGACATATGTACATCAAATTATCTTTAAATTAAGTGGCAGCAGAAGAATCATCATTCAACTTTTAAAAGATAAGATTAAATATTAATGCAATTCTTAAGCTGTTGTATGCTCCGGCCTTCTTCAGGTGGTTGGAATGTCGAACTGAACCCTTTATTTCACTCACTGGAGTAGACTGTTCTAGTTCCACGTGTCATGTTTAATGGATATCAGTTATCAGTTATCTCCTGTTAATTCTCCTCTGCCAGTTTTCCACTGCCTTAACCGGGTATTGAACTCACACTCTGGGAGTCCTGTCACTGGATCTAACCAATGGCTTTATCCACTGTGCCATGTCTCCTTGAGGAAGAAGCTTGTTCATTTTAACATTCCAAAACAGAACTGTTCTCTATTAATCATCTTAAAGAACAGTTTTTCCTTCCATCAGTATGACTAATGCAAACTTTGAATCTTTAAATGTCCTCTCTGATTCTTTCACTCTCATTAACCCCTTGCATCCTAGGGGCTTTTATTGCCATGCTTGCAATGAAATGATTTAAAAAAATTAAAACTTTGTTGCCTATCCAAACCCCAAAATAAAAACTGCTTTACAAATTGCATTTATTATTTTTCCACTTCAGTGACAGAAGAGTTACAGCTGACTGATTTATTATTGATAGCAATTAACCTGTGGTTAAGAAGTACTTGAAATTGCCTCAGCATAAAACACTTGACTGTTTTGCTAAGGGATTTACCCTCTACATGTAAACATTTTTCTTGATATTAAAACTATCTGATCTACCACAAATACAAAAAGTTGTATTTTACCCAAGGTATGTTCTTAAAACTAGGGTCTATTTAATCCCTTTTAAACATTTGTATTGCACAGTTGTTTACTATTGAAGTATCCTAGGTAAGGAAAGCCTTTTTACACTCCCACCCTTTCTTGAATACCAACTGGAAATAATTCACTTCTTTATACTCAACTATTTACCGTTAAATTTAGTTATAGATGTGGTTAATAGACTAGACTTTCCTTTGTTGAAAGTAAAATTGGTTTGTTTTATTTTATGGCATATCAACCTCAATGGGTTATTTAATGCCGATAAAATTTTTATTGCTGGTAATATGTTATTCTTCAAAAATCTATTTCTGGGAATATTTTTCCTTGAAGAAATCAAAAGCTGGTCATATTTTTTTCAAAGAATGTATAGCTATTTGTATTGCTGGTATTTTATTTTTTTTTTTAAATATTGCTGGTAATAATTTTTTTTATTACAAAGTATTTCTGGTATTAAAATCTATTTTTACACAAATTTGGGTGTTAACTATTTGCCCATAGCTGGGACCCTAACAGGTGCTACCACCCTGAGTCAGGGTGGACGTGGGGACACCAGCAATTAAGAAGTGGTTCCACGCTCTTCAAAACCTCCTGATCAGAGGCCTTGCTGCTGGACGTAGTTTATCATCTTACCCGGGACGTGGATGTAGTTTAACGTCTTACCCAGGATGCCTCAGAGGTTTTGTGTGCAACACCTATTGCTATGGCTTGATACATACCTGTACTCAGTCAGTTTAATTTTCCAGAAAGTGCTGCCTGGTAAGATAACAAACCATTGATAACACTCATCTCTTAGGTAATTATTCTGATTTTGTAAATATGCTAAATGAAACAAAGTTGATCAACATATCCACCTTGTTAGGATCACAATTCTCAGTATACCATGGATAAGCAACAAATTGACAACTTTATTGAATCTTTTCTTTTGCAGCAGTCGTGTTCAGAGGTTTTTAAGTCTATGTTCTTAAGTCTCTCCCTTTTTTTTTTTTTTTTTTTTTTTTCATAAACTGTTAGAAAATAAGATAACTGTATTATTATTAGTTATATTATTATAACTGTATGTATTATTAAACCAATAAAAAATCTTTATTTTGCTTTGTCTAACTTCTAAAAAAGCAAAAGTCAAGGGAGACGATAGTAAAGGCACACAATGCATATAAGATATTTCAATCACCACAACACTTATTAATTACGTGGGGTGAGATGCCAAAGATGTCTGTCCAACTTACATCCTAAAATTTAAGCATTTAATCACTAACTGCAAAAACGTTCTTTTATATTATAAAATGCCAATTTGAAGAATCTGGGAATTTATTTCTTAATTTCTTTGAGATTTTTGAATGAAATCAAGTGTTGAGCATCAGGTTATCATGAAGTTTCTGTTTATGCAAACGAAAACTCCAAAGGAAATTCATGTGTGAATGTTGCAAAAATTGCACAATAAGTGATGATCATGTTCACTTTTAAAGAAGTCATGTGACAACTTCCAACATGGAAATTTGGATATCTAAGATGAAGTATAGTCTGAGAATCTTTCAATATTTCCACTCTTGAAATTATTGATCATGTCCTTTAGACAAGTTTTCTTTTTGTGGAACAATGTATCTGTTTGCAGGGTGGACAAGGGGGTGAGTATTTTGAAGAGTTAGAAGTTTGAGTGCATAGACAATTCACTCTGCTGATCAAATTTTGTTTCATCTGTATTTCCCCATTTCTAAACCTTTTAAAGGAGTTTGGAAGGGTCATAAATTTTTAAATGATTTTGTGTATCCATTTTTTTCCCCATTCAATAAAAAAATGAATACAGTTTCAATTTAAAAACTTTAAAGTATATTCTTTTTTTAAGTTCAAAATATTTACCATGTTAAATATAGTACTTAATGTTTCACATTTCTAGCATCCACTATTTTGAAGTGATGATAATAATAGTGTAATCATAATTTGTATGTATAGCAATACAATTTGAATTTCCACTAGTGACAGACATTAGATATTGTTTCAACTTGTCTCTTATTTTCCAGATGTGAAAGGTTTAAAGAATCCTGAGAAGACTCGTGATCATCAAGAGAAACTGTGTGAAGCCCTTGATATGTATACCAGCAGTCACTATCCACAGCATCCTAATAAATTTGGAGAAATGATTCTTACTCTACCAACATTGTCTCGTATTAGTATCAAAGGGAAAGAACTCATTACTGACTCTCAACTCAAAGATATTTCTTCCTACGGTCTTTTGTATGAACTGCTGAAAGGCGAGAATGCTATCAAAGATCCAAGCAACACAAATAGTGCATAATGTCATTGGAAGCGCACTCAGATTAACATCAGTTAATTAATAGCCAGCCTAGACGTTCTTGCCTAATTTTTCCCATTGAAGGTCGGATTTCCTCACTGTACATGTTAAATGACTTTTGGCCATTTGTATTAGCAATAATGTTATTAAATCTACCAACATGCTCTTTGTCATCTCATTCTAGATTAATCTGTATATACAAATCATTTTAGATTTCAAAAATTATTATGCACATCATTAACAAATTCATTTTTTCTTTTAATTTCTAAATTGAACTTGCATCCAGGATAGGGTATTTAAACAAGAAATAATGAACTCAAACTGAGAAAGCTTTATAATACTTTTGACCAAAAGTTACCATAACAGTTGACTGACAAGTTCTAAAGTAAATCCAAAGTGTTGAACTTGAAATATAAGAGGCACTCCGTCCTTCAGTCGGTTGAAGACAAAATAAAACCACTCACAATCAATGAGAGAACTTGTCTCTGTTCAAATGTTCCACTGCCACACTCTGTTTGAAAAACAAAGTGAACTGTATATTTGTGTGAGAAGGAAATAGCAAAGAAAAATGTCAAAGTGGTGGAGAAAAGATTCTAAAAACCAAAATAGTCTTCAGATTTTAATCTTCATCAAGGTGAAATCATATTTTCTATAAATACATACAGATGTAAAAAAAATGAAATGTATGTTCTTTGAAGTCTTCGTGTTTCTATGTATGGATGTCAATGTACATAATAATATGTGGAATGTAAAATTGTGTAACTTTTTGTTTGTTTTTATTAAACAGATAAAGACAAAAGTCAAATTTGAAATCATTGGTTTGGATAAAGGCAACTACAAAACAAAAAACAAACAAGAAATGCAAAACGAAAGGAATGGTCTCTCCTCAAACAATGTAAGAGAATAAAAGCGTTGTATTTTTGTACAAGACAGGAGTGACAATCAGTTTAATCTCGAAAGAGAATAGCCCATCTCTCCTTAAAGAGAAAGAAATTAACAAACTTGAAGATAGACAAAGATTTATTACAACTTAAGAGGCTTACTCTCTTTGGTTTTGGATTACCTCTCAAATTAATATAATTCCTTTTTATGTCACATAATTTTTCAATGTAATTTTTAAAAATTTAGAACTGAACCTTTCCAGCCCTTGTATTGCACCTCAATGATCTCACTGAAATAATATGTCACCTTTCCTTGCTCTCTTCCTCTTCTTCCCCCTAAAAAAAAATGCTGTTTATTATTTCACTGCCATTTTGTCCCCTTTTTAAAAGCAGAAAAACAACAAAATGAGATTTTCTTTGATTTATTTTTTGTAATTCTTAGTAAATAGTTTTTCACCCAATTTTTTAAATTAATTTATAGAATTTCTTAGATTTTCCCATTTTATATTTTCTAAACTAATCTCTTGAATAGGCTGATAAAACCAATTTCTCTATTTCTTAATTATTTCTATGCCATAGATATACTCATCCCAGTGACAATATGAAAAAGGCTATTTATTACAATGCACGTAACATCTTTTTTTTTTTTTTTTTTTTTAATTACAGAGTAAATAATCTCAATATAAAGTTTTGATTAAATCTCAATAAATTCATTTATTTTCATGATACACGTTTTTATGTTGAGATGATTTTTATAAAAGTTTCAGCAACCAAACACTTTGATTTTTTAAAACTCCACAAAATGAAAAGACTTGCAAATATGCAACTTTACACTGGTTTTATATTTTTTATTTGAAGAAGAGTTTTTCAAATATTGAAATTAATATTGGTTGTTAGTTATTTTCTACTTCCATAATTTTTTATTCAAACTGTGAAGCAAGGGAAATACAAGTTTTATACTCCAAATTTTTTCTACTTTCATCTTTAACTCAAAATCACTTCAAAATCAATTTTTTTTTTTTTTTTTCTTTTTTTAAATTACTGATTACTATTTTCATATATTATTCAAAGATAAAAAGATTTCAAATAATTTTTTTAGTTATTGCACCATTTTTTCTGTTTTAATATTTTTGGTGTTTTTTTTTTTTTGTTTTTGTTTTTTTTTAGCTTAATTTTTAATGAATTTTTTAGAAATCACCTTTCAATAAACTGATCAGAATTCCATAATTGATCTGTTGTATTTGCTCAAAATCACTTTTAAATTAGAAAACAATAATAAATATTATTTATAAAATAAATTGGCAACACTGGATGATTATATTCTAATTTTTAAATTAGCAGCACAACTTGAAGTTTTATTGAATTAAAAGTTATAGTTTTATTTACTTGGGAATAAGTAAAGAATTTTCCTATCCGTTAACTCTTTCAAGTCTACACTCGCGTAATTGATGTATACAGCTAAAAATATTATTGTTTGTTTCAGTAGACATATCTAAATGAATTTTAAAAAATAATATTATTGAATGTATTATTATAAATATAGCAATGGGACACTGTCTGTTTTATCGCACATCAATGCCTCTTTGGGACAATTATGTCCTGCAGGATGTGTTGAAAACATCTTTAGGATACGCTATGTCCCGGGGGACTCAAAAGGGTTAATCAGTTGAATATTATTTTAATATTTATTTGAAAATAATTTAAATTATAAATAAAAGCTTAAATAAGTCAAGGCTCAAAGCTTTGAATTAGACGGAGAGTGAATGTTTTTATTTATGTGCAAATGTTTGTCTATGCACATGTATACCGTTTCTTCATCCACTAGTACTTAAGTGATGGTTCAGAGGTTATGTGCTTTAAAGATAAAATGTCCTTGGCTCAAAGGATGAGTATAAAATATAAAAATACCCTGTAGTTTCTTCTTTAAGTTTTAAATTCTTCAAAAAACGAATTTGTTAAATTCCATTAGAAAATATCCTAAGTAATATTAGTCACAAATTTTATTTGACCTGTGTTGAATGTTCGTTAAGTTTATGGATGAGAGAAATTAAACTCTCAACCTGAGTGCCTCGCAGATCAGAAACTGGTTAGTAAAAATGTGCCAAGTCATAATTAAAAAGAAAAAAAAAGAAAAAAAAAGATAAAAGTCATCGAATCCAATCTTTTTTATAATCCCTGTGCAATGGGGGCCAGCAGTATTTTTATTCCCTCCCTGCAAATATAATTTCTTTGTAATCAATTTATATTCCATCAAGCAGGCAAGATGATGTTTTCTATTCAAAATCAAGAAGGAATGCAATACTCCTGGCCTCTGTTTCTTTGTATTTAACCAATTGGTTTTGTGATTGTTGGTAGGTATGGATGCATGAACAATCTACGAGACATGGTGCTTTGTAGGTCTGTAATGAGAATTTTAAAAAAAACAAAAAAAAAAAAACAGGATGTATAAAAGTATGAAATTGAACATAAGCTGATGAATAAAGACACAATCTAAAACTGTTGTGATCCTTAAATTTGAGGTTTCAAAAAAATGTCACTGTAACTTCTCTAATTACAGTGGAACTCTGCATAAACATGTTGAAAATGGTTTCAAAAAGAAAAATTACTTTTTTTTTAACAACTGATCATTTTTTTTAATAGAAATGAAAAAGAATTACATTTCAATTATGAATTACAAAAGTAACAAAAGCTAGAGATTGATTTCCTTAATTTTTAAACAATTCCTTTGACATTCAAACGATTTAAATGTGTCTAGAAGCATTATCACATGAAAGCTGTAAAACCAAGTATTAAAAAACTTGAACAAATTTTAAAATATATAAAAACCATTTGAAGACAATTATTTCTTTTCCTTTGACAGAATTACTTGCTGCAGTCTATTCCCATGATCTAATATACCTTTCTCAATTGATTAAGCACTGAGGTTGATGTGTCATAAAACAAAATAAACCAACTTAAACCATCAATTGATTAAGGAAAATATGTTTTTTTTTTTTTTTATTGTTTTTTTGTTTTTACAAATGTCTTAGATTGTGGCAACATAGTGTATTTTCTGCTTGTATGAAACTGTATCAGTTTTTTTTTTTAGCATGGTTTTTTACTATTTTTAAAAGACTGTGTTGTTGGGAGATAAGAACCAGGTTATCCTAAGGATGTAAGAATTTGTCTTGATATTAAATACAAAATGGAATTTATGTAAATACACCAACATGTTTATTTAAAAAGTCTACTTTGAAATTACATATAATTTTGGCTAATGAGGGGAAAATCCAACAGTTTTAACAACACAAATTCATGCAATTTTTTAATATTTCCAATTCTTTCTACACACAAAAGTTGCCACATTTTCCTTGGCTTGTTTTGTGATTTACACAAACAACAGTTTCTGTTGCACTCAATTTAGGCTTGAACCCTTTCTTTTATTCCCTTAATGTATTTTTCAAGCCTTTCTAAAAACCCTAAATATGCATAAATTTTATGATTCCAGGGAAAAGAACTAAAAAAAAAACAATTTTAGTTTGCTTATACTTTTCAAAACAATGATTTTATAAATTTTAAAAACTATTTCACTTTGATAATCTTCACCCAAAATGAAAATCAAGTTTTAATTTTATTTTCTCAACCTTGATTCCTATTTTATGTTTTACAAATATTTTTTCTATTCTTGCACTTATTGAAAGACAATCTGGAACTTCCAATTGCCTCCTTTCCAAATCCTACCAGACAGAATTAAAACAATCATTTAATGTCATCTGTTCTCAGTTTAACTCTGCTGAATTCTTTGGGTTTGGTCTTGTCTTCAAGATTTCATTCAAACATGTATCTTTTTCTTTGAGATTTGAAGAGTTTTAATCAACCAGCAAAATAAATTCAACAATGTTGTTATTTTAATTTTTTTACAATCTCAAGTTACATAAAAACAGTTTTTGTTTAGTTGTTTTTACTTCGGAACAGTTTTTATTAGCAGCTTGTATTTTAATGAGGATTTTTGATTTCTTGCAGACAGATTTTTCTGTATTGTTTTTTCTTTATATTTGATGTTTATAAATTCACAACCACTTTTCTTATTTTCAACTACATTAATAAAATTTATGAAATTGTAAAAAGAAAAAACAAAAAACATCAAGCTAAATTGAAAAAGCAGGTGAATTTTAAAATGACAGCAAGGCGATGTACCATCTTCTTGGCATTATTACTCAGAGAAACATGGTCATATCATGTTCCACACTTCCCCACCTTTTATAAATAAATTCTCTTCTCAATATTAGATACTAAATAGATACTAGAGTAATCTGGTTGGTAGCCTGCAAAAATTAAAGCAAAGCTCTTAGTGACTAGTACGCATTGATATCTGTCAGATGAATATTAACAAAATATGATTCTGTCAAATGAATATTAGCAAACTACAAATTAGTTTCAACAGTTATTGTTTCTGTTTTTATTGCTTAAATTTTGATTTGATGTCCTCAAATGAAAAGATGTTTTCTTAAATGCTTACATGAGAGATTGAATAAAACTTGGATTTTTTTTTTCTGGCTAAAGAATTGTTCAAAATGGCTGAAGTGTTTAGTGAGTGTGAAATACAACCATTAGCCAGTAAACAGAATCAAATGGTATAAAATAAAAAATTTAAAAAAAAGCAGTCATAAAGCCAGACATTCAATATCTTATTTCAGTATTAAACTTAAGGATGTGTAAGTCAGGAATAGAGTTGTAGACTCAGCTAATAAACGTCTTAATATTTTGTAGAAGTAAAACTTTTGCTAATAAAAACCTCAGCTTCCTTATTTTTTTCCTTTTCATATAAAGCTTTGTATCTGTTTTTTGATATGACAAATAAGCTTTTTTTTCAATGTTACTTCTATCAAAGCTCTTGCTTTTAAACTGAAAGCATACCCTACGTATATATCTATTCAATTCTGAAACATGTTGTATTGGTTATGAAATCATGCAATGCAATCTTTTATTCTACTCATTTTATCAAACTAAAGACATTGGAAAATGTTGCACGATTATCTTCAGTTTAATCTTAACTTTCACATACTTTTTAAGAATAAGATAATTGCTTCTTCACCTTTTAAATAAAACCTTAAGTCTTGAGTAAAGAAAAATTTTTCATTTATTCTGATTTTTCAAATTTCTCAAACTTTGACTTTTTGGGGTTTTTAGATGAAAAATTTGATTATAAAAATTAAGAAACTTACATAGGCCTAATTTTAATGATTTTCTTTGCTTCAGTTCAATGACTTTAATTCATCTCAAGACAGAAGATTAAATAATTTATCTTGACTGTCAAAACATAGGAATATAAATATTTTATTGCATTCAGCTTCCATAGAAAAGACCAAAACCAAATATGGATGAGTAAAATGCATAAAGTAAATCTATTTATCTCTCTCTCATATATATATATATATATATATATATATATATATATATATATATAGGTTAACTTGTGTAGATAGGTTACAAATTGAATTTAAATTTGAGTTATTTTAAAACTGGTAAAATTTAGAAATAAATTCACTTTGGAATTCACTTTGGAAAAGGTTATTTGAACATGTAAAATACCCTAAAATTAATAATGTTTTTATTGTTTTAAATTTGGTTTGCACTTCCACCCCACCCCACCCCCAGAAAGTGTTTATCCCAGTGACAATAAATTAACACAAATTAACAAGCAATTTTTTTTTTTTTTTTTTAATGTGGGTCAACAAACTTTTCTGTCTTTTATATACAGAACTGGAAAAATTGGCTTTGTCTGAATCATGTGTATAATAAAAATAAAATTGTTTAATTAGTGTTTAATCTTGCCAAGCTATTGAATGAATGTTTCGATGAACATAATATAGATACCCAAAATATAAAACTCTTTGTGACAGGTCAGTCCTCCAATAGTGTGATGTCCTTTAGACTCCTTGCTCAATTGTATAAGTATTAGATGTGTTTATGTGCATGTATAAAAATGTTTTAGATTTATCCATAAAAAAAAAACTAAATCTTTTTATGGATTTTTTTTTTGTAAAAATCAGTGTTTAAGGTAAAACCGTTTTCCATCTAAAGGCATCATTTCATACTCTTTTAGTTGAAAAAAAGAAAAGCTTGATCGATATTTTAACATATTCAGTCTTCTAAAAATTCTTGCCAAGTGAATAAGGGTTGGGTTTTTTTTTTTTTTTTTTTTTTTTTTTTTTTTTTTTTTGCTTTGCCCTGATAAGCACCTCAATACCTTTTTTACTTCATGAAAAATTCCATTAAAATATTCCCTCTCATATTTTAGATTTTCAAAACTTAAATCATGTACTTCTTTAGACACTGCCATTTAAAATCCATAAAAAAATGAATATTAAATGCGTTTCCACCTGAAAAAAAAACTGTTTAAACAATTAATGCTATTAGTGAAAATGCTTGATGCTTGAAAAAGGATGTATCTTCTTTAATCAGAACCAAAGTTTAGCATTTTGAATTTGTGAAGAAAATAGTCATTTTAATTTCCAAAATAACCATATTTATTTCAATCTTTGTAAGTTATGCTTTAGTAGATAAATCGAATGGCATGTTTGAATATCAGTGTTTTGTTCCTTGGTTAGATTTACCTGCCCTTAAGCTGGTTGCCAAAGGTTTTATGAAATTAACAAATTTTGAATGTATTATGTATCGGAAATTGTCAGTAATTATTTCTTGATTTTCTTCTGTTGAGTTCTTTGCTTTCAAAATACTTTGTTCTCATTTGGACCATTTCTTGTCAAGTTGATACAAATTCAGGAGTTGCCATTAAAATAGCTAATCTGCTAAGAATTAACTCTTTGCCTTAAAGCAGTTATCAGATTTTCTTTTTTCATATGTATCGGCTTTTAAAATTCCTAATCCTCAAATGATGCACTATTAATTTTAAAAAGACATTTTTTAATGGAGACTTCTTTGCAAGACGTCATATTTTAAAAAATAAAAATGTTAAGTTCTACTTCTCCACATTTTATCAAAATTAAATCAAGGAATATCTTTAAGTCGTTTAAACTAGAATTACTTTAATTCTATTTCAGTCAAGAGTTTCGAAATTGACTCAAATTGAAACACGAAAATTATGGCTGGAAAATGTATTATGCCAAAAAAATGTAATGTCACTATTAATATCAAAATTCAAATAGAATTTCTTTCATTTTTAACATTTTATGTAAATCTTTCTTATTTTTTTAAAAGAAAAGCATGAATTAACAAATGCACTTTATATTTTTTTTTAACAGCAAAAAACTTGGTGGGCTACAGCTTTACAAAAACACCACTTTTTTTTTTTTCTTTTTTTTTTTTTTCTGTAAAAATTTTTTCAATGATCTTATTGGAAATACAAAATTTTATCAATGTTATAAAAATTGACATTAAAAAAGAGAAGAGGAAATTGGACAAAAAAAAAACAGCCAATGGCAATGAATTTTTTCCTATTTCAATTTACTGTATTTTCTTTTGTTCAATTTCCTCTTCTCTTTTAAAATATCTGTTTCCATAGCATTGATGAAAAATTTTCATTAAAATAATCTGCATTGTCCAATTATTACAGCTTTTAATCTATTGTATTTTGTCTTTGATGTTGTAAGTCAGGTACAAATGATGGAACAAATCTTCCATTTTCCGCAAAATTGAATTTTTTCTTGTCTGTATATTTTTCTTTCCTGTATCTCTTCTTTGAATCAATCTTTATATTTTACACTCCAGGTTTTGAGGAATTTTTTTTTACTTTTTCATTTCATGTCTGGACCATTTATTGTTAAAGAATCTTTTCTTTTGTCAATTTGTGTTTTCCAAAAATGTTGTCAATATGAATTGAGATCACCAGTTCCAAGAGCTGTATATCAACTAATATTTAAATTTTTCATTTGTGGGTGTCTTGAATCTGAAGAGAGCTAACATGAATTTCTTGGGGGGGGGGGGGAGATTTAAAAGATAAGCAACATCAAAGTGGAACAAATTAATTATTGATAAAATAGACTTAGCCAATTAGTTTAATGTTTTTCTCTTTTTATTAGGAAATTATTTTCTTTGTTCAAAAGTTGGTTGGTAAGATATTCTTTTTTAAGGAAGTAGCTTCATAAAATAAAGCAAATATTTTTATCCAAAACAGAATTAAAAAAAAGTCTGTTGAAAAAAAATGAATCATCAATTGGAATATAAATGTATTTTTCAGCTGGTTATGTGTTTAAGAGACCATATGAAATGAACATTTTATGAGTTATTGCAGGCTAAAAGTTTCTCATATAGAAAATAAGTCACTGTTTTGTATTGTGCCTTATATAGTAGATATATTTCAAGAACTGGTGCTTTACACTATCAAATTAACACTTGTACAACCTTATAAGGTAAGTTATGAACAGTCCTTTAAGGCCTTCAATACAAATAAAAATTATTTCAGTCTTAGAATTTTAACATTTCATCAAGAATCTTTTTGATAAAATCAAATCTTTTTTAAAAATAAAATCATCTACAAAAATAGACAATATACTGATATTTGTTTGATGTTAGATTTTAAAATGGACTTTCTGATGTCATAAAACTAGAAAAAAAAGTTATCTTTAACTGAAATCAAGGCAACAAGTTTATATTTTGATCCCTCGTATATCACCAACATTCATCAGGAAATTACTTCTACTTAAACTTTGTTTTTAAGGAAATAAAAATATATATATTTAAATTCAATTTATTGCAGTTCATTTAATGCTTTCCTTTTGCAAAGAAAATATTTTGAACTATAAATTAATTTCTTTTTAAATTATCAAAGGACTTTCATATCAACTTATTTAATTTACATATATACACATCAGCCTAAACCACTTCTTACAAGATAATTATTTATACATAAGCAAAAAACTGAACAAGTTTCAATAAATTCTTTTTGTGTATCTTAGAACAAATTATAAAAGTTTAAATGAGAAGTTTTTTAAAAAAAAAAGCTGTAGATCAATATTTGCTGATATTCTGGAAAAGATTTTTGTTTTCAGTTTCAATTCTAAGTGCATTGTAAATTATTTACTATTTATTTACAAGTTTAGCTTTGTCTGACACAAGGACACATGTGAAACACACCATCAGAATCAAGTTTACTTTTAATTGCTCCATAACGAGATACTTGTTATTTTCTAGCCTCTAATGAAATAACGACATGTGAAAAAATTTTGCCAATTATAAATAAATGTCATATTTTTATAGAAGTCGAAATCAGTGCTAAAAATATATTTTCTCGAGAGATGAGTTATTAAAATTAATACAGTTAGATGTAAAATTCAATCAATGGGGCTCATGGTTTTTAATTTAGACCATTTCCCACATTAGAAGTCAGTTTTTTACTCATGAAATCTACAAGTTAGAATAATATTTAGAACATGAGGAGAAATAATTATGGGATTTCTCACGTCCTAACTTGATAGTAAAGTTGAAACAAAATATATTAACTTGTTATGTGTCACAAAATAATATCTCAGCAACTTTTTTATTCTAAACTGTCGCTAAATTTGAAGGGTTTTTTTTAAAAGTATTTAGTGAATTCTTCCAAGTGTATTTTTGTTGTCCTCAGTTTTAATTTTGTTACTTTTGGGAAATTATTACTTTCAAAAAACGATATCATGGTTTGATGGCTTAATCAATACATTTCATTGCTAGAAGGACCCCCATGTTTGCTAGAAGGACCCCCATGTTCATTACTTTTAATGACTTTAACAGGATCTTAACATGAGAAACAAAAATGTTTTATATTCATTTTGAAATCATATCTTTATTACAAGGACTTCATTAGGTTTTTTTTCATAATTAAAGCAAGATTTGCAATGGATGAGTTTTTATTTTCCAGAAATTCAAAGATGAGTTAACAAAATAAAATAGCCACAAGATATTAGGGATAAAATATTTAAAAAATTTTAATTGATAATTTTTACAAATTTATAAAATCTTAATATTTTTGTATAAATTTAAATTCTAGTCCCATTAGTGACATTCTGATTGAAAATCTTTGAAATCTATTGAATGTTTTATATTATGTTTATATCAGCTGAACCAGTTGGATATGACTTAACCAAGGGTTTTAGTTTTTTAATTTACTCAATTCAATCTTTCTCTGATTAAAAGCTCAGTTTATTTTTAGAATAAATTGCCTACATTTATTCATTTAAAAAATATATCTGTGTGTAAATGCCATGTGAGATTTTTTTTTTTAAGATTACTTCAGTTATCTTAAGAGAATTACGAGGTCATAATAACAGAAATCAAATACCAACATCATTTATCAACAGATGCTTTATTCGCATGTTTAAAAACTAGATTATTAAATACTGCGATATGTAAATCCTTAGTAAGAATCTAGAATGTGCAAATGTTTTTGCTGCTTCATTAATATGAACTCAAATTGAAGTCAGTTCTGTTAAATCAGTTGCATATTTGAAAGGTTTGGGTTAAGGTTACATTTATGTGAGCTGTTTTAAAAAAAAAACAGGTTCTATTTAAAATTTTAGCTGTTAAAATTTTATCAATTTTTTATAGGCTTTTATTAAATTGAACTATGAATGAGTGTATGAGAAACATCAATTGAAAGTCTTTGACCAATTTCCACTTGTCATTTTTCTCCCTAAATTTCTTTGCTTTGATAACATTCATTAAATAGTTTCTTCTCACTTCTTAAATTGTTTCAACTTTGAACTCTTTTGGAGCATTATGCAAGTTATCACCTATAGAACCAAAGTCAAAATAATGAAAACATACAACAAATGATTAGTAAACATAATTTGCAAAAAGGCTAAGCTTAAGTCGGTTCCTAAACCTGTGCAATTAATACACACACACACAGTCACATAATAGAATGCTTATAAATAAATTCATGTAAATACTGCTGCAAAAATAGCATCAGTGCTTCAAACAATGCCTTCATTAAATAAATGATCTTGAGGTAGGGTATGGTTTTGGGACTGAAGTATCATTACCATTAACACAGAGCACCCGAACAGTACCTCATAATATCACTAATTTGTTGATTTTCTGTCATGGTTTGTGAATGTCAGGTCCATGCAGATCCAGCTTCTGGCCAACCTTAAATCCTCTTAATTTTATTTCCTTTTTTTTTTTGTTGGTGACAATCTGAATTGAGTCAGGTATGCTGAGGTCATGTTTGCAATAAGACCTTAACATCTGACTTTGATAGGAGATATATTGGTTGTCTCATTATTTCTTATGCATTCTTCTCACAGATCTTAGTCCTTTTCCATCTTACATTACAGTCTTCAGTTGATTATTAATTAAATATTAATTATTAATTCAGTAGCAGAGACTTTTTTTTTTTAACTAACAGAAGACTATGATGCTGGTGCTTGATGGGACCCAGGCTGGAAAGTCAAGACAGCATTCCAATTCAACTGAAATGCTTCACACACACACACAATTTAGTTGTTTCTCTCTGTCAAATGAAGATAGCTCAGTGGTAGAAACTCTGACTGATCAATTGGGTTTCAATCAGGACTTGAAGTATTCGGATGTCTAGTCGCACTGAGGAGCTGTGATATAGCGAAACAGTACTGTCTGTGAATGACATAATTTATTTACTATAAATTTTATAGTTAGTGGTTTTGCATGTTTAGGTAGACAACACTTAAAAAAAAAAAAAAAAAAAAAAACAGTGAAAGTAATATCTACCCACATAGATACCAAAAGTCTTAATAAAGAAGATGTGCCTCCTATCATTTTATTATGACTTTTGATTTCTAGTCTAATAAACATTAATTTTAATGTTTAAAAAATAGAGATATCTGCCCAAATATATATTCACTAAATATGATGTTTATAGTAATAGGAAATTAAAAAAAAAGTTAATTGCTTAATATTAAGACATTAATTAATTAATTAAAACATTAATTAATTAAAAATAGGAAATTAATATTTAAACATTAATTAATTAAAACAACATTAATTGCTTAATATATATTATTACAAGTGAATTTCTTCTGATTATTCATTGCATGATTGATTCATTATTTTTACATGAGGACAAAATTCAAATAATTGTTGTTAGGCAATATTTCTGAAATATATAAAGTTAATCTTCAAATATTGACAGATTATTTCACTTTATAAGAAAGTGCATTTATGTAAATCATGTTTTTGCTTGAAACTATACATTTTTTTTTTTTTTTTTACAACTGAAAAAGAAAGTAAATTTTTTTAAAATTAGATTTCTTTTGTCTATCTAACTGAAATACTTCAGAATGTAAAAATAGACTTGAATTAAAAATAATAAAATACTTTCCATTATGTAAAAATAAAAGGATATATTTTAAACTGTGGTTGTATGTTTAATTCTTAGGGGATCTTCATTTGTATCTATGAAATGTTGTTTCTATACATAAATACTTAATTGAGTTGCTCTAACGATGGCATGAAACAAGCTGTTCAGAGCAATGCATACAGTCTGATCTTTTTTTTTCGTCCATGTCTTCTCCGTCCGTCTCTCTCTCTTTTTCTCTCTCTCTCTGATTCCTTTCAAAGAAACTGAGCAAAATATATGGAAGTATCTTTATAATGTAGTCTTTAGAGATGATAAAGCAAACTTCTCTGCCTGCATCTTGCACCCAAAATTCACTTGTACAAAATCAGTGACACTTTTCTTTCCTGTCAGTGGCTACTTTTGCATAATTTATAACAAATGATCAGAATTTGTTGCTTTCTAATGACTCGACTTACAATGTATCTGAACATTTTGAATAATTTTTATATTTTTGATAATGCTACTTTTTTTTTTTTTTTACTTCTTTAAATACTACCTACCATCAGCTTTGAATATATTTGGAAAATGTCTCTATGTCTAGTTGTATTAGATGTAGCTGATATGGTGATTACCAATAATACAGTACAGTTGTTTTAGATCCAGATTTAATTTCGTCTTATAGAAATTATCAACCAGTTTTCATAGTCAATTTTCAATTCTTAAAGACAAAAATACCAACAAAAGAACTTAGTATATTTTGGCATGACTTTAAAGTTCCCAGCAAGATGGGCATTTTGGTATTATTCCTTTTACTTTAAATATGCATTAATTTATTAGGTTGGTGCAAAAATAATGGCATAATAATGTCGTTTTTTGACGTTACAAAATACATCAAAAAACGACATTATTACATCATTATTTTTGCACCAACCTAATATTTAAAATGTTTTTTGTTTATTCTGGTAGGAATTATTTTTAAAAATATTTTTTAAAAAAGCTTTTAAATTTAGTATTACTCATCATATTTCTTATTTCTATTGAGAAAGTAAAAAAAAAATTGACTTTTAAATTTTGCTTCATGTAATTTATTTTTAGTTAAAGAATGGTGCCTTTTTATAAAAAGGTGGTGAGATTCCTTAAAATGAGAATCTAAATATCACAATATGCTATAATGAACTTTTTACAAATTGATTTGGTATTCAACGAAAAACTTTTTTGAGGTTAATTTTAAGTCTGGAGAGTTTTTGATTTGTTTGCCTTTTAAACTTTTTGTCTTTTGAAAATATCAGAAAAGAAGATTGAAAAAAAAAGGAATCTTCAGGTCTTATTTGATACAAATTTGTTATGCATGCAAGGAAATGCTAAAAAACTTCAAAATATAGTTTTATTTGTAGACTTGTCATTTGTATATTTTCTGTTAAAAAATGTTTGCTTTCAGCTATTGGTTCACTGCATTAAATCCAACATTTGTATGTCAACTCATAGAAATCTGAGTTTATAATAACTACACGTTGAATGGGAAGATAAAAAAAAATGAGGGAAATTTCAAATTGTTCAAACAAAACGTTTATTTCATTGAAATCTTTTTGCATTTTTCTATAACTATTTTTAATGCATTGTCGTCCAGTTGAAGTAACATTGTTTTGAAGTCAACAACTAACCAACAAATGGGTGCGTTTAAATTGAGATCTTTCCAAGGACTTAAAATATCTACTCTCAAAAGATGCTTGATTTGACAATATGAATACAATTTCTAATGTAAGGGAGATAATAAGGGATTTATAGCAAGTGATTAAGACGAGAGTTCATCCCAAATAACTTCGAAATTATAATGAGGCAAGTGTTATTATTTAAACTAATTTAAATTTTCTTTTCTAATGATAAATAATATTTTAAATCATTATTTCTTTTCTAAAATTTAGGTGAAAATATATTTCCTTTGAAAGATCCAAATATTCTATTTAGTTAGATCATATGAAATATTTTTCTTTTTATTCATGTTAATTCAAGTTAATTTTAAAAGATGACCATTCAACAATTTTTAATTCACTCTTACATAGTTATTACGTTTGAATTTGTTGTAAAATCCAATTAAATTTTTACAATAATCACGCATACACAGTATATTCTTTAAAAAAGAAACAAAAAGATTCAATAAGACTGAATCCTACAAAAAAAATAATAACCAAATATGTTCATTATGTGTTGGTATTTCAGAATTGAATGATTGGTTACTGTATTTGCTCAAGTGTTCTTTGATTTTGAATCTGTAGGCTTAAGAGATGTCTGAAAACAAATGTTATATGAATATTGTAATGTGTTGATGATTTCAAGTGGAATTTTCAGCATTTTTCTTTTCAATGGTGGGCTTCTTTTCATTTTATGTGATTTTTTTTTTTTTTTTTTTTTTTTTTTTTCCCTCAATGTTAATTTTTTTTTCTCCCACACTGACCCAAGTGGTGTTGGTTTGCTTTTTATTTTAAAATATATGGCACAAACATTTTGCTGTTATCATGTGGGAATTTAACATTTGGTTTATTTGAAGAAATTATTTTGGTCATTATCAGATCCATTAAACAGTTCAAAAAGTGGGATTTTAAAAAAAAAAAACGTCACAAATGCTGAAGTACTCCAATGACTTTTCTGGGAAAGAAGCTGCTTTCTTTTTTTTCTTTCCTTTTTTTTTTTTTTCTTTACCTTCTCTCTTTTTTTCCCTTTTTATTTCTTACCCTTTTAGTGTTTGGGAAAACAAAAGTTGTATTCAGTTTCAAAGCTTATTCTTTAAATTATTATTTATTAAATAAGATTACATAACAAATAAAATCCCGGTTATGTCTGTTATCCCTTTTCATATTTTAACTTGAAAACAAAAATGAAATTTAAATATTGGAATATTTTCAGTAAAAGGAAAATTGTAAACTTGTTTTTTTTTTTAAGTTTTAAATTCTTTATCATTTCATTAAAAAAAAAATGTATTTTTGAAAGAATGAATATCATGCTTGTTTCAAGATGTCTGAATTTTTATATATATGGTTATCAAGTATTTTTCTCTTGAGGAAAAACTTCCAAAGAGGGGGCAAATTCAGCTTTCTGGAAATATAAAAAATAATTTTCCTTTATTTCTTTTTTTTTTTTTTTTTTTTTTTTGTCATTATGCTTTTCCAATTTACAGTTCCTGCCTTTTCTCAGTTCTCTCCTCCTAATTTACAGTTCATTTATTTTCAAGTTAGCAACTGGAACTCATCCGTTTTTAACATTTTAGTTGATAATCATTTCATTCTAATATCTAAATGAAATGAATTACATTCACTCTATTTTGCCTGCTTCTGCCCCAAACTTTTAAATGGAGTTATTAACAGAAAACAAGCCTCTTCTGTTTCAAAGCTAAAATGAAAGACAAAGCCTGGAGTTATCATTTCTGAAATGTTTCTTAGTCTAACCATGTATGTAAGAAATTTTGAAAGAGAATGGAAGAACAGCTACACAGGATTTCATTTTTAAAAAAAAAAAAAAAAAAGGAAAAGTTTGCATATATTTTTCTTGAATTTTTATTAAGGAAACTTCTTTGGTAAACATTAATTTCATAAAAACTGTGGCAGCAGTTTTCATCATTCTGCTTGTAAATAGCCCAACAGCTTGAAAGATCCACCATTTCCTTTTCATGCACATCAACACATTTTGTCTGCAAATAAATTTTTTATATAAAATCTTTATATTGTTTGTGTTGTTTATTGTATTGTAATTGCTTTTTGAGATTCAATCCAAAAAATAAAAAAATAGATATGAATTAATTCAACACTTGTTAATATTCCTAATTATTCTAACAATCCTTATTCATTGTTTTATATTAGATAACATTTAGCTCAAAGCAAAAGAAATACTTGCAAGTCAAAATGTTTCTCCTAATCAACTATTATAAACCTATTTTATTCTTTGTTACAATATCATTCACATTTATGAATACATGATTAAATGTGACTGAAACTATATTATCTTGAAGAAATTATACATACATACATACACATATATATATATATATATATATACACATATAAAGAAATTGAAAAATAACCAGATATACAGTATAAAATTGGAAGAAACTTATGAAAAAAAAAAATGACTCTTTCCAGTAGTATATAAAAAAGAACACAATCTCACATTTAAGTCTCCACAAATGACTTTATCCTTGCTCCCATGATGGCATGAAATAAGCTGTTCAGAGCAATGTACAATCTGTTCTGAAACAATTTTTTAAATAGAAAAGCATTTTCTGAAAAAGAAAACAAAATAGCTGGAATGCTATTTGGTTAATCTCTTTTGCCAGCTTTTTCATATTGATGTATTCAAATGCATTTTTTTTGCCAGACGAGAAATGAGTTTTCTTTTAGTAACACAGTAACCTCCCTTTGATAAACTCGCGTCTCTGTATTTAGGTCCAAAATGTTTGGGCATCTTTCTGAAAACAGCTTCAAGTCTGTTACTGCTGCTCTCAATAAAATTATATTTTGAAATAAGCATTTAAGCCACTAGCATGCAAGGGGTTACAGAGGATTTGGAGCGAGAGCAGATAGGAGTGATAGCGGAAAGGATGAGAAGGATATGGGATCGATTAAGGCATCTGGAGACATCAGTTGACATTACATTTGAATAGTTGGAGATTATAACTATCAGGGAAACAGAAAAAGGGAAGGGAGTTCCACAGGCGAGAGGTGCGAGACATGAAGCTATTGGAGTAGAAGAGATGGCTACATTTAACAGTGAAAGGCTGAGAGCAGGATGCCAGCTGTCTTCTATAAAACAAAATATCCTTTACACAATTTTATAGAGTATTTTCAGTGCTACTTTGGAAAGCATTTGAAAAGGCTTATCTTCTATAGAACCAAAACATTTGATTGCAATATTTTTGTGAAAATATTAGAGAAATTTACCTTAATGCTAGTAAGAATGATTTAGTTTTTTGAAATATTAAAAAATGATTTTGCAAATGCTACTCACAACAAGCTGACTAATGTTTCTCTGAAGACATTGCAGATCATTAAACAATGAAGAAACGAGTTTATCTTTTTGTTTGCATTAAACCTTTGAGAAAAATATAATGATTATATATTTCTTAAATATTTCAAAAGTAAAATGAATGGGGATTGATTTATTTTATTCTGATAATAAACAGTTGTTCAACATGAAATTGCTGACTTTTTTGAACAATTAAAAAAAATGATTTATTTGATCAAAATAGGAGCTGTTGAAAAGTCTTCAGGTTAATCCACTTCTCTATCTGATCCATTTTGGGCTAAAATCTTTTCAGTATTTCTCCATAATCTCAGTTGGCTTTTATACATTCTATTCAGCATGACAGCAAGTCAATATTTTTGCTTGAGAATATGGCGTTCAAAGAACTGATAAATTTATAGAACACTTTTTCAGTTTGATCCTAATTACAGATGATCTTGCCTGTAAGAAAGGCATGTTGATGCCTGAAAAAATGGTAATCCATAGAATAAATTTTGAGTGAAACTTTATGGTAAATAAATTCTTCATCATTTATTGATTTAATTTTAATAATAACGTTTTTGTAACAGAAAAGCAAGTATTATTGGTCAGCAAATTAGACCCCGTTTCAGTTTTTATTCCAAGCCAATCTATATCTTGTTTTTTTTTTTATATACTGTATTTGAGAAGAAAAAAATTAAACTATAAATTAAGATTTGGTAAATGAAACTAAGTAGACAGATTTCAATTGTGGCCAACACATTTTTTGAAAATATTTTATTAATCAGTTTCAAACAAAATAAAAATAATCTTTTATTGAAAATTGTTAAGATGTTATTCCTACTGAATAGATACCAAATTAAAATAAAATTTAATCAACTTATAATTTACAGAGAAAGAAAAATTACACGGTATTTAAGACATCAAATTATTAATCTGCAGTTTCAGCTTTTAAACATGTACAGTTAGTAGAAATTCTATCCTCTTCAAACAGAGATGATCATATTTTTTTTTTTTTTTTTACTGATATATTTGTGCACATTTTGTGTCTACTACCATGTCCACATGCCAGGTATAAATAAAAGAACATATCAAATAAGCAATCAGTATGATATTCAAGTGAAAATCAGTAAGAGAACTTTCTGGATCTAATTTATTTCTTTGTCATATATTTTTATCTTCATAAGAAGAAAATGGACTTTAAAAAAAGAACCCAATTTTTTTAATAATAAAATTTTGGATTTACACTTAATCTACTTTCTTCTTTTTCTTTCCTTTTTCTTAGTGGACAAGTTGAAAATTTGACTTCATAAATATTCACCTCACTTAACTTTCCACAATACATTAATTGTCTGACAACTTCAAAGAAAGTTATGACATATCACATTTGTTCTCCCAAATGCTTGTCATAACCACTAGTGATAGGTTTTCCATGTTTGCCTAAAAGAGGATGAAACACAAGTTTCACTAAATAATCAACAAAAAAAGTATTTAAATGTAATCAAAAATGTAATTAAAAATACATCATTATTTTAAAAATCATTATAAAATATGAAACTTAAAACAAGACAAGCAAATATGTCTGTGGAAGAAAGTAAATTAGTTATTTGGTAGCTGTAATATTTTAAATTTGTGTTACATAAAATTTGTAAAGGTTTCGCATTATAAAATTATGAAACTGCCTCTCATAAAAAAATTACTTGATAGAATATTTCATTTATTTATGAATAGAAATATCTTTATTGTATTTGTCTATATCTCTAAGATGAGATATTATGATTACTTAACATTATTTGGACTATTATCCTCATCTTTATTGCCATATTCACATTTCAGCCATTGTATGCTCCAGATGTCTTCAGGTGATTGGAATTTCAAACCAAACCCTTTATTTCATCCACTGGGGTAAATTGTACTAGTTCGACATGCCATGCCCCTTTCGGATCTCTCTGTTATTTCCCTTTAACTCAAATCTCCAATTATTTTGGTTCACCACTGCTGTAGCCTGGTATTGAACTCACAACACTTTGGGTCTAGTCACTGGATCTAACCAACGCCTTTATCCACTGAGCCATGTGTCCTTGAGGGGGAAATAGCTGAGACATCTGGAAGAGGCATGGCACATAGAACTAGAACAATCTACCCTGGTGGATGAAATAAAAACTTTGGTTCGAAATTCCAATAACCTGAAGAAGGCTGGCGCATACAACGGACAAAACATTGTGAATATGGCAATGAAGATGAGGATAACTATCCAAATAATGTAAATAACATAAGTATTTTTGTTGTAATCAATTTTTTCTGATGCTCATCTGTGTGAAAATATTTTTAAATGTTGACTCATACAGTTGTATATTTGCTTATAGAATAAGTGACCAATTAAATTTTATCATTAAAAAGATTTGTAAATTTGTCTAAAGAGAATATTTCAAAATCTAATGTAGTTATTTTTTTTTCTAGAAATGTACAGATAAATATTTTTGCAAATAAATCTAAATTTCCAGGTTTTGATATTCACAGGAATTAATGCTCAGTTTAAGAATTTTTCACTCATCTTTCTCACTTTGTTGGATCTTTCTGTCTTCCTTGTGAAAATGTAAGTTCATTCATTTACTTCACAAGCAAATAATTTTATGCTCTTAAACAAATGCCAACAATTTAGTTTTCGTCTGTAATAACAGAATTCTGAACAAGATTGATCCGGAATGAGAGAATAGATCACAACCTTTTTCTAGTGATATGAAAACAGAAATTTATTTCAAATATATTTTGAATGTTACTCAAGCAAGAAGATCCATTTGAGAAGTATTAATTAGCAGTCAGACTTCTCTACACGCTGAAAAAACGTTTTCTTTGGAATTGCAAGCAACACTGAAGGTTCGCAGTCCTTTTATGTTTTAGAGCACAGATATTAATGGTTTTTAAATTTTATCATTTATTTTGTGATGCCTTTTAGTTGAACTGACGTATTCCACTTTCTGATTGAAAACGATAAGTGCCAATGAAAAACTAAGACGCCATTGGTAAAGACAAATCAGGAACGAAATTTGATCAACAAATCTAAGGGAGGTAACTTCTTTTACTAATGGATTCATTGCTCAACACATTATGATTATCAAGAAAAATTAAAAAGACATTTCTTTATCTGTTATTAACTAATGTTGCCCAATTTTTAATATTGAGCACTTCGTTTACAAATATCTGCTCACTTTTAAAGGCGTTAGATTCCAGCAATTCTTCTTGTTTTTTTTAATCATTTTACCCCAAGCGATAAAGCCACTAGGATGCAAGGGCTTACTGAGCGTTAGTGAATATGAGACAAAAATACTATTAAGGAGAGAGGACAATAAAAGAATAAGAATTAAGAAGACAGAAAATAACAATTGACATTACATTTAAACTTTTGAAGATCAAAGGCAATAAAGCCACTAGGATGCAAGAGGTTACTGAGTGTTAGAGAATATGAGAAAAACTACTATTAAGGAGAGAGGACAATAAAAGAATAAGAATTAAGAAGACAGAAGATAACAATTGACATTGCATTTAAATTTTTGAAGATCACTGTTGACTGGGAAGCAAGAAGCTGGAAGAGTTCTACAAGCAAAAAGTGCAAGAGAAGAAACTGTTAGCATAGAACTTAGTTACATTTAACCATTTCAACTGTAAAATTCTGAAACCTTGCCACCAATGTAGTACTGTACTTAAATTCATAAAGTCTACGTACCATAGAGGAAAGCTCATAAGAACAATTTCCATAAAATCATTTCTAGAAAAGGCACAGAGAAAGTATGTTAAGACAGTGGGAAAGTAACTGAAGCCAAGATGCAATGTTAGGACTAATAACATTGCAGATTATTCTTTCGGCTTTATATTTTGTTAAGTATTAAAAAAAAATTAAAAACATAATTCTTTACATTAAAAGTACTTTGAGAGATTACTAATAACTATATTACCAATTATAAACACACATCAAAATCATTATATTACATCAGCAATCTTTATTGAATCCATTCTTAAAGAGTCTAATGCATGTTTGTCTAAAACAAACGGTATATATGTAAAAACATTCCCAAATCAACATACAAAAATGCTTTGCATTTTCGTAAGATACACACACTTACAAATCATCTGATGCCCACGCAAACTAGAATTATTAAGTACTTACATAAAGTAATATCTACTGGTTTCCATTTTGCATGGAATCTTTTAATTCCTTGGAACTTCAAAGGGACGCGTTGTCTTTCCTTGAATTCAGAATGCCATAAATTATGCTAATGTTTGTTTAACAAGTTGAAAATCAAACAACACAAAAGTAAAAATACCAGAATTTCTTTCTTCTTTTTCTCAATAGCTCATTCTCATTATAAAAGTGAAACATGTTAAACTGATAAACTTTTCCTATTTGTTCTTTATCATATATATATATATATATATATATATATATATATATATAACGTTGGTGCAAAAATAATGACGTAATAATGTCGTTTTTTGACGTTAAAAAATACGTCAAAAAACGACATTGTTACGTCATTGTTTCTGCACCAACGTTATATATATATATATATATATATATATATATATATATATATATATATATATATACATATATGCATGGTGTCCATAAAGTTTGTGTGTAATTTAAAAAATTATAACTTTATTTGTATTTACGATAGAAATAATTTGTAAAAAGGATTAGAAAGAAGTAAATCTATATTTTTTAAGGTTTTATTGAAATTTTATTTAAGTTTCCACATGTCCTCCATCATTAGCAATACAAAGTGTAATACGATTTTGCAGTTCACGGAAAACATTTGCCAACTGATTTACAGTAATGCCTGAAATGACATTACTTATTTTAGCTATACTTAAAACTAGGTACATTAAACTTTATAACATTTTTTACAGATTATTTCTATCGCAAATGCAAATAAAGTTATAAATTTTTTAAAGTGCACACGAACTTTATGGACAGCCTGTATATATGTGTGTGTGTGGAGAGAGAGAGAGAGTAAAGTCTGGATGAGAATCTGATGGAACAGTAAATATGACAATTTGTAAAACTTCTATTTTGACGTGTTTTGCTAATGGATCGGCTTCATCAGATAAACTACTAACGTTACTAATGGAAAACCTGGGAACAAAGTGCTAACAATTGTCATCATCCCCCTCTCTTTAAAGTCAGTACAAGATTATTCATAATGTTGACAGAAAGAACACAACCACTCCTACTAATTAAAAAAAAAAACATTTAATCGAAAATTTGACTGTTGTGTTCAACATAACTCAGTATTTCATTATTTGGGAAATGCTGGAGCAAAGAAAGATTTAGTTTTAATAAATATTTTTAATGATGATTACCTCGTGAATAATCTGTATTTTTAAGAATAAAAAAAGGTTGCCTCGTAAATATTGAATAAATACTTTATTTTTGTTTGTTTTATTTTATTTGGCGGGTGGGAATTAGAATTGTTTACGTACGTTTATTTATTTTTGGATTAGGATTCATTAAAACTAAAAGAAACGTTTTGGAATGCTAAATGCAAAAATTAATACAATAAAAAAAAAACTGATATTTTCTTTGTATTACAACCTACAGTATTCTTGCCGTGAAGGTTTACCTCGGCGAAACCATGAAATGTAGTTCGTTCGAGCACTTGCCGTGGAAGTAGCGGTAGATCAGCGAGAAGCTTGCCACATCCCGCCTGTGGGAAGGGAGAGGCTGGAGGGTGGAGAATAATTCGTCACCTACAAGGGCTAGGAGACGCTTTTGAACTCTATCAAGGCCGGAGAGTGAAGTCTGGGCAACTCCTGCCCAAATGTGACAACAGTACTCTATTTTTTGGCCTGATCTGGCTCTTAAAAAAGTAGAGGATAACAGGAGGGGTCAACCACTTACTGGAGCCGTACAGGGGGCCAACCATTTTACCTGCATCCTTAGCAAGGGATCCTATGTACGAGTTTCACTTGAGGTCGGGTGTGAGTGTGATTATGGCCTAACAGTCTTTTGATGCATGGTGTTTCTCTGAAAGGACCTCCGTTCATCCTGATTGGTGGGACGTTCGGGGTCAGATCGGCGATGATGGAATGTAAATAGCTTGGTCTCCGAATCATTTAATGTAACCAACCAGTTTTTACCCCATTGGGTAGTTTGTGCAAGATTGGAAGAGAGTTCAGTCGCCAATTTCTGATCATCAAGAGTTTTAGATGTCCGAACGTATAGTCGTATCATCGGCATAAGATGTTTACAAATGATCTGAGTATGTTCATTTATGTAGATCAAAACGAGGGTTGATCCGAGGAGTGACTCCTGGGAGACACCCGCGTTGACCACTAGGGCTCCTACGGACTGACCATTAATAACTACCTTCAAGGACCTACCTGTTAGGAAGGATTTTATGATCGAGAAGACCCTGCCAGTGATTCCATAACGGGGGAACTTGTGTAGTAAGCCTTTGTCAAAAAGACTTTGATATTTCTAGTGCTATGGTCCTCGAGGTGTGTTTGTCGTCAAGAGCCTTACTGATTCTGTGAGTGAGGGCAGTTAGGACGTCGGCAGTGGATCGGGCCGAACGAAACCCATACTGCTCGTTGCTGAAGCGTTTGTTCTTTTCTAGATTCTCGACGACCTTCTTATTGATTATGGCCTCAAAGAGCTTACTGATGATACCGAGGAAACTCATTGTGTCCTGGGTGGGAGAAGATTGCACACCCGCGTTTTTGAAAAGTGGGCATACGCTTGACACTCTCCACAGGTTTGTAGAAGCAGGTCTGGTTTAGAATGGTGTTCCATTTCTGGAAAGTTGGAACATAGACCACTCACGTTGGTACAGGAGATGGTATACGTGGGGTCTATTTTGTTTTTTTGTTTTGTTTTTTTTGGGGGAGGGGTAGTTTTGTTCATTTGTATTTTGATTGGTTTCATGTGTGCCTTCATTGATGGAAGACTGGAAGGCTGAGAGACAGACACACCCACAAGAGTTTCATGTATAAATATCTTGGAGAGACTGTCCAGAGATTCAGTCGTAGCAGTACCTTTCATCATAGCACCGAGAGACCCCACCGGAGACTACTGCACCGTCCAGAAACCACTCCCAAAATTGCAGTACAATAGCCCCAATATTATACACCTAACAGGATAGCCATCTTCGGATTTACTCGAAGGTCAGGATCCCTATGAAGCGGTTAACACCAAAACCCATAAAACTTCTACCTGCAGCACCCTTAATGAAGGGACTATCAACCCAGCAAAGAAAATACGTGATGCTCCGAATGGACAAGTCGCGTCTGCCTGAAAGTCAAGGCAACAGAACTCCACCTTAGGCCAGAAACATTGTACTGGTCAGAGACTTAAAAGGCACCGAGACAAGCTCGCTCATGTACTCGAGGACTCAGAAATCCAATGGGAGAAGGAGTGAGGAGACAATAGTTGCTCGAAGATACATGTGCATCCCCTACTAAGACATTATTTTATTATAAAAGCTTTTAATTGCTTATATGAATAAGATATATTAAGGACAATATTGTCTTAAGAAAAACATTTTTCAATGAATAATGAATTTTTACAAGAACTGTTTTCATTTTTTATTTTAATTATAATTTAAAGTTTTAAATCTGTTAAAATTATGTCTTAGTTTGTAGGTAGAGTTTAGATTATATTGTTATTAAGTAAAAACTATATTTATTTATATAAACGTGCCGTATTTACATTATTCGGATTACTGTCCTCATCTTTGTCGCCATATTTATTACAATGTTTCGGCCGTTGTACGCTCCAGCCTTCTTCAGGTGGTTGGAATGTCGAACTGAACCCTTTATTTCGCTTACCGGGGTAGACTGTTCTAGTTCCACGTCCCATGTTTAATGGATGTCAGTTATCTCCTGTTAATTCCCCTCTCCAAGTTCTCCACTGCCTTAACCGGGTATTGAACTCACACTCTTTGGGTCCTATCACTGGATCTAATCAACGCCTTTATCCACTGTGCCATGTCTCCTTTCCAAGTTTCTTGCGGAGTGAATTGTGTCATAATGTTCTTTTTCTCACAGACGGTGCCCAACTAACCCTATTATATTGTACAGTCGACAAAATCAAAAACAAAAAAATGTGCATGCGCGATATCAAAAATATAAAATGACGAAAATTTACCCATCGCACACCTGTAAATATGCTTTTAAGAAGTTCAAAATGTTAATTGGGAATATAAAATTTTAATACCAAGTATATATAATTACAAAAATATTGTAATATTGACAGTAAAAAAAGAAATTATACATACATAAAATAAATTCAATGTGATTTTTGACATTTCTTTTAATATTGTCAGTCAATATATGCTTTTATTGTTATTATTCTAAGAATGTTAGTTAAATGGGAATAACTCAGCCTAATTTTTTCAACAGTTTTGATGTTTTTCATGCCCAAAAAGAATTGTTCACGGCAGTATGTATTAGTTCACATGCATAATGATTTTCTAGATAAATTGACAATTTGATCATGTAGAGGACGGTGTGGATTTGTGTGTTGTTGAATTGAGAACACTTGTGTAACTCCTGGTAGAATATTAAAAGGTCCAACTACAAGAAAAATGGCGGGCTCAAATTTTCCAACCGAAGATGTAAAGAAAACAAACAAACAAAACCGGTATATATATATATATATATATATATATATATATATATATATATATATATATATATATATATATATATAAACAAATATATGTATTAACAACAGATTACAAAGCACATAGACAGTTAACATTTGTTTTTGTATGTGAACATTTGTGTTTGTTCTTTGGTGAATGTTCGCATTTTGGTGAATGTTCGTACGTACGTGTATGCTTGTAATGTTCATAGCGTCTTCCCAGAAGTGGGAAACGTTGTCTTTTGCGAGAGCTCACATTGTAGAGGTATTCGCTGAAATGAAGAAATGAAAAAGAGGATTTACCTCACCTCCACGCGAGGTGGGATGCGGCACGATGCCTGAAGGAAAGAAAGAACGAGACAAGAAGTTTCCCAGTATTTATAGTATAAGGAGAAAGACCTCTGGTGACAATTTAGGAATTAAGGAGGACAATCACATTCATTGAAAGAATGAAATTTTTCTTTTGTAATATTCAAGAAGGCTATGTTCATTATGATAAGTTTCCAAAGATTTCCTGTTTTGAGTTTTTGTTGCTATTCGGTTGGTGCTTCCATATAATGAAATGAAAATGGATGACTAAACAATTTTAATTCATTTTCTATTTTTCCGAGTTCAGAGAAAATGGTTGCAAAATCTTTTAACAAAACTTCACATAATTTGAAGCACTGGAGGATAATGACGAGGAAACACACGTGTTATATTTAACGAAACAACATAAGAAATTTATTTACAAATTTACATATTTGAAGTTGTCAGTAGCTTGTTTTCAGGAAAAGGAATCAAATATTTAAAGTTCGTAGTTTCGATGAATTGTCAAGAAGTGAAATGTTCATATTAAATCATCGGACACAAAGTAATATTCCAAAATGTTTAAAACAAATTGAGTGTTAGTTTGTCACATAAAAGTTCTACAGTTGTATTCAACATCAATGAAAAGATATATTTTAAGGTACTTATCTTTGGAGTTGAATAGAGTTCTTTGAAATTGCCCTGCTCACATTAGAGGCTGATAATGTACAGCGTTTAATTTGACATCGGCGTTATTCAGACGCGTAGAACTCTGACTTTCTGTCTCCTGCTTCTTTCTGCCTTTTCACTCTCTCTGCATTGATTCAACTTTCTCTGCCTATTTATATCAAAAAGCGATTTCACATCGAGTCATTACTTTTTTTCTCAGCCGCACCCTTTTCCATTGGTCAATATAAATTTTTTTACATAGGCTCGTTAAACTATGCCTTCGTCTTATCTTCAGCCTGGAGCCAATCCCTTTTTCCAGTGGTCAATATAAATTTTCACATAGCCTCGTTAAACTATGCCTTGGACTTTTTTTTCAGCCTGGAGCTAATCCCTTTTTCTATTGGGCAAAAATCGAATTTTAAAACAGTGGAGTAAAGAGAGTTAGTTTTATTTCGTATTCACCACAAATTTACTATATTTTTCGAAGTTCACAGAATATTTTTTCTTTTTAATAAACTCTAAATATGCACATTTTCCCCGGCTTTCAATTGTGTTATTAAAAGTTGTAACTTCTTAGTAAAACCTATTATTCGCTCAAACATTGAGCAACATAACTGGTCTTTTGCTTGTAACTGCAAATTAAGGTTAGACAACATTTCAGTGACATCTAATAAGAAGGAAAGATTATTCAACCATTCTTTGTTTTCTAAAAAAAATCTACATTTTGCTTCTTGCTTCAGGCAACAATAATTGAAATCTTTTCAAAGCTAAAGCTTTACTGAACCATCTGAGTTTTGAGAAATAAATAACGTCTTCATACTTACTGCCAACTTCTTCCAAGTATTTTTTTTTTAACTAAATGATGGTTCCATGCCTGGGATCTGATAAAATTCACAACTTTCACAATATCTATCATCAACTGATTCATAATTAACTTTTGAGCACATAATTGCTGTTTAGGAATCAAGCAATGGTAGTTGAGTATATAATGATCAAATGATTCTTTGAATAAAGTAATAAGTCGATTATTTTTATCAATTAATGCAGGAGCACCATCACTTGTAATCAATTAAATTTTATTTCTATCAATATTGAAATTTTTCAATTGATAAATTAACTTGCTAAAGTATGCCCCTGCCTGTTGTTGTACCTTTTGTCTGGCATAAGTTCAACATTTCATCAATTATATTAAAATTGACATCAATTCCTCTTATGAAAATAACTAATTGTGCAGTGTCACTTTGATTGTTATTTTTGTCCAATGCTAAATTGTAATAAACACATTTAGATAATTGGGTCTGCAATGTATTCACAACACCGTCAGCTATGTCATCAATTCTTGTACCAGTTGTCTGATGTGAGAGACTTGTTTTATTGAATAAGTCTGCTTTCCTTAGACAATATTCATTAAAAGCAATTACAATACATGCTTTTATTAATTCATTATCAGTGGCTTGCCTTTCCGAGTCAATTTTTCAGCTATTAAATAACTAACTTTTGTACATGTATAAGTTTTAAAAACAAATTTTTAGTAACCCTTATTTCAATTTCAAACATTTTCTTGAATTTCATTGGTTGTTAAATATAAAATAAGCTTCGAGAAATTTCCATAACAAAACAATCAAATTTTGTGCAAAAATAGGCTCAACCAACTTTAAAAAAATCTTTCTCAAATTCATCCGTAATTTCAATGTTTCAAGAAATCCCATTGGATAAAAAAAATAAAAAATACAATTTCGCCCATGCATTTCTGAGAATTATTTGGCAACATCTGGTGAATCTTCGTTGAGCCGATTCAGTCGTTAAGAAAACTATAAATACATACGAAGAACAAGTTTTCGGTGCATTGAGATTCTCGCACGCAAGAGATACGCACAGAAAGATATGTTGCGGAATTCGAGCTAATTGGATGTGTCAGAAGGTGAAATTGTGTGAAGGCTTTGAAAAATGTACGTGTTCGTTAAACATTCATCCACAACAAATAAAATAAAACAAACATTTGAAGGCAACTGAATTGGAAGAAATCAAGTAGAAACAACGTAGTTATAGATTTCAACAAATAACATGCATTTATATACGTTTGATATACACAAGTGAATTTTAAGATTGCTTGTTCAATGTGGCAAGTGAGATAAAATTGTAAGGAGTGATCATGCAGTGATTTGGTGTATGAAAGCTTCTAGTTAAGGTTTGTCTATGAAATTAAAACAGTTTGCTTTCTGCAAGGTGAAATGTCACTTGTGTGGGTTCAAATATTAGTGTGTATGTGTGCGACAATTGTAAATATTGTTCAAAGTCATAAGGAGTTATGTGCCTTTGACTAAATACAATTACTTCTTCGGTAGTGATAATGTCACTTTTTCTAGTAAATTGTAAGTTGGGTCAATTCGCGCAGCAAGACTTTCTGAGTTGTGTTAATCTGCTGAGAGAGAGAGAGAGAGAGAGAGACGGTTGTTGAGTCAGTGTGCTGGCGCGCGTGGAGTTTGTTGGCATCTCTCAAAGACTTAGTTACTGACGATATTTATTGTACAGAATACAATTATTGCAAAAGGCCGAAAAAGGGGAGGGGTTGAGGCTGAGGCTGGTCTTAACTGTCCTATACCTAGCTAATCCGATTCACGACCCATTCACTCATTACAATTTGCCCATTCACCAGTGGAAGTACTTGTATCACAAGTGATAGATTTTTCACTGAAGGGTAAAGGTTTCTGTTCTATTTTTAGTGACGAGTCTTGTAACGAGTTGAACAGAGTGATGTCCCTTACTTGTTCGTCTACTAATTTTTCCATGTCCAGTTTGTCTTCAATGGTACTGTTTAACGTGGCTCGTGATAGCGTGTCGGCAACAATGTTGTCACTGCCTGCTACATGCCGTATGTCAGTTGTGAATTGCGATATCAAATTTAGTTTCCTACAATGACGAGTATTGTATTTGTCTGACTTAGTATGGAGGGCGAAAACTAGGGGTTTGTGGTCAGTGAAAACTGTGAAGTTTCGTCCTTCCAGGATGTGTCGAGAGTGTCGAATAGAGAGGTATATGGCTAATAGTTCACGTGAGAAGGTGCTATACTTCTGCTGTGTCGAAGTAAGATTGACAGAAAAGAAAGAAATTGGCGTGGTTTGCTTATCGGTATGCAGACGCAAAACCGCTCCAATAGCTTCTGATGACACATCTGTAGTTAATGACAGAGTTGCTTTATTGTCATCGCGCAAATATGTTAAATTTGTAAAGTTTGCTAGAGCTTCGCGAGAACTGTTAAAAGCAACGAGGGCTTCGTGTGTGAGCGTTATGGGGATGTTCTTCTTCCTTTGACCACGGAGTAGGTCGGTTAGTGGTGCTAATATTTGCGAACAGTTCGGGATGAACTGGCGGTAATAATTTATCAGTCCAAGATGTCGACGGAGTTGACGAAGGGTTGTTGGTTGTGGGAATTCTTTCACGGCAGTAACCTTTTCAGGGATCGGCGTGATTCCTGACTCATCAATAACATGCCCGAGGAAATTAAGCTTCGAAACGGCAAATAAACACTTGTCAGGATTTATTTTCAATCCAAAATGCTCTAATCGTTCGAAAACTTGCGTTACGTGACGCACGTGGTCGTCCATGTTGGCACTTGCTACTAGTAGCTCATCGATGTAGGCGAATGAGTATTGTAAACCTCGAAGGGCTTCATCGTTTAACCTCTGGAAAGATTGTGCAGCATTTTGGAGACCGAAAGGCATTCGTAAGAATTCGTAAAGACCAAAGGGTGTCGTTATAGCAGTCTTGTGCACATTTTCCTCGGCAACAGTGATGCTTTTCTCAGGTCGATTTTTGTAAATAATTTTGCACCTTGCAGAGAAACTGCAAAATCTGCCAAATTAGGTACAGGATACTTGTCAGGCACCGTTTGTGTGTTTAAACGTCGATAATCGCCGCAGGGTCTCCATGCCCCCTCTTGCACCTTAGGGACCATGTGGAGTGGGGATGCGAAAGGGCTAGACGAAGGCCGGATAATTCCTAAGTCTAACATGTGTTGAAATTCCGCGCGCGCTAGTTTATACTTCTCAGGACTTAACCTGCGCGGCTTGGAAGAGACTGGCGAGCCAAATGTTTGAATTTTGTGTACGGTGTGGTGCTTCACCGTTTCGGTATATGTGAAAGGGCGGACGAGTGAAGGAAATCTGTCCAATACACCTTTGAGATGGTTGTCTGCTGGCAAGGCGACGCATAGTTCAGTGGAGGTGAGGGTGGAAATAACTCCATAATTCATAAGATTCGTCGTCTGGTCTAACAGTGAGTGTTTCGACATATCCACGATAAGTTTATAGTGAGCCAAAAAATCTGCGCCTAATATTGGGAACTTGACTTCGGCTACTGTAAATAACCATTGGAATGTTCTCCTCAGGCCTATGTCCAAAGTCATAGATACTTGACCGAAAGTCTGGATTTGTGATCCATTAGCAGCACATAGGGTTACTGGGGATTTAGTATTTGAAAAACTGGAACTAGGTGGAATAACACTAATTTGTGCACCTGTGTCCACAAGAAACATTTTGTCGGAGTTTCTGTCTCTGACGTAGAATAGACGGTTGGCATTTCCTATCCCAACAGCAGACGCCGTCTTCATGTGCTGTTGAGAATGGCGTTTCCCGCCTTCTGGCATGACGTAGAATCCAGTTGTTGTTTGAAGTTGCACGGCTTGTTGCATTTTCTCGCTGCCTCTCCGAATTTGCGATGGTACCAGCAATACGCATCGTTTCTTCCCCGAGAATTAGATCGGGAACGTCGTTGAGACTTGTATAAGTTGTGAGCTGACGATGATCGCTCTTTATACAAACGGTCTATCTGTTCAGATAGCCTATTAATTTGCTGTTGCAGCTTGTTAAATTCGTCCTCACGTGGCGTGTCGCGTAGCGTTGGAGCGTTGACACTGCTGATAGTTGCAGCATCACTTATCTTGTCCGCTATCTCCGCCGTTTTTTTAAAATCTAGGTCTTCGGGTAGTGCAGCTAGGATTTGAGTTGTGTGGACTGGTAACTTGTCCATCCACAATTTACGAAATAAAGAATCGGACATCGAGTTCCCGCCTAGTAAATTCTTCATCTTTCGCAGTAATTGAGACGGCTTGCTGTCGCCAAGCTGCAACGTATTGAATAAGTCATTCAGTTTACGTTCTTGCGACTTTCCCGTCCTGTAGATTATTGCCTCTTTCAGTGTGTCGAAAGGGTTATGTATAGGGACGTTATTTAATAAATCCAACACATCGGACGCAATTACAGGTGGCAGTTTTTCCACTACATAGGCATAACGTACCATCTGGGATTGTATCTTCTTCGCCTGAAATATAGCCTCTAACTGTGCGAACCACACATTGACTGGCAAATTGAGCATCACGGTTGCTTCACTGGCGTTCTGGTCGGCCATGTTAGATATATGTTTTTACGCACGTGTTGGACAAAAATTTTTTTCGCGCCAAGTTGAAGTTTTTGTACGTTGATTTCTTTATACTGTGTTTGGCACAATATAAGGTTCACTTCACTTTTGTCTGTTGTATTCGTTGAAAGTTGGTGTCACAAACTGTAGTTTGTTTCCGTCGTCGTCACCAATTGTAATTCCTACCTTCGGGGTTACCAATTGTAAAGTATTGATTAGTCCGTCGGGTTGATCAATTATAGAATGTACTGCTTCTCGAGTGTTGTGGTCACCAATGTTGAATGGGTTAAATAGATAATGCGGTTGCGTGTTGAGAAGGTAATCAACATTCATAATACTTAAAACATCAAGGAAAAAGAACAATGAGAACAAATTTTGTTTAACGAAGAAATATGTATATTAAATTCGACAATAATACAAAGTAGTTGCAATATGAGTGAAAAAGGGAGAAAAAAGTAGCTTCCCCTTGACTGTAAGGAAATGTCTTATAGAAGATTTGTCTGAGAAAAATGTTCAGAGTTCAGTGTTGAAAATAGAATATTTCTTTCAGAAAATTGTTCAGTAGTTGCAACTTGATTTAACTTGGTGTGTCCACTGAGAACTGGTGGTGTGTCACATAAAGTTCTGTAGTGTGTATGTACGTGCGGAGTGAGTAGGATGAAATACACGAGCGAGTAAATGAGAACTATTGTCTCTGGGTACATCGACTGTGGTTCTGAAATTACTACTACTGGTTTTTTGGAATGCATCCAATATTTATACTATCTGGAGTGGCTCCAAGAAGAGACGCTATAGTACATTTTTGAATATACATGAAAAATATCCTATTGGACGGAAAATGGACCAATCAGCGATTTTGTAGCAAAGCTTGTTTTGAACAAAGTGTAGGAACAAATTTACTATGGTGGAATGCGATAGATAAATTGTCCTGTTATTTTTAAGTATGTATTTATTGACCAATTAGAATTTGAGAAAATGTGGGTGTGGCACTACACGGGACTATAAGAATATAGGAAGACTTAGTTACTGACTGCCTGAATTCAGGTGAAGCGATTCTATTTATTGATTTCTGGGGTTTCAAATCGGCTCCAGATAGGTGAGCGGGAAAACAGATTTGTCGCAACTTGCTACATTTTTTCGATCCTTTTAACCAATGAGAAGTCAAGTTTAGAAAAGTAAAGTAATGATTGGTTAAAGTTGGTTGGGGAGAAAAGTGCATTTTTCCGCAGGGGTGAGTAGCAAATATGGAGGATTCCATTAGATATTTATACACGCAAAGGAGATACAACCCAGAGAGGCACTAAGAAAACTTAATTCTTTTACTGCATTTTGAAACAAACTTTCTTTCTGAGAGATTAGGAACATTTACACTACGAAATTTTGCATTCAATATCTTTTATAGAAAAACCGTTTGTCTAATTTGAATTTAACCGTTATAGTAAAAGGCAGACGACTTTTTACTTACTTTTGGCATTGAACATTTCTGAAGCAGTAAAGAACGTTTTCTCTTAAATATACTCTCGCACACATCATTACATTACAGAAGAAAAGATTGTAAAATTGTGTATATAAAATTTAATTTGTTGTTCCAAACATGTCCTTTTGTCGTGATTGAATATCGTTAACAGTTGGCCATTTTTTTTTATAATTTATGTTTGAGGATATTGTAGGTTTTATTTGCAACACAACTTTAACTATTCACGCAGCCTTCCTCGATCCACAACAGATTTGTTGAGAATGCTTTGAGAACTGAACTGCTTCTTTAATTCATCTATTTTCATTTTCCTTCTTTCTTTGTTTATTATATTCTGACTTCATTCATGACAACATAGTAATGCTTAATATTATATTTTCCTTGCATAGAGAAATTTTATCATAACAAATGAAGCAGATAATATTACTGCATGTTTCAATTATGAGATATTTTTCTGTTCATAGAATATTGAATTTTCTCTTTTTTTTCTGTTATTTTTTCTTTTCTTAGTATTATTAGATACCATGACCAAATGGTGAGTTATTAAAAATATAAATTTAAAGTTAACTAAATAATTATAAATATAATTGGAATGTGTTGAAAGTAATTTAAATTATTACATTAACAAAAAAAAATATATAGATATACCTATGTCTGTATTATCTACCTGAAATTAGAAATAAATAAATAATAAATTTAAATTAGCCTCTTCTACTTGGCAATAGGTCTAGCCTTAAGTCATTAAAAATGCCTGACACTCCTTTTTAAAAGGAAGTAAAATGAGTCTTCTTCCTTCACTGCCTGATTAAAAGTTTCCATTCTTTATCACTAATGACATAACCGGTCACTGATACATTTTTTTGAATCACTCAGCATGGGTTCAAACTCACTATCCCTTGACGTTGTAAAAAATGTTAAGAAATAAAACAGGCATTATACATCAAACCGTAAAATTATTGAAACTGAAACAGTTAAAATGACAGACTATGTCCACACGATTTTTCATTGGCCACTTTAAAATTGTCACCAATTACGTCATTACGACATTAAAATGTATCCTGTTACGACACTTATGTGTATTTATTCGCCGTCCTATTAACAGCAAATTTGACGCAAGGTCACTTTAACGTGGGAGGTTCAAGTAGGAGTCCGAGGACTGCACCACATGACCCAGAGCCAAAAAACCGTAATTTCTGTTTAGCTCTGGCTCTTGCCCCACGCACCAGCCGGTGTGTCCCAGCAAATACCTTTGCTCACCTTCTCCTTTTACTACAATGGTGAAGTGAACCTATTAGCACAATCTGAGAATAATTCTTTCGACATACGCTACTAAAGTAAATAAAAATGTACCTAAAGATTTTAGGTTGCAGTGGACCACAATAAAATATTAAGTGGGCCTCAGTGCAGCTAACGGGCCGAGGGTTGGACGTCCCTGGCTTAAACATTTATTGGCATAATTTTTTTTTTAGGCCTTGCTTTTCAGCAGCGCTATTGCTGAAGGACTTTTCTCTCTCTTCAACGAACTTTTTTAACTGGCATTTTAAAACGTCCGTAGAGAGACAATATGAACTAATCTGTCCTGTTCTTACGTGTAAAGTTAGCATACTAAACTGATGAATGCTTCACAAGTCATAGTTGATTTTTATTCGGTAAAGTTAGCTGAAGTTGATACAGAGCCTGTTCGCAATAAATCCTTTTTAACTGGCATTTAAAAACGTCTGTAGAGAGACAATAATTGTTTTTTCTTGGACTGGGGGCAATAATTGTTTTTTCTTGGACTGTTTTTTCTGACATCACGTGTCCGTGGGTCACGTGTAAATTTAACCCCTTGCAAAACTTTCTTTTGTTAAACAGGTAACACCTTCCCAATTTCCTAAAGTCCACCTACGTGGAGAACGGACTTTACGTTCAGTGCTTTTTGTTGAGCAGAAAATTGACCTTGGGTCACCAATTTCGGCGAGACACTTTTTTTTTCATAATGTCAGGAAAACCAGAGAAAGTCTCTTGTTGGAATTTAATTTGAGAACAACATTTTCACAAGTCCACATTCTCACTATTTTTTCTATCCTCACTTCAACCTCTTTTTAATTTCAAAACCGGCTCCCAAGGCCTTCATTCTTATCAGAGAGAAGAATATATTTTCTGACTAAGGAAAGAGCTGGAAAAAAAAAAAAAAAAAAAAAAAGAATTCCACCACCATTATTCTTTCCATGGTGCTATAAAGTCTACTTCTTCACTTCACTTCAACCTGTCTTCAGTACCTTCGAAACCGGCTCCCAGGGCCCTGATTCTTATCAGAGATAAGAATGTGTTTTCTGACCAATAGAGGGGCCATGAAATTTGCTGAACGATTTTGGAGGGAAAAGTCCCCGATCCAACGGAGCCTACCAAAACTCCATCAATTCGGAGAATCTTGCCTATTTCGATAGTGAGATTTCTGCCCACCGTCTGTGAGGTCGACATTAAGAAGCTCCAGCAACTCTTTCACCAAAGAAGAACTACTAAAAAGGGCTGTCAAAAACGAACATCGGTGCACTATTCAAGACCAATCCAAAAAGCTGCATCCCTTCACCACTCCTTCTGACGAGCCACTGGACTTCTGTCGTCAACCTAAAAACTCACTCAGTTGCAGGATTCCATCATCTGCGAACAAATTTCCAACTCTATAAGAACTGTGAATGTATCTATCTGAACCTTAACAATAACATCTAATCGCTTAAAGAACTCTTTAGGCGCTCAGAGAAATATTTTGAGCAAGCCTTTTTTAAGTTAAGAACATTTTCTCTTTGCCTTTCTTTCTCTACTAATCGCCCTTTTATCTCTTTACCTTTTTTTTCTGTATATGTTGTAAATAAACACTTTCTTCTTTTGTTGTTACTCACCGAGCAGGAGTTTTTTCTTTATTCGTACGCGCCTAAAAGATAGAGTTTGCCCGCTCTAATCTTGCTTTGACGCAATTTTTTAAACCTCAACCCAATTTTTAACCTCAACCCTTTGATGCGAGAAAGCCGGGACAATTTTCCTAGCATAAGACATTTGGATTGATCTTTTTTGCACCTCAGTTCAGACATGCTTGTTCTTGGAGCAATGCGTACATTCATCTGATTTGGCACACGTACGGATCGTTGTAACATTTTCGTTTTAATTGTGTACGGGTGCTTATCTCGTCTTTCATTTCTGTTTATTCAGTGTTTGTGTATCAATAGATGCACTAATGCTAATATTAGTACCTGATCTGTGGGAAACTATTATCTTTCTTAGCACCAGATTACCGGTAAATTATGACAGGCAAATATAAAAATATATTAATTAATACATCCATTAAAATTTACAGGAAAATCACAAATATGATTAATCATTTGATAAAAAAAGAGATTTCATAAAAATTTGCAAATGTCAGAGAAAAAGAAAGAGAGAGAGAGAGAAAGGGAACGAGAGAGCACGGCAATAAAGTTTTATTTCAGTTTTAAATTTCTAAGCATTCTGTAGTCGTTTCGATACAAACGAAGAAAATAAATGAAGAAGAGACCTATTCTTGCTATTATACAACAGATGTGTCTTTCTTTATCAATGCAATTTGTCGCAGATCAAAACTTTCTGTTTTAATCACGTAGATGTCGACTTAAGCAAAAAGACTTGTATGGCGACTTTAACAACGCAACTCAGTTTAATTTTAATAGCATGAAATGGTAGAAGCAGTCAAAGGTTTAGTATTTGTTTTGTGTATAATTATTATAAAAACTGAAAAGAACAGATTATGTAATAAATTATAAATATCTGCTTGAGTGCGCTTATTAGAAGTGTGTGCATGCGTGTGTGTGTGAAGGCGTTAGTAGGAACTCTTGATTGAAAAAGACATTTAGTCTAGACTCTAGACAACAGTTTAACTACGTTTTCTTGGCGGTGGGGAGGAATAGGAAGTTAAAAAAGTTGATCACGTGATCAGCTGCTGTCAGTTATGCCCGAAAAGGCTGATTAGCGACGTGATGTTTTTATATTCATTTCAGTAGAAATTTAATACCGAAAAAAATACATAGTCTACTCTTTTTGAATGAAGATGAATGAACTAACTGAAAATTGTGACGGAAAAATGAGTGAATCGATTAAAATACATTTTGTAACGTCGTATGATGCCTAATATTAATTTTTCTTTGTATACACATGCGTCATAAAGCAGAAAAGAGATTATTAGTGGGTGTGTGTAAGTGCGACACTGAGATCCGTAGACATAATGGGATGGCCAAGGACACATTCCAAAAGCTGAGCAACGTATTACAAAACAGCAGGATTTCTTTGGTAACAAAAAAAAAAGAATACTGAGCTGTTACATGACATCTGTTCTTCTTTACGGCAGCGAATGTTGGACGATTTCCTCAAGGTCAAGGATGAAGAAGAGACTCGAGGCGACGGAGATGTGGTTCTACAGAAGGATGCTAAGGATATCATAGACCGGGTGTGTGAGAAACGATGAGGTCTTAGAGCGGTTGAAAACAAGGGGGAGGCTTATGCTTAACATCAGAAAGTGGCAGCTGAAGTTTCTGGGACACATAACGAGGAAGCAGGACCTGAAGAATCCGATACTCAACGGTCGAATAGAGGGAAAGAGAGACAAAGAAAGGAAAGCAGTGCGTAACATAACAGACGACCTTGAGCAGGTGGATGACAATGTGGTCTGGGGGAGGAAGCAGAGGGAAGGAACTTGTTGAGAGCTGAAATGGATAGAGAGAGGTGAAGAGCCATGATCGCCTACATCCCGTAAGGACATGGCACATAAAAAGAAGTCGTCCATTAACGCTCCCACTATTAATTAGTTTAATTCGTGACTCATTCACGTCTACCATACTCCTCTTACCACAAGAATTCATTCTTCGTGCTTCCATACATTCCATTCATCGCAATGTCGTATTTGCTTCAAACTGACCATAAGGAATTTTATTTTACAATATAAGCGTCGATAAGATGGTGGGAGCATAGAGAAGATTCAATATGGCTTCAACCATTCCCATTCTTAGCAGAGGATGGTTTTCCGATTTGGGGGAGGGAGTAAATTTCTCTTACTTTACCGTAAACAAGAAGTACATACACTGATAAACAAAGACTAGAAGAATTTAAAAAGCTTGGCGGGGTCACATACAAAATGGAAAGGAGCGCCATTGATCATAGAAAGGAATGAAGAAATAGAGTTTTCATTTATACACTAAGAGAACATGGTCGCTGTCATAACCAGGGGAAATTACTGTAAAGAACCTCATTTGATAAGTGACCCTCTAAAAATCGGCAAATTCTGAACTCTTTCATGCACACCAAACCGACTACTGAAGATCTGAATTTTATATACTTAGGTTGGTGCAAAAATAATGACGTAATAATGTCGTTTTTTGACGTTAAAAAATACGTAAAAAAAACGACATTATTACGTCATTAATTTTGCACCAACCTAATACTTAGGTGTCTTCTTCTTTTATATGCTGTTCCCTTCAGGACGTGGGTAATCATGGTTCACCACGACTTCCTATCGTTTGTAGCTCTAAATAGGGTTTGTCCCCTAACTATATTTCCTACTCCCTTTTCTATCGTCCATTTGAACAAACTTGTTAGATAGGTTACTCTGTTTTTCTTTATATTCCTTTTGTATTCGATATGCTCTGAAGTATCAAATTCTCCATTTCTGCATTCCATATTACAGAATTGTCAACTTTCTCTTCCTGATTCTATGTACAAGTGTTTTGGTTTTCCATTTTTCTTAAAACTTCCTCGTTTCCCACATGTTTCATCCATGGTATTCACAGCATTCTTTTGTGGAATCATATCTCTATTGCTTTAATTCTCCTCTTCATTTGAGAGGACATTGTCTAGGACTCACTGTCATATAGGAGGACATATATAGCGGTTCCGCACAATTTTTTTTTTTTCTTCTTTTTTTTTGGTGTGGGGTTTCTTAATAGCTTGTTAAGTACAGTGTAACCCGTATATAAGAGAAACCCTGATATAAGAGAGATTTTATCTGGTCCCAAATTAGAGCCTGTGTTAATGTATATATAATAGACCAAACCCTGATATAAGAGAAACCCGGATATAAGAGACTTCTTCTCCGGGCCCCAACAACTCTCTTATATCCGGGTTACACTGTATTTGGAAGGCATCATTCGCTCTGCCATTGTGGTTTCGGGTCCTTTATAGCTCTTAATAAGGTTAGGCATTTCACCCCCTCCAATCCCTGTTCTGTCATCCATTAGGCTCGTTAGGTAGATTATTTGCTTTTACCTCGGCCTTTTTCGTCGTCATTATGTTTTGTGAGTGTAAATCTTGCAATTTTATTCAGTTGTCTTTCTTTTACTTCTTCTTCCTCTCTTTTGTAGCTCTTAGTAAAAAAAAAAACCCTGTCCTGTCATCCATTAGATGCCTTGAATAGGTTATTTGCTGTTTCCTTGGCCTTTTTCGCCGTCAGTATGTCTTGCAAGTGTAGAATTTTCTAACTCCTCTTTACCATGTATCCTAGAAATTTCAACTCTCTTTATGATTCTAACAATAAATATTCTATTTGCTTCCATTTTCTCTAATACTTTTCGTTATTCTTCTGTTCTGTTAATGGTATTCTCTACATCTTTTTGTAGAACCTCATTACTGTTGGATCAAGTCTATTTTTCATCCGTGAAAAGATTGTTTAATATTCACTGCCTTATAGAAGGACCGATATTACAAGACAGGTTAGCAATTCCTTGTTTGTCGCTCTCCTCCAGAATGACTATACGGTGATTGGATAGTTATCATTATTTTTGTTTGGTCAAAGGAGATGAATATCGACATTTAAATATTCTTGTGTCATGGTTATTTCTTTTACTAACATTTATGCGATAAAATAATACAATAATTGCATAATCCATTTTATGGATTCGTGCACAACTGTCTAATGAATTGTTTTGATGAAATACTTTTTTTGAAACTTAACAGAGACCTTGCTTAAAGTAAAATCTCTATCACAGTGTCAGGTTCACCTACGGTATTTGAATTGAGAGTTGTCCTTCTTCTAGGCTGATTACTAACCACATATGGTCAATCTGCCCTACTATTTAACTCATAGCTGGAGGAAGATGAATTCCTACTTTTCACAATGGTAACTGAATGTAACTAACTCGGCTGGAATTTGAACTCGGGTTTCCATTACACCACCCGCACATCCTATAAGATTTATGACTCGTCTTTTTTTGCTTGGTGGTTGAGGAATTTTTACACACGAACTAAAAATAAAATAGTATTGTTTTCTACAGACTTCCGACATAAAGTCATGTTTCTTGTTTTCCTCATGCTTGTCTTTGTTAACGTGGGCAGTTTGGTATTTAATGTGTCACGCTTATTTTTACTTATGAGAATGTTTGCTTTTAGAATTAAGACTAAAAATAGATCAAGAATATCAGTGTCATAAATCTATTTTTTTAAGATTTAATTTTTTCACACTTTGATAAAAACAATTGCTGTTATGTAAAACACCGCAAACTTTTACTGTAATGTAAATATTATCAAAACCTATCACAAAAAAATAATATTTTTTTCACGTTTTACGACATTACAATGACCAATTCAAATTTGTTTCTCATTGTAAGTACACTTGCAATGAGAAACAAATTTTAAATTTTAAATTCTGCGATTATTATAAGTTTTGCAGACAGAGAATCTACAGAAACTGCTATGTATAATAAAGACAAGTTAAAAGAAAGGATTAAACATCAAATATAAGAAGACAGAATGTAAGTTTGTCAGCAAAAGTAAGAATGCAAGATAGGAACTTTGAATTAGAAACACAAAAATGAAGTAAATAAAAAAAAATTATATTTTCTAGGGAGTTTTCTATTAAAACATAGAGGAGGAAAAATACGACATCGAAATCCTAATGCGTATTGGTTTGGTTTTGATTTGTTTTACGGCATATCGACACCTCAATGGGTTATTTGATGCCGACAAGATTTTTATTTCTGGTAATATTTTTTCAAAAATGTATTACTGGTAATAATTATTTTCTTCAAAATTCATTGCTGCTAATAATTTTTTTACAAATATGTATGTATTAAAACCTATTTTTATACTTTCATAGTGCTTTGACCCCAGTTTGGGGGTTAACTATTTTTCCATAGCTGGGACCCTAACAGGTGCTAGCACTCCGGGTCAGAGTGGACCAGAGAACAACAGCAATTAAGAGGTGGTTCCAAGTTCCTCAAAATATCCTGATCAGAGGCCTTGCTGTTGGATGTAGTTTAGCGTCTTACACAGGACGTGGGTGTAGTTTAGCGTCTTACCCAGGACGCCCGAAGGTGCATTGGGATAGCGAAAGATGCCTTCCAAAAGCTAAGCATAGTATTAAGAAGCAGGAAAATTTTCGTTAGAAACAAAAAAAATAGTGATGAACTGTTAAGTAATATTGGTCGTCCTGTATGGTAGTGAATGTTGAATAATCTCCTCACAGACGAAGAAGGCACAACAGAAATAGGCTTCAAACACAAAGGTGCTAAGAATACCATGGAATGAACATGTGAGTAACGAGGAAGTAAAATGGAAACAAAAAAAGATGCTTATAATTAGAATCAGAAAGAGACAATTGAAATTTCTAGGACATATGAGGGAAGAGGGCTTGGAGAATTTGACACTCACGGGGCATGTTGAAGGCAAGAGGTACAGAAGAAAGCAGCAAATAACCTGGCTAACGAGCTCGTGTTAATGGATGGCAGGACAGGGATTAGGAGAGACAATCAAAAAGACACATTTTACTAAAAAGGTACAAAAGACAGGAAGAAGAAAGACAACTGAATAAACTTGCAAGTGCTTTTTTTTTTACACTCACAAGACATACTGACGGCGAAAAAGACCAAGGAAGCAGCAAATAACCTATTCAAGGCATCTAATGGATGACAGGACAGGGTTTTTTTTTTACTAAGAGCTACAAAAGAGAGGAAGAAGAAAGCTGACTGAATAAAATTGGATTTCCCTTTTTTAATATTTTATCTGAAATGGGGGGGGGGTTTAAATCCAGAATCAACGAAAATGTTTTATACATTTACTCGATTATTCTTTCAGTTTAGTTGATATCTAAAATATCCCAAAAAACAAAACGAAAAAAAAAAAATGAAAACGGAAAAAAAAAAAAATGACAAAAGATATTTTCTTAGGTTGAATTTAACTTCTTTTTTCTTTTTTTTTTTTTTCTCATACATGTTGAAGTCATTTGGTTTTATGTTGAGATTATTACAGACATATATAAAGTATTTTTTATTGATTTCGAAACCATATTACCGTTGTGGAATTTCCGGTTTCAGAAAACGTGATTGAAGGAATTTTTCTCGCCATCACAATTTTCTCGGCTTAGCAACAAGCAGTCGCCTTGACCCTTCAACATTTTCGGCGACATACCGATGTGATTTATCTTGGTGGCCTGAGGGTTAATGACATCACGTCTCTCTCTGCCAACCAGCACCCAGCGCTTCTGAAGATATCCATGTTTAGGATGAGGACCTTGTGTGACCTATTTATAGAGTTCAAAAACCTCATGAGAGGGAGTCAAATATTACTGCCTTCTGGGATATTGTCGCTTCCGGCTTAAATTCCTAACCGCATCGGAAGAGTTAACAACTCCGGATTCAACCTAAACTTATTACTAGTAAATTTCAGAGTAATTTAAATTTTAGTAGTCTCCTGCGTCTGTGAATTTATTAATTCACAGACGCAAGAGACTACTAAACTCCGAGAACCAAGAAACCCTTCATTCAAATACAACACGATACGGAACGGAGTGAAATATAATTTCTCTTTTTGTATCTTTTTATCTTTGGAACTTTTAGAGTATATTTACCATTTTTATGTAAATTAACAGAGTCGAATATTAAATGCATTTATGTACATGTCTTCGGGGTTTGTTTTTTTTTTACAACCACGTGTTAATATTGTTCTTCTTTCAAAATATGTTTCTGCCTCTCAAGTTTAATTAGATTAATGTTGTGTTGTTTCTAATGGAAGCGAAAGGTTTTCTTTGTTTTTATAATTTTTGTAATGTCAACGAACACTCGTTGTCACATTCGCAATGCTCGTTGTAGTAGAGCCTTTGTAATCGCAGATACAACTACAGTAACACCGTTGAACAATACTAGTGTCAGACACCTTTGACTATCACTCATACTAATAGTACTTGCTCGATAATACTCACTCGAAAAGTAAGCACCATATTGATCCGAATAGAGAAATAGTATAGTGAATAGAGTAGAGAATAGCGGTTCGTATAGTAATAGAGGATAGAATAGAAATAGCGATCCGAATAGTAATAGAGGATAGACTAGAAATGAGAATCAATCTAGACGTCACGCGACTTCTAATATATGCGTTTCCTCACGTGATTCATTTAATTCAATAATGGGATCTGGCGATCTATGTTCAAACTCAAGTGTCGGCAGCGACACTTTTTTCCCGAAATCATCTTTTCTTTATTTCATGAATCTTGTTATTGGCCTAAACTTTCATATTTATGCTTCACAATGCACCAACATTAAGGATGCCCAGGATAACCCGTAACGGTTGCAATAAACCTTTTATTCACCCGTGTTGCGGGGCCGATAAGGATGTCGCCCCCGCAAGCTTTATGAGGAAACGTGTGAACAGCCAAGACAATGAAGGGACAAAGGCGAAGGTTTATGAAGCAATAATGTCGATTTTATTAATGCCAATTGTACAAGAGTGTACTCTGAAGAATGTGTTCAAGTCGGTGTCGGGTCCGGTGTGACTGGTTTCGATTAGGGGTAACTGCCTTCGGTCGTATTGGTAATGACGAATGTAGGGATGATCGGCAAAACGGATGTAGCTGGTCGACTGCCGGATGGGAGAATAGACGGGAACAGCAACAGGTTGATCGGTGTCCCTAAACAGGGCCAAGTCAGAATAATGAATGACTTCACAGGGCGGACCGACAACAGTGATAGACTTCACAGGGCGGATCGACCGCGGAAACGGGATCGCGCCAAAGCGTATCACTTGGCGAAGGCGGAGTCCCTAAACAGGGCCAAGGCAGAATGTGATAGACTTCACAGGGCGGATCGACCGCGGAAACGGGATCGCGCCAAAGTGTATCACTTGGCGAAGCAGTCAGAGAGGTGATACGTCTTCCAGGGCGGATCGACCGCGGAAACGGGATCGCGCCGAAGAGTAACACTCTCGACAAAGCACCGGAAGCTCGCAAAGGCAGCGTACTACACTTTGATCCAGGCCCCCGGGCCGAGTAGCTTCCTTTGGACGAAAAAAGGAGCTTATGATATTTGGAGCGATTCATTCAAGAACTCCCCGGCTAGGGGGAGTAGAAAACCGTAGATATTAAATTAATACAATTGTTGTTCGGTGTTTGAGGAAGCGCTGCATAATCCGATGCTCACGAGGTACGGTTTGGCATCAATGATATTGAACTAGTCGTCTGGTTTCTCGCATGTTGCTTGACTTAAGTCTGCAAGGTCAGGAGTTGTGAAGGTCAAGGCCGTCTTTCTAAGGAGCGGCTAATGGCGACCGCGACAAGGCCCTTCCCCTAGAAAATTGATCATATCAATTAATAATAATAATATTTACGAAGATTTTTAGGGAAAGTGACCCTCCTACCGGATCTGGTTTGCTGCACAGGAGTTGCTGGGGTGTCGTCTGATGTCTGCGGTGCGGCGTGTGCCTGGTGCGCTGGAATATCATCAGGGGCCCGCAGAGCCGGGTTTGCGTCGTACTGTCGCTTCTCCAGAAAAGCAGGCTTGGTTCGATCGATAGCGACGGTGTCGGTCGAGTTGGCGCGCTTGATTGTAAGGTGCTTGTCGGAGCGCCGAAGAACCTGAAAAGGACCTTGGTATGCCGGCGTGAGTGGTCGTCTCACGGCGTCGTTCCGTACGAAAACGAATTCGCAATCCCGCAAGCGCTGAGGGATGTACGAATTCATCGGTTGCTGTCGCGGAGTTGTATATTTAAGTCGAGCCATTTTGTGGCGGAGTTCCTCGACGAAAGGAGTTGTTGGTTTTGAAAACGTCTGAAGGGAGTCGTTGAAATATTCGCCGGGCAGCGCAAGAGGTGTACCGAAAACCAGTTCGGCGGGTGAACAACCTAAGTCCTCCTTAACGGTATTCCTCAATGCTAGGAGAATCAAAGGTAGGTCGTCCACCCAATTGATAGTGTCAGGTCTAGTGGCCAGGGAGGTTTTAAGGGATCGATGAAACCTCTCGACTAAGCCATTGGCGCACGGATGATAAGCGGTAGTTTTGATGTGCTTGGCACCAAGTAGGTTGGTAAACTCCCGAAAAAGGGATGACTGGAACTGTGATCCTCTGTCGGTCGTGATGACTTGGGGCGTGCCGAAAGTTCCAATCCACTCTTTTAGGATGGTCCTGGAGACGGTACTTGCAGAAGTGTCTTTTATAGGTATGGCGGTAGGCCACCGCGAAAAACGATCCACAACCGTCAAAAGGTACTGGTAATCCCGACACATCGGAAGCGGTCCCACTAAGTCGACATGTATGTGGGAGAACCGTGCATCGGGACTGCTGAAGGTGCCAACGGGGGATTTAGTGTGTCGGTGGACCTTACACTTCTGGCACTCCATGCACGTGGAAACCCATTCTCGGATGTCCGCATTCATATTAGGCCAAACGAATCGGTCGGTAATAAGTTTGACCGTAGCTCTCTTACTCGGATGAGACAACCCGTGGAAATGTTGGAATACCTGTCTTCGAAGTGTCGGTGGGATGTAGGGCCTAGGGCTTGCTAGGCTGGTGTCACAGTACAGGGTGTCGTCGCTGAAGGATGCAGGGAACTCCCGAAGCTTTAAAGAAGTATTTGAAAGGACGTCTTGCAGCGTGGGGTCGGATTTTTGTTCAGCGGCTATGGTATCCTGACCCAAGACGCCGGTCTGAAGAGATTGAATATCCGCTCGCGATAATGTGTCCGCGACGGCGTTGTCCTTCCCCTTTATGTGACGGATATCGGTCGAGAATTGTGACAGGTAGTCGAGATGCCGGATCTCGCGAGCTGTGTATTTATCAGAGTTGTTACACATCGCAGTCGTCAATGGTTTATGGTCGGTATAAATAGTAAAATCTCGACCTTCCAGTAAGTGCCTGAAATGCCTGATGGCCAGATAAATGGCCAGCAGCTCTCGGGAGAAGGTGCTGTATTTTCTCTGGGCTGGCGAAAGCTTGGCTGAAAAGAATGCGATGGGTTCGCGTTGTGAATCGAATTCTTGCTCAACCACCGCGCCCACTCCAGCGTCCGATGCGTCGGTTGTCAGGAAGAGCCGCGTCTTCGGATCGTCATTAATATGCGAGAGCCTGGTAAAATTCGCCAAAGCAGCCTTCGCTGTATGGAATGCGTGCAGAGCATCCCCCTCCAACACGATGTCCTTATTCCTTCTCTGCAGCAGGTTCGTCAGTGGCTGGAGGATGGTAGCGCAATTTGGAATGAACCGACGATAAAAATTGAGCATACCGAGGAAACGTCGCAATTGTTTGATGGAGGTCGGTGTAGGAAAATCCCGGATCGAGCTGATCTTGTCTGGCAGAGGTGCTATGCCGTTTGCGTCGGTGCGGTGCCCGAGAAAATCAACGCTGGGCGCCCCGAAAACGCACTTGTCCAGATTCAACTTCAGGCCGTAGTGCGAGAGTCGCTGGAAGACTTCTCGCAGGTGTTGTCTATGAGAATCGGCGTCTTTACTGGCCACCAAGATGTCGTCTATGTAAGCGTATATGTGTGGTAGTCCGCGCAGGACTTCGTCTATGAGCCGTTGGAAGGTCTGGGCAGCGTTACGTAGACCGAACGGCATCTTTAAAAACTCATATAGGCCGAATGGTGTTGTGACTGCCGTCTTAGGGACGTCTTCCGCAGCGACGGGGATCTGATGGTATGCCTTTGTCAGATCGATTTTTGAAAATATGCGAGCGCCTTCTAGTCCGGACGCAAAATCATGGATATGCGGGACAGGGTACCGGTCTGGTACGGTTGATGCGTTCAATTTCCGGTAGTCGACGCATATCCGAAACTCTTTTCCGCCAGGTTTAGGCACTAAGTGTAGTGGCGAGGCGTAAGGGCTATCGGAAGGACGAATGATGCCATCACTCAGCATTTTGTCGAACTGCTCCTTGGCGTACGCCAGTTTGTGCGGAGCGAGTCGTCGCGGATGAGAGTGTGCGGGAGGACCTCTAGTCTTGATGTGGTGCTGAGTCTGATGGTCACCTGAAGCTGTTACTTGGAGTGGCAGCGTTATATCCGTGAACTGTGTCAGGAGATCTAAGTATTCGCGACCATGGCACGTTGCGACGCTGATTCCTGTGGAGCCTTGACGTGTAGGGGTACCTAAGACACGGAGATTCGTAGTCGTATCTGACAGGGTCCTAGGGTTCATATGGACCGCCAGTGCGTAATGCGCCAGGAAATCCGCGCCGAGGATGGGTACCTTCACGTTGGCCACGGTGAATGTCCAAGTGAAATCACGTCGCATGCCGATATTCAAGGTAAGTGTCCTTTCTCCGTAAGTGTCTATCGCGGAACCATTCGCAGCTCGTAGTTTGACCAGGGTGGGCTTAGCGGTGTGGTCGTTCTGGTAGGGTACCACGCTGATGGCCGCACCTGTGTCTACGAGAAATTTCAGCTTGTTCCGGCGATCCCAAACGTAAAATAGACGACATTGCGTGTCGGCACCGGATGAGTTAGTCGTCGCCACTCTCCGGTTTATTCGTTTCCCCGGGCCGACGGGTGTGTACAGGGAGGTTTACAATTTCTGGCTCCGTCGCCAAAAGTGCGATGAAACCAACAAACACTCTGGTCGTTTTTCCGTTCCCGGCTGGGGGTTCGTCTCCGTCGAGATGGGGTCGATTTCCTTGTCCGTGGGCGCAGGGAATTTGTCGTTGAAGGTCGGCCAGCGCCCGTTCTGTTTTACTTGGCTCGTAGCGTTCGTGCTTTGCTATGTTGGGAGCGTGAACTGCGTTAACGCTGTAGTCGAACTGCGCAAAAACCAGGTCGGCTGATTCTGCCAAATCATCCAGGGGCGTGGCTCTCGTCATTGGCGCGATAATCTGAGCTACTGATTTGGGCAAATGCTCCAGCCATAAACCTCGAAGAACCATCTCCGATACATTGTGCTTTCCCAGCTGGTTCCTCATATACCTAAGAAGCTGGGATGGCGTCTTGTCGCCTCTGGTGACGTTCCGCAGGATTTCCTGAATCATGTCTTCTTCGGAACGCCCAGTGCGCTTGAGGATCGCTTCCTTTAAGTGATCGTACGGCTCATGTTCGCGCAAATCGGAGAGGACGTCAGAAATTTCGTCCATCATATCGGATGGCAGTTTCTGCATTACATTCGCGAATCTGGCTCGCTGTGAAGTGATGCGTAGCATGGAGAAGATAGACTCTACCTGCAAGAACCAGTTCTTGGCATTATGGTGGTATGCAGGCAGGGGTATGATCGCGGCCGTCATGTCCAAAGAATCACTTTTGACCGACTCCATCATCGCTTAGCTGTCTCACGTCGGGAAGTCACCACTTGTTGCGGGGCCGATAAGGATGTCGCCCCCGCAAGCTTTATGAGGAAACGTGTGAACAGCCAAGACAATGAAGGGACAAAGGCGAAGGTTTATGAAGCAATAATGTCGATTTTATTAATGCCAATTGTACAAGAGTGTACTCTGAAGAATGTGTTCAAGTCGGTGTCGGGTCCGGTGTGACTGGTTTCGATTAGGGGTAACTGCCTTCGGTCGTATTGGTAATGACGAATGTAGGGATGATCGGCAAAACGGATGTAGCTGGTCGACTGCCGGATGGGAGAATAGACGGGAACAGCAACAGGTTGATCGGTGTCCCTAAACAGGGCCAAGTCAGAATAATGAATGACTTCACAGGGCGGACCGACAACAGTGATAGACTTCACAGGGCGGATCGACCGCGGAAACGGGATCGCGCCAAAGCGTATCACTTGGCGAAGGCGGAGTCCCTAAACAGGGCCAAGGCAGAATGTGATAGACTTCACAGGGCGGATCGACCGCGGAAACGGGATCGCGCCAAAGTGTATCACTTGGCGAAGCAGTCAGAGAGGTGATACGTCTTCCAGGGCGGATCGACCGCGGAAACGGGATCGCGCCGAAGAGTAACACTCTCGACAAAGCACCGGAAGCTCGCAAAGGCAGCGTACTACACTTTGATCCAGGCCCCCGGGCCGAGTAGCTTCCTTTGGACGAAAAAAGGAGCTTATGATATTTGGAGCGATTCATTCAAGAACTCCCCGGCTAGGGGGAGTAGAAAACCGTAGATATTAAATTAATACAATTGTTGTTCGGTGTTTGAGGAAGCGCTGCATAATCCGATGCTCACGAGGTACGGTTTGGCATCAATGATATTGAACTAGTCGTCTGGTTTCTCGCATGTTGCTTGACTTAAGTCTGCAAGGTCAGGAGTTGTGAAGGTCAAGGCCGTCTTTCTAAGGAGCGGCTAATGGCGACCGCGACACCCGTGCCTTCAGTGTCGTGTGTATCCCTGTTGTTGTTACACCTCTTCCTCACCCCACATATGTTTTTATCTCTCAAATGTGTATTTGTCTTCAGACAAATAAATGAGATGCCTGTTCCCGGGGATCCCAACCCTGTGGCAGAACCTCTTCCATTGCACCAAAGGGGGAGAGTTGGTAGAACGTCGACGCATCGCTACATTTGTAAGGTGATGGGGTTGTGCAATTTGGGGTCTAGGCTCATGCGCACGTGCTTGCCGTACAAGCAAGACGCTAGTCGCCGGCTGGCGGGACTGCAGATGACAACGCCGGCGGTCCTCTGGCGGCAGCCACCGGCGGCCCAACGGTGGGCCACTAGCGATCCGCAAGTGGTAATATTGCCGCGATGAACATGTTGACAGTCCAACATCGGACCACCAGCGGTAAACGCTAGTGGCATGTCACCCAGTGACAGTTTAGTGGTTTGCGTTTAGAGGGTCTCACTTTAACCCGACCTTGTGCCATATCCCATCCCCTTGAATTTCATCAAAGACTTCTGCTTTTAACTAACATCTTACTTATTATAAAACGCAGATTGTGTGTGTGTGTGTGTGTGTGTGTGTGTGTGTGTGTGTGTGTGTGTGTACGTTTATATATTGGATCGGATTTCCTACATTTTTCAACCGATTTCAACAAAACTTCACAGGACTACGTAAAATTACCTTGTGGTGGTTCTGACAGCGCCAAAAATTGGTAAAACACAATTGTTTTTGGACGAAATCAATTTGAAAACACGATTAAGAGGCATTAATGAAAGGAGGACAACTCATATCAGGTTATACTTATTAATATCGAGTTATCGAGTTATTATAAAACCCAGGTTGGTTGTGTATGTGTGTGTGTGTGTGTGTGTATGTGTGTGGGTGTGTTCGTTTATATATGGGATCGGGTTTCCTACATTTTTCAACCGATTTCAACAAAACTTCACTTTTTTTTTGGCAGGTAGTCTTGCACACTTTTTTCTTTATTTTTACATTCAGAATACTTTAAAAATTCCATTTACAAGACAATTGTTTATAATAAAATTCTCTTCAATCGGTAGACTCATAAGTCATAACGATTGAAAACAATGTTTTTGTTTGAGTTTGGGTTTGACCAATTCGTAAAAAAAAAAAAATAAAAAATAAATAAAACTAATTAAGACATGCGTGTCCGTCATCCTTAAACAATAATCTTTGTCGATTTTATTTTTCACTCTTTATGATGGTCGATACTTGATCTATCTCTTACTGTTACATCCCCGGGCAACGCCGGGCTCTACTGCTAGTAATTACTAAGATACTCAACGTTGAATTTCTAGAGTTTTCATAAAATTAGTTAAGTGGAGGGTAACAGATGTAAAAAAAATATTTTTACTATGACTTTAAAAAAAATAAACATATTTAAAATAATTTCAACAATCCTTTGTGAATAGTTTCTGAAAGTTTCATTAAAATCCGACATTTTTTTTTTATTTTTGCAAGATTTTCCAAATTAAAATTTGTCCCTACAAAAAATGCGCTAAAATTTGCTAGGCTATTAATGACGCCGAAGCAAAGAGAAACAAAAATATTTAATCAAAAGTTAAAATGTTCTAAAAATGATGGGAAAATTTAATAAAATAATCAAAAATTTGACGATAAATCTTCGTTTTCATCAAGTTTAAGGTCATTTTTATCATCTATGCCCTCTTTTTTTTTCTTTTTCTTTTTTTTTTTCGATTTCGTAGAGATCCCGAAGTAAATACAAAGTGTATGTGATATCACGTCTTCTCTAAGCTACAAGGGGAAATCTTATTACGGAGATTATAACTGTGGCAGCGCCTCTCTTATTTTATTAAAGAAGGAGGGTGGGTGGATACCGACGTTAGCGTGACATGGATGGATCACGGAAAATGAACAATTCGTATGGACATCCCACATAAAAGCGTCATTGTATCACCTCCTGTCACCGTGGAGAGAGGTAGGTAGTGAAAAATTGGAAACATTTCCATTATGCTTCCTGGTTTGTAAAAAAAGGAGAGAGAACAAAAATAAATAAAAACAGAGAAGTCTGTTAAAAACGCACTTTCTCACTTTAAATTTCACTCAAGTCCTACGTCAACAGATTTATTCAGACAAACCAAAAGTATTTCCGGGTTATTTTAGGATTAAAAGAATAAAGGGGGGGGGGAGAAAAGAATAACATATTCATGAATAATGTATTCATTCACATAATTAATTTGTAAAAGTTTGATCTTTTACATTTCGAAATTCTTTTTTGCGCTCTTATTTTTAAAATATGGAGATGGACTTTTAAATCATTTAAGCTTTATTTTCATTTGTTTTAGTGAGAATAAATTAGTATTTTCTATTTTTTAATTGACTTCATTTTATTTTTAATGTTTCAACAAAAAAAAGGGACTCCCTCTTCTCTCACGTTTATTCAAAGTCACGTTTTTTAGGTCGCAGTTTTTCCAGTCTCAGTTCATTTACACTCAGACACCAAAATTAAACTTCAAAGAGACAGGCAAACAAAGAAATAGCTTCAAGTTTATAAAGAAAAAAAGAAAGAAAGAAAAAGTTAGTGTCGAATGGACAATGAAGAACTAAGCAGGTTGAATAGCTTGTATTTTTGTTACTTTGCCATAATTTCTTTATTGATTCTATTAGCCTGATTTTAATATAGGTTAAATCATTGACGGATGAAGGGCCCCGGTAATCCTTTATCAAGAATCAAAATGTTTATCGTGATAAATCAAGATTTCGATTGTAGACATTTTTGTTGAAATTTGTTGCTTTAAGAAACAGTTGTCTGCTAAATTACTAACAATAACATAGTTTCAAATATTGCTTCTTCATTCAGCATTTTTAGAGAAATAGCTGTGTGAATAGAATACGGATTTTTCAATACAATATTGAAATATCTGAATTTGAATTGCTAGGGATGTAGATTGAGTTATTCGAAATTTTAATTTTCTTTATTTTAAAAATACCAATTTTTTTTTTTTAAATTTGTACTTCTTTAACGATTTTATTTTTAATCCATTGACTTTTATGCTAATTTGACTAGATAACATATTCGAATAAGGATTTAATTCATTTTGAACGCAAACATTTTATATTTTCTGATGATGAAAAAAACTGAAATTAAACGAGCAGAAAAACCGTTATTCTGAAATAAATTTTCACGTGGCAGAAACGATTTATTTTTAATTTCTCTTTCAGTCGACATGTGCCCCGACAAGCACGTGTCAAGCAAGACTAAACTTTTCTTTCGATTCATTGCTACCGGCATTTTAAGAGGAGCACAGCAGACACATATTTGCAATCATTCATTTCCTCTGCAAATAAATGGTATTGAATTGAAATTATAATGGAACTGAAACTACGTTTTCGCTTCTCGCATTTTTCACTTACACACACACACACAGAATGAACATAAAATAATTATCATTTTTATTTATTTATATTTTTTTATATAATTTAATTTTTCAGCAAACAGGAGACGAGAAAACCTAGACGTGCAGTGGAAACAATGAGTCATCATCGTTATTTATTAAGAAAAAAATTAACAAGTTTTATTTCCATTCTTTGCGATGTAAATTTAGTTAAAAATTAGGTACGAAATTTTTAAAGATTTTTTTGTCAGTTTTAAAATCAAATGAATATTTTTTTTTAATATTATATAAAGAAAAACAGCTTGCATCTCTTTTTTTCTCTCTATATTCGTATCTGAATCATCAACATAATCATCATGCTATATATCGACGTGAACTAAAAAAACACATTCCCACGAAAGATTTTGATAAACTTTCCAAATATAAGGATCTTGAAATAGAAATTACAATTAATTACAAAGGTGTGGTTATTCTTAAGCAAATCATTATTTCAGGAGTTGTCGAAACATTCGGAATTTAAGAAGAAGTATATTGACATACGTGCGTGTCAATAATTCTTAAATCCCAGGAAGAAATCCATTCTTTATCTGAAGTAAAAAACAAAACAAAAAAAAAAAACAAAAGAGGAAGGTGAAATTGTGTGAATCAAGAAAAAACCTTTCAATAATTTCCTAAGAGAAACCTGTTTATATTTCAAGTAAAACTAAAAGATTTGGACTTGGTAAATAATTGTATCAAACCACAAATAAAAAAAAATAAATAAAAAATAAGGGCAAAAAACAAAAAGCCTCTGAAATGAACTACTTTTCTCAAAGCTAGAAGCAATTATCGTTGTTAATAATTAATAATAAGAGTTCTTAATTTTTAACCCAAACTAAAAGGTTATTAACAACCTGAAGCAAATTGTGACAAAAATAAACAGAAACCATTGTCCGGAAAATTGATCTTTATTTTTTTTCTTTCTTCTCCAATATTTTCCTTGGAGTTTTAAATGGATTTTTATTTTTTATTCTTTGAAAGCTCTACTTTATAATTCGTGCTAAAAAGTATTAAGCAAAATAAATTTTCTCAGAAGTAAGAAACCATAAATGACTTTAATAAAAAATGAAGAAATGCTTTCCGTATACAGCGAAATATTTTTAATTCCTCGAAGCAAATGTTAATTTTATTTCGCAAAGTACGGTAGCACATATTAATCAAAATAATTTACTTTAGCATTTTGTTTGATTTTGAATAAAGATTATAAAAACAAAACAAAAACTGACTCAGTTTATTTTCTCTCTTATAGTGGTGTGGGGCTTAGAGGTTAAAAAGAACAATTGCTTTTACCCACACCAAGAAGATTAATGAAGGATGATAATGACGAAGAAACATACGGGTAATTTTAACTGAACAAAACAAGATAAGGAATTCATAGTAGTGTCAGTAGATCGTTTCCGGAAAATAAATCAGAATTCTTAAAGAATTGCCATCAAGAGGAAATATTCATAGAACAGATTAAATGATCTGGCACAAAAATAATATTCAAAATCAAGACAAAGATAAGAGAGTTTGTTGGTCATACTTTCTAAAGTAGCCGAAGAGAGATAGTTTGAAATAATTAGCTTTCTTTAATTGTTGAAAGAAATTTCTTTGAAATTTTTGTCGCGTGTTGATAAAAGGCGGATAATATAATCGGCGAATAATTTTACAGTACCGAGTACTTCAACGCTGGTCACTAGAAACTGAAACAAAACCTTCCACATGATTTCAGACGCTTTTTGATTAATTTAATTTTTCTCATTTTATATCAAATTGAATTTCGTTACTTTCTTTTCTTCTTCGTCATTTACCGACAAATTTCTGTGAAGGCATTGGTTCCAAAACAATTTCACATAGACTTGCGAATTCCTTTCCTTCTTCTTTTCAGCTCACCGGTCAATATCTGTGAAGGTAAGGTTTTCATTGGTCCAAAGAAAATTTCACATAGGGTCGCGAATTATTTTCCCCCTTCTTCCTCAGTCCTCCAAATTTGAAGGGAGTGGGTGAAGGGAGTTATTATTTCGCACTCATTACAATATCCGTGTTAGATTATGCCTCGGAAAAGTTAATGGGAGAGCTGAGTTCCAATTCCAGTTGGGTTCTTTATATTTACTTACGCGCAAATATGCTCAGTAAAGGTATGAATCCACCTCTTCTCCCTCGGCTATGGATTAATTAGCAAGACTTCTCTCACTAAAATCCATTATTATCTTTAAAAAAAAACTTACAAAATACTTAGATTTCGACACTAAATAACCCATATGCCGCTAAACAAAAACAACCAAAATTATTTAAAATGTTCGTAGAACTTGTCAAGTGTCTGATATTTTTTAAAAAAATCACACTTTTTATAAATAGCATAAAGTTTACAGAAATAAAGGAAATACTAGCAAGTGTTTTCAGTCGTCGATTAATCTTGATTTCTATTCAATTTCACTTTCCTTTTTTGGTAAAAGTGATCTCTTGTCGTTTATTTGTATCAATGAGCTGGCATTTCTTCTTGTGCTGACTGAACACAACCTACTGAAAAATCACGCAGTTATTTGTTTTCAGGAGAAACAATCTTGAAGTCGTTCGAATTTACGTAAATCAACAGCGATTGATGAGAAATTCTCTAATATCTAATGTTTTTTTTTCTACTAAAACATTTTAAAATCCTTTTTTTTTTCCCTAGTCCCTGCCGTTTTGATTATATAAATGTTGATATCTTTTTGTCCTGTTTTCTGAAATCTTCAAATGCTACCAATTTTTAATAGCTTAATTTTGTTAAAATAGTTTCCGCTAAAATTGCGGATAGATTTCTGCATAATTTTAATCGCTTGACTTAGGAAAGAGAGAAGAAATATCTTTGTTTTCTCCACTCTCCAAGGCTCGCAGTAGGCATTAGTATATCCGTGATATACTGACATCTAAGCACATTCTAAAAATGAGTTGTGCAAAAAATCATTTTATATTCAGCGCTAGAATATAAATATATCATACAATAAGTTATATATAAACATAAATACATTTATCACGTAGAGAAATAAAAAAAACAAAACAAAACATGCAGTATGGGAAAGAGCAATTATAAAGAAGGTCTTTGTAATGTTTTTAGGAAGGATACAGCCAGACTAGGTGATATCTTTTATGTTTTTTATTTAGAACGAATGACCTTAACTCATTGCCCTAGCCGTCGGCGGCTACCAAATGTGTCTCCCTCGGGAGATAATCAGCAACTGTCTAACATCATCACGGGCTATCGTCACCAATGGGTTGTCACATGACATTCAGGGCCCTTTAGGATGTTAGTAAAAAGAGATATAACCGCCTTCAATATCCATACAATTTCTTTTATTAATAAATAAATCTGTCTATATTTCTAAGATGATGTATTGTAACTATTTGCACTATTTACATTGATCGGACTGCTGTCCTCATCTTCGTTACCATATTCATGATGTTTCGGCCGTTGTATGTTCCGGCCCTCTCCAGGATCTGTCTATATTTCTAAGATGAAGTATTGTAAATATTTACAATATTTACATTGTTGGGACAATGTAAATTGTGTAAATAAAGTGCAAATAGTAAATAAATATATAAAACATTAACAAATTTATACAAGTTATTCGTTTTCTCAAGGATAACTTCTTTAGATGATTTGACATTTTGTGATAATTTTTATCACAACTACTTGAAATAAGAATACTCAACTTATTATCTAAGTTAGAATTGATATATTATCATATGTCTGTCTGGTATTATTCTTATCTGGTTGAAATTATCTAGTGAACTTTTGTTATTTTTAACCTTAAAATATTAAAATATTTCAGCACAAGGGTTGGTTCTGTCTACAGATGTTTGAACATACATATTATTATTTCAGTGGGGAAATGTTTTGATAAATACTGTTCAACTTTGTAAAGCTTATAAATATTTATGCGAAAAGAAATTAGAAAACACGTATCTTTCCCTTTCCACGACGTAGAACAAAGACATTTCCAACCAATGAGGCATTCGGATGGGGGAAATCTTTTGCTTTTGAGCCTGAATATATCTGCAACAGCATTTATTAAAATAAATGCAATTGTTACATGATCCATTATAGGATCCTTGCACAACTCTTATTCAATGCGTTGTGTTTTGGTTAAGCACTGTAGTCGAAATCTAATAGAGATCTTGCTTAAGATATATTTATCAGTTTTGGATTCAGAGTTATCCTTCTCCTAGACTGGTTACCAACCATGACTATAGGGCACAGTCTGCTCTGCTATTTAACCCAAAGCGGGGGAGATGGATTAATATCTTTTTCAGGGTTATCTACGCCTAAGTGAATATAATGAAATCGACTGGAATTCGAACTCGACTTTCCGATGTCTTATGCCGAGCCGCTGTCCATTGCATCAGCCGGACATCCTTATGTCTTAGTGGGAAAAAAGCTGGGAAAAAGGCTTGATGAAAGAACTTAATTATTATTTTCAATCAGAAGGACGGAATTTGAAACTTGAAACAATTATAAGAGGTAGCTTAAGGAGTCAGCTGGCTCGAATATAAAGTAAGGTGTTGGCCTGTTTAATCATTGTTCTTCACGATGCGGGCACTTCGAAATGGCATAATGGTTAGCCAGCTTATCTCGCCAGATCAATTAATATTTTTGAGGTTAAAAATAGTAACACTTCAATAGACAATGTTAACCAGATAAAAATAATACCAATCTTTAAAGGCAGACATGTGATAGTACATAAATTATAGCTCAGATGATAAGTTGATTATTCCTATTTGGATTTTCATTAGGTTCTATTGTGGCTTTGAACCACATCTAAGCTTCGCTTAGTAAATCACTGTTCTCAATATTGCTCGGAGATGAAAGTCAGGAGAGATGTAGTCAGAAGATCAAGTCACTTCTCAGCAGTGAATTATAAAATGAGGTAGGTGGATTCTGAGATACCATGTGACCCGTAAACAATTTCAGGACATCCCACAAAAACCTTAGAACAGATAATGTTGAATTTGTTCATTTAAACTAACTCACAAGCAGACCAAGTCTTCCTTTACGATACAAGACAACACATTTGTTCAACTATAATCCTACAAAGTTGTATCAACTTCTGAAAGTTTACAATAAACGACATTCATTAGGCAATTCCTTCCATTCAACAACAGGCGCTTCCCGCTAATACATTGATCTTTCAACACCCGAAAAGCTCCACAAAACTTTCAGCACTTCGTGAACTGTGCTAACACATTACACTTTCTGTCGAAGTCTTTGATAATTTCTACTCGACTACGTCCTCACTTTTTTATGAGATTTCCCGTTACCACCAAATTTAAATTCTGTAGGTGCACCAAAGAATATTTTGAGCAAGCCCCTGTTCCGGTCTTGTTTTTCACAAAATATTATTGTAAATAAACAAATTCTTTGTTTCAATTTCACATTAAGAGCCCTTATTCTTGCGCTCTTAAAGAGGTGTCATTTGATCCTTTTGTTGTATATAGGAAAATCTCTATAAACTATTTATAATGTGCTTTCAAAAGTTTCCCTCCTTATCTATATTTTATCACAAATGATACATTCACTTGGAACGTAAAAAAACATATATTCTATGTCTGCAAATTTCCTTTACAAAGTCATTGGAATAAAATTGTAGCATAGTTTTACACAAATTCTTGATAAAGTTACTATTTACTGAATCATTTTTCGTTGTGCCAGCTAAATTAATCAACAATTGTGGAATTAATATTGAAGAACCAGTTGCAATACAATAAAGTGAGAAGCCTGATTCATTAGATATGCTGAATATATCGGGGAATACAATTGGTAATCCTAAGAACTATTATTCTTTATGAAGAATAATTGCTGTGTTAATTATGTACTCTTTCGCTATTAAACTATTACAATCTAAGTATTAAGCTGTTGTTCTCACTATATGAAAACTAATATATATTATAATTGTAAAAACAATTCACTTTGTTCTGTCACGCGAGAAACACCAAATCTTGTAATCCCGTTATTTCTAAATGCTTCAACTAATGATTGTGCAACAACTTTACTTAATGGTTAATATGTCAGCTGAACAGTCTATACACGTTAAAAACTAATTATAGAGGCTTAAATATGGACCTGGATCATTGTGAACTCAAAGGAGTAGTCTAACAACATGGAAAGTTTGAAAACGTGAAAAACGTAATCCAAATTTTGAATGGTAGATCTTGTATATTTTTTAATATTTGACTGTTGTCAAAATAAGCACAATATAAAACTCTTTTATAGATTTTTCCATTTTTGGTCGACAGCATCTGGATTGAACTAACTTTATAAATAATCCAATAACAGAATAAGAATGAATTAATGCTATCAAAACAGATTTATGTCATGTTTCAGTATAAAGATCTCGAATAAGATGTGTATGCATCTCATAAGCGTATAAAAATGACAATAGGGAAAAATCTTCGTTTTTGAGGACGCGTTTCGTCTTCTGACTTTATCAAGGCAAAATTGAAGCGAAATGTTTTTGTTTTCATAGTTATTTAGTAACCTTCATTTCAATTTCAAACATTTTCTTGAATTTCGTTGGTTGTTAGATAAAAAATAAGCTTCCAAAAATTTCCATAAAAAACAGTCAAAATTTGTGCAAAACTAGGCTCAACCGACTTTTAAAAAATCTTTCTCAAATTCAGCCCTAATTTAAAGGTTTCAAGAAATCCTATTGACTAAAAAATAAAAAATACAACATTCGCCCACGCATTTCTCAGAAAAATTCGCAACAGCTATCAAGCCCCGTTCGGAGCCGATTTCGTTGTTAAGAAAAATAGAAATAGTAAACGAATTTTCGTCGCATTTGAGACTCACACACACGAAAGATACACATGGGAATTATGTGCCGCCAAAGAAACAAACTTCCTTTATGAGAGATTAGAAAAATTTACACAACAAACTTTTTCACTCAATATCTTTCATAGAAAAATCTTTTGTCTAAGTTAAATTCAACCTTTTTAATCAAAGGCAGACAACTTTTAGACATTGAACATTTCCGAAACAGCAAAGAACTTTTTCTCTATACCTTTGCATACAACATTACAAACAAGGAAATTGTAAATTGTGTATATAAAATTTAATCTGTTGTTTCAAACATGCATTTTTTGTCGTGATTGAATATCGTTACCATTTGGCCATTTCTTATAATTTATGTTTGTGGATATTGCATATTTTATTTGCAGCACAATCTTAAATATTCACGCAACCTTCTTAGATCCACTACAGTTACATAAAAGCCAAAATCTGCTTCGTCAGTCATGTATCGAAAGCGTGTATCACGTATGGCACATAATTGACTGACCCTTGAGAAAGCTATGAATCCTCTTCTACTCCCCCCCCAGCTATGGGTAAATAGCAGGACAAACCGGATTCTATAGTCTTGGATATTAACTGGTCTACCACACAAAAAAATGGCAACCTACTGCAGGAAAAAATCTGTCTCGTCAGTCATGTATCAAAAGATACATGATTGCCTATGCGTGTATAACGCATGGCACAAAACTGGCTGAAGGTTTTAGTTAGAGAGTAAATGAACTTGACTTGTTTAGTCAAAGTATTGGGGGTAAATTATTAAAATAAATCTTGCAAAAAAAGACAACAAAAAAAACTGTGATAAGTAGAAATAACAAAAGTGTCACACACGACACAGGAGAATCGGATCAAGAACAATAAAAAGGTTTATTACAAAAACATGTTACGGGTTGTCCTGGGCGTACACAATGTTAGTGCAGAATATGTAATTTTTTGGCCAATAACAAGATATGAAATAAAGATAAAGAAACATTCATGTACATTGTAAGAAATCAAAATTTCCTTCTTCTTTTTTTTTTTTACAAATAATACAACATAAATCAAATTAACCTTTTGCAGTTGTAAAGAAAAGAAACAAAACAACTGTCAACTTATCGTAGCAATAAACGTCTGCAATAGATTTCCCCTGTCTCTCGACCGCAACACTTGTAGCCAAATCACAGTTCAGACGATAGTCCGTCGTAACAGTCCAACAGGCAACGTAGAAACGACAAAATAGGGTCACATATCCAATCTTCACTTCCCACCAGCAAAAACGTTTGTCCACCAAGCTCAGAAAATCAACTGTCTCGTTATAAGTGAAAAACAACGGCTTTTCTCACCGAGAGAATTCTCCGGTGGCAGTGGAGACTTCAGGGATTATTGGCCCTCGTTCAATGACGTTTCTTCGGAGGATTGGCGCGATTGCGTCTCGATTAAGGGACGAGCCTCGTGAAATGGAGTGGCTCTTGCAGCGTGTCTCACTGGCGATGGTTCGAGGTAATGCTTTCTCCATCGCTGCGGCTGGCAGAGGATAGCAAAAAAAAAAAAATTGTTTATAGTTTCTGGATTGTCATCAATGGTCAACTGAACTTGCTTTGTTTCAATAAATTACAATATTTTGACGTCAGAGTAAACAAAAAAAAAGTTTCATTAAATAAATTTAAAAATAATAAAAAAAAAAAGTTTGGTCACGTCATTCAGGGGAGGGAAGAACATAGATTCTGGTCCTTAAGGTAGATTTTTGCTAAACTACTTTTTGGTAATTTTTCTTCGGCAGATCGTACACAAAACACGAACTCTTTTTTCGAGGTAGTTGATTATCGCTTTCACTACACCTAGAGAGGGAAGAAACAATCTTTCAAAGAAAAACATCATCACCCACGTAGAAGTAGAGTTTGTTATGAAAACAGGTAAGTTCCCGAACACACGTAAACAAAAGCATTAATACAGAGTATATACGATATTTTTTATCAAAAAGGGTAAATACCCGAAAAGTTCTAAAGATAGAAAATGGAATAGTAAGAGAAACAATACTTCATTTCGAAAGTGGGTTTCTCGTATCGATATTTGGATGAAGCATTTCTTTGTCTTTGATACTGAGTAAATAGATGAGGCTATGAGTTTATTGTCTCTGGAATCATTGGCAGTAATTCGGGTTTGAATCTGGAGTGTTTACTCTTCCCGCAGAGCCAGGAATTTAGGCTGGATGCAAAAATATGCCAGAAGGCAGTAATTTCCGATTTCCTCTCGTAAGGTTTTCAATTTCTTAAGTAGGCATAGCAGGATGCTTATGAAGGTGCTTTTGAAGAAAGTGATTGGCTGGTGGCGATTTCATACTTAACCAGGATATCCCCAGAAGTGTTGGGTGTTAATTAGTCTCAGGACGCCAAGATGAATTACGTAGGTATACCGCCGAAAACATCAAAGGGGTCAAGCGCCTGCTAGCTGATGAACCGAGAAAATCGTGACGTCGCCAAAATCACTTCAATAGAAGTTGAGTCAAATTTTCAAAACCTGGAAATTACACCAACGTAATAGAATTTGAAATCAGTCTTATCATAATTATGTTTATCCCTCCCTTAGTGCCTTAGTTAGCGCGTACATAGCTTACGCCCTGCCAATATCTCATAAATAATGGACTATTCCATTTCGATTGTTTGGAAAGATGGAAAAGACATATCAGAAACGTTACCTGTTTTCAGTGAGAAAATGAAAGAAATGAAGAATGGAAGATAGAAGTGTTTGAGCTCTCCTGCCAATATTTAATAAATAATGGACTATTCCGTTTTAATTGCATGGAATGATAGAAATGAGATATCAGAGACGCTACTTGGTTTGAGTGAAAAAATCAAATAAAGGAAGATAGAAGTGTTTAACGTCTGTTTCAGTGGAATGGAAAAAATGTCAATTTTAAATCTTTACATTTGTACCCACATCTCTAAATAACAGCTAGCATTCACATTTATGATTGTCATTGTGATATTTTGTTAAGGTTTTTAAGCTCAAACTTTTAACGATGCGACAAGAGAATTTCTACCGATATTTTATTGACGTAGAACTCACTATGGGCTTATTTAATCATTAATGTAAGAATTAAGATTTATCAGAAAATTCAAATTTAAATTTTCGATATTTCTAGTAAAAGTCTTTATATTAGTGACATCAAGAGTTAAGCTATATCAACACGCTAAAAAATATCAACACGCTAAAAAACAAAAGTATCTTCCTTTTAGAATATTTGTGATCTAATATATATCGGCTGGGAAATAGAAATCGGAGAGCCGAGTTCGAATCTTAGTCGAGTTAGTTACATTCACTTACGCGCAAATAACCTTGGGAAAGGTAAGACTCTATCTCTTCCCTCCCCAGCTATGGGTTAAATAACAGGAGAGACTGGGCTCTATACCCTTGGTTGGCAACCAGTCTACCACAGAAAGAAATGGTAAGATACTGCGGAAAAATCTTTTGTCTAGTCAATCATGGATCGAAAGAGACATGATCGTCCAAGAAGCGTGTATCACGTATGGAAATTAACTGACTGAATAAAACGTGCACAGCGTTTAGAACCTTTCTAAAAGTTATTTTATCAAAAATTTCAACTTCGTAAATAGCTTAGTTCCTATCCAGTAGAAAAAGTAAAATTTTAAAGAAGCACGGAATTTCAATAAGACTGACAAAATCTTTTAAAGGAAGTAATATCTTCGTAGGTGCCCGAGTGTCACTTATAAAAGGACATTTACAATATATTTAGGTGCCAGGGTGTATATGAATAGCTTCTCTGTTCTGCGTGGAGATAAAACTGAAATACTTGGATAGGACAATTCAGGATCATGTAAAATTGTGATTTATTTTCCCAGAGGCAATACTTCTGAATGTATTTTCTGTAAACTTAAAAAATATATTGTTGTTTTTAAAATATGCCTCAGTTTAAAATATCACTGTGGTTTAAAACTGTCTTGTCAAACGTAACTTTCAGGATATGAAACAACAACTAATACAATTGTGAAGCACCAAAACTCGTGAACCACAACATTCACATTATAAGAGCAAAAGTTAAACTTAGACACATTAAAGGTGCATATTAACAAGGAAATATACAAGTTGTTTTCATCTAAACTTATAAACACTTTTTAAACCTTCTTTATATGCTGTCTCTACATCGCTAGATACAATGATATATAAATACACAGATATAAAGTCTTCATTAGTAAATAATCTGTATTGTATATAAAGTTGCTACTGTATTTTTAATCCGAAAGATATGTAATTATAATATACTATCTGTTGTAACCTAGGGAAGGTTTCTGAATAGAATAATCAAACGAAAGTTGGTAATGAACGATAATACTTAGAAGAACAATACATATAAGATTCGCCAGAAGTAGTAGTCAACAGCTAGAAGTGAGTCAAGTGAATTCCACAATATACTCTCTAACTGCAGGATATCTACCAACCGCCCCACGCGGTCAGATGTGGCACAAGGCCGAATTTAATGTGGGGTATCCGAATCCGTAGGCTCGGCCAAAAATTCCCCGTAGACCCCGTATAAAACAGGGTCGGGTAGCTGTTTCCCGAGACGAGACTCCGCCTTTCCAAATAGCCTCGTCTGGGGATCCTCTCTGCCTGGAGGCAGAGAGTTTGACCAGCACAGCTGGAGACGAATCTCCAATTAAAGGATAAATACCAACTGCCCCACGCGGTGAGATGTTGCACAAGGCCGAATTTAATGTGGGTATCCGAGCCCGTAGGCTTAGCCAAAAATTCCCCCTAGACCCCGTATAAAACGGGATCGGGTAGCTGTTTCCCGAGACGAGATTCTGCTCTTTGACATAGTTTGTCTGGGGATCCTCTCTGCCCGGAGGCAGGATGTTTGATCAGCACAACTGAAGACGAATCTCCAACTGCAAACCAACATACAGTATTTATGTGAATGGGGACCTACCCATTATCGTCCGTAGGTATGCTACAATACAATCCGAAAAGTAAAGTGATTATTACCTTGGGCACATCATCAGGGTGTACTTTTATCTGGTGATAAGCCGAAGATAAGTATTCTTATTGGCAAGTTTAAAGATAAATTAACTTATACTTAGTATAAAATATCGATAATTTTTGTAATACTATTCAGAGTTGAATACGTACCGACAGCACAAAACACGGAGGAAGAAATTTATGTTATTAGAGCAAACAGGCCATCGACAAAACTCAATGCAAATCACAGGAAATTACAATTATTGGAGACCTGAATGATAAAGTAGGAAAAGAATGAAACTGTGAAATAAATGGTAAGTTCAGTCTAAGAACTTCTTATGAACACAGAGAGAAATAAAGAAAGTGGGCTTGGAAAATTTAACGCTCACAGGACATATTAAAGGTGGCACTTTTATAACGGATGTGGTTGTTTAATAATTATAACAAAGAGACGTTGAGAACTATCATAATAAAATAATTCAACACATAAAAATTAATAAATAAAAAGAAATGCAAAAATATATTAAAATAATTAAAGGGTAAATAAAAAATAATACAATAGACTAGGTTTCAGTATCTGTCTATATTTCTGAGATGAGGTATTATGTACACTATTTATTATTCGGACTATTGTCCTCATCTTTGTCGCCATATTTATTACAACGTTTCGGCCTTTCAGTATCTGTCCATATTTCTGAGATGAGGTATTATGTACATTATTTACATTATTCGGACTATTGTCCTCATCTTTGTCGCCATATTTATTACAACGTTTCCTCAAGGATACATGACACAGTGGATAAAGACGTTAGTTAGATCCACTGACAAAACCCAAAGAGTGTGAGTTCAACACCCGGTTAAGGCAGTGGAGAACTTTCAGAGAGAAACTAACAGGAGTTACCTGATAATTGACATCCATTAAACATGGTACGTGGAAGTAGAACCCTCTACCCCAGTGAGCGAAATAAAGGGTTAAGTTCGACATTCCAGCCACCTGAAGAAGGCCGGAGCGTACAACGGTCGAAACGTTGTAATAAATATGGCGACAAAGATGAGAACAATAGTCCGAATAATATAAATAATGTAGACTAGGTTTAATTTGAAGATATTAAAATCGTTAAAATAATTTATTACAAGAAGAATGTTACTAGCACGTATTCTTTAAATATAAAACTGCCATAATGAAACCAGACGGTTAATAAGAAATGGCTTTATTAGAATTTGATGTGAAAATCTTTGTATACGTGAGGTTGAAATTGATGGCATAAAATAACCGCCAAAATGAAGTTTGGCTGTTTATAAAATAAGATACATGTATAAAATTTGATTTGTGGTTTTCAAAAATTTGCAACATAAGAGGCTCATGTCTTATAGTCTCAAAACCCGGTGTGGTTTAAGGAGATATATTTTGTGATTTTTAACCAATGAAGAAAATAAATTACGAATCATAGTATCAAATTTCTGATTCATATCACAGCCGATATGTGCCTATTTAAAAAATCTGGTTTGTCCGATAAAGAGAAGTAATTACACCGGCGAATGACCGAGGGCAGCTTCTGGGATTTTAAAAAAAGAAAGCAGAAAGGTTTCGGCATTCACAAGGACGATACCAAATACTACGATAACCGAAAGGAAGAATGTGAGAGAAAAAGAACGGGAAAAGAAAGGAGAGAGTAGAACTTTCTACAAGTTTAGAGATACACAATGATATTTCTATAGTTGTTTGTTAAAATTTTACAAAATTAACGGTATTAACCCTGCATTAGAGCTTTTTTTAAATGAAAATAGGACACTTATCTCAGTTTGTAAAACTGAACTGTTGTCTCAACAAACCAGAAACCCAGCGATGCCTGTGAATTTGTCACACTTCTTAACTCCTTTCGACAGTCCAATGAATCGAATGTTTTTATTGATAATAATTCTAATTGTTTTTATGAACTTAACGAAATTGTAATTAGAACTAATTAAATTAATTAAATTAATTGTCTTGCCCAACTGTGTGGCGCACAAATGAACATTTTTTGCAAGCTTGTTTGTAAATTTTGTATATACTGCTATTATTATGTTTTACGTTCTTTAATAAATGTTAATTTCTTTCAAATTTCACACCAGAGTAAGAGACTTGTGTTTTATTTTTTGGGTTAGCGTCATTCATAATACTCGTAAAGAGAGCTGGTGTTCTCACTTCTCTTCTTCTTCTTCAAAAAAAAAAAAAAAACTTTTACAAAATGGATTTTTATATTTTCTATATATCGAACAACGTAGCTCACAGAAGAGAAGAAAGAGGAAATGATATTTACGTGCATCCATAACGGTAAAAAAATGTCCTTGGTATGAATTGTTGTTGTTGCTGTAGTGTGTGTGTGTCACGTGGTTTCATGAAATTAAGTCGTCTTGCGAGGAGGAAGACTGGACAACGTCTTGTATCTACCTCTTTCTGTGATTGAAAGATGTGTGTGTGTGTGTGTGTGTGTGTGTGTGTGTGTGTATTTATGTTCCCTCCTTTTATCGTCCTGAATAGAACACCACAGCGGCGTTAAGCGAAGTTCATTGGCACACATAGTAGGGATATCCCACAAATTAAGTTCTTAAGTAATTTCTACTTTGCTACCGTTATGAAACTATGCTGCCCTGAATATGCAGTTGATACTAATTTGAAAGCATTAGCTTCTCTCTGTGAAGCACAATCAGATACCTTTATACAAACTGTGAACTGACTCCAGACCTTAAATACGGACTTTGAATTGTCTTCCAATGCAAGTCTTTATAAAATTTTCTAACATCGAACAATCTCCGAGCACTGCTTAAACTTAATAATGTCAGACTGGCTCATTAAGCTGTATCTATGATATGAACAAATAATGTCAAAATATAGCTTCATAATTTGCTATCTCAAACTTAAACGTTTTCCATGCTGTCTCTAGACGATATTTTATTATTCAATTTATTTCATTACATATTAACTTATTTAGCTATGCGAGTTTTAACCTTATTCTCTATGTCTATATTACGTATCACTATAACACGTCATGCCGATAAGACTGGCGCTAATGTAGGAATGGAAAGCAGCTAATCAAACTCTATATTTTCACACACTTGGTGAAGTAGTTAACCTCTTCAGTACCAATCCTAATTGTTTAATTAGTGTGGATGCTTTGTATAGTACTCGATATGCCCAGCCCAAACATCAAGTAAAGAAATAATCTGTAATAAACTACACAGTATTTTTTATTTGTACTACCATGACGTCAGGTAACATTCCGATATTTTCTTATTAATACAATCACAAATGAACGAAGATAAACGTCCTTAATTAAAATGATTGAAGATGTAGTTACAGCTTCTTTTTTTTTTTTTCTTTAAATATAGTCAAGTATCATTTTACTTTTATGATCTGTGGTTAAATCAAAATTGTTGACAACCAAATTTCATTAAAATACTATTAACTTTAAAAACTGAATGGAAAATTATACGAAGAATAATATAACATTAAACAAAGAATTTTAATCTAAAAATTCTCTTATTCTTCATATTTTATTTTATTTTATTATCAGTGGCTGATGATTGGTATTGGAATTCAAATATGGAGTGAGTAGCTATGGTCAAAATAAATAACAGAAGTGTTCAACAAATAAGTTTGCAATGAGCAATAACAAGAAAAAGAAAAGAACAGGGCAAAAAATAATATAAACCAAGCAAACAATACGTGTTTGTAATGTACGGTGTCCGTTAATAATTAAGTATAACTCAAGACTTCAATGTTAAATAAAACAGTATTTAATTACAACAGCAAATAAATACTTAACAAAAACAAAGAAGTAAAAGTCAATCAAAGGTAATTAACCATTTCAGTGAATACTTTGTTAGTAGCGCGGCTCGCTTTAACGTCCGGTAAATCCTAAATCAAAATCAAAATCATCGACGCACAATAATTCACACTAATTTAACTGGGTAGTTCTACTCAATAATCACCCCAGTCAGCAGCCTCACACAGCTATTTATGCACTGAGCGGAAAACATATATTCATAAGTCCAGAGTGTCATGCTCGAACCTCAGTGTCGGTAGTTACTCATTTTCTTTCTATATGACAATATACAAGGCAAACTGACAGTAAGAAGACAAAGCAACAGTAATATGGCAAAAAGTTTACAAACTAAGAATTGAGGTTGACATACAAATGAAACCGAGAATCGGCTTATTTTATTGGCGAAGAAGCAATCCCAGCATGCATTTGCTTGCTTCTGGCTATAAAATGGGGAGGGGCAAGTGTTTTGCAGTCATTCCTGGGAATTGAAACCAACACCAAAACAATCACGTTCACCGAGAAATTGATAATTTAGATATAGTAGTACCAGTTTCATTAAAAGAATCTACACAATTAGTTTTTTTTTTTTTTTTTTTTTTTTGCGTTACGAGTAACCGGGCATTGTTTCATTGTCGCTGAATTGTATAGAATCATTTTAAAATAAAAACGAAAATTGCATGAGAAAAATGAAAATGTTGGAATTGTTTAAAAATAATATAAAAACTATTTTAATAAAAAAGATAATATTAAAATTGTATGAAAAACTAAGAAAATGCTGGAATGTGTACAAATTAATATCTGTCTATATTTCTGAGATATCGGTATTATGTAAATTATTTACATTATTCGGACTATTCTCCTCATCTTTATCGTCATATTTATTACAACGTTTCGACCGTTGTACGCTCCGGCCTTCTTCAGGTGGTTGGAATGTCGAACTGAACCCTTTATTTCGCTCACTGGAGTAGACTGTTCTAGTTCCACGTGCCATGTTTAATGGATGTCAGTTATCAGGTATCTCCTGTTAGTTTTTCTCTGAAAGTTCTCCACTGCCTTAACCGGGTGTTGAACTCACACTCTTTGTGTCCTGTCACTGGATCCTCGACGACACATGGCACAGTGGATAAAGGCGTTGGTTAGACCCGCTTATTTTAAATGTGATATCCTAACGTCTTTTCTAAACATATGAGTTTTATCTCATATACGAATAACCATTATAAACGCATGACTTTATCTCGTTCGAATATCTTTCATAAACCTATGAGAGTTTATCTCAAATTTGGGAATGCTTGTTGCAAAAAAATCTAAATATTTGTCAAAAGATCTGGAAATATAACTTCATCTGAGGTTTCAGCTACGAAACTTTGAATTTAAAATTGTGAACTTTCTGAAGTAATTAAATTTCTTTTGGTGCTAAAAAATGGATTTATATGAATAAAAATGTTGTTAAAATTCCTTTGAATTTACAGAAAACATTTGTTTTTACATGAACTATTGTTTTCTATAAGAAAACAGATTTGTATTTTAATAGAATTGTTAATCCGCCTTGATAGTTTGAGGCATATAAGGGAAATTTTTTGCAATGCCGATATTGTAATTTGTACAATTCGTATATCGTAAAAAATATTTTTGTCACATTAATAAATGCATTTCTTTACAAATTTCACTTTGAAGAAGAATTTTGTCTTTTTTATTAGCTCTTTTTTTAAAGAGCTAATAAAAAAGACAAAATTCTTATAAAGAGGGAAATAAAACATTTTACAATCCTCCTTTGAAATCTTTTATCCCACCCTCATTTTATGTCTTTTTTCTTTCTTTTTAATGCATGCTCCCTACTTTACGTTAAAGAACATAATTCTCGACTCCTTAGGGATCCTAGCATTATCTCTCTCACCCTCTCTCCCTTCCCGTACCGGAATAAAGCCGGCAAGTTTTCTCTTTTTTTTTTTTACGGTGAGGGATACCCTTTACTAGGGGCCACTCGAAGTAGAGGCTTACGTTAAGAGGTCATTTGTGTGTATAGGTGAAGGAGGTAACGATTAGCCCTAGCCTTAAATAGGTTAAGATTGTAGTGATTGGGAATCGATTCCACAGTGCAGTGATTCACGGGAAGAAGCTGCTCGAGTGGAACTTACTTCTCACCGGTGGGATATGAAGCGGGTGGTTTGAATATGTGGGTGGTTTGAAACGATGTAAGTGGCATGGTGTATTCTTGCCGTGAAGGTTTGCCTTGGCAAGACCAGGGAATGTAGTTCATCAGAGCACTTTCCATTGAAGTAGCGGTAGAGCAGTGAAAGTCTTGATACATCCCATCCGTGGGGGAGTGGCATTGAAGGGTGGAAAATAACTCGTCACTCACAAGGGCTCGGAGACGCTTTTGAACTCTATCAAGGCTGGAGAGTGAGGTTTTGGCATCTCCTGCCCAAATATGACAACGATACTCCATTTTTTGGCCTGATCTGACTCTTGTAAAGGTAGAGATTATTAGGAGGAGTCAGGTACTTACTGGTGCGGTGCAGAGAGCCGACAATTTTACCTGCATCCTTAGCAACGGATCGTATGTACGAGTCCCACTTGAGGTCGGGAGAGAGTTTGATGCCCAACAGTCTTTCAAGACACTGTGCTTCCAGAGTGGACCTCCGTTCATCTTGATTGGTGGTAGCTCGGGGTTAGATCGGCCATGACGGAACGTTATTAATCTTGTGTATGTTCTGTTCTTTAATTGACCTAACCTAACAAAGATGTTAGCGAGAAAGTGACTAACGACTTACAACCCTATATATAAGGATTTATATCTGTAAGAATGAAAGTCCCGTGTGAACTATTTCGGAATTTAAAGCGAGAACAGCGATACCAATGTCACGTGCTTTCACTCCGTATGTGAAAATGGCAGAATGGTTTCAGTAAAATATATCATCACCAGAAAAACTTGACACGAAGACAAGACCTTCGGAAGGATGGAAACTTTAGAAATAGATATGGACAAATTACGGCATTGTGACCAAATTGTCATCCAAAATAAAGATTACTAAACTGTTGTATAAGAGTAAGTGTCGTTACCGACACTGTGGTTTGAAACTAGATCACCAGTGAGCAACATGGGCGATTCCATTATTAAGTAGATCACGTGATCATAAAGGAAGTGAATAAATACGAAGTAGCGTAAGGTTCACTGATTACTATTCCTCCTTTACACTCTATTGCTATACGGATCACTGTTCACTCTCCTTGTCTACCCACTCAATTTCTATACGTTCACTCTCTCTACTCTACTACTATACGGATTATGATTCTCTTCTGATCATTATACTATTTGGCGATTACTACTTGAACAAGTATTACTAGTGCGGGAATTATTAGAAAGCGTTATTACTAGTACCGGTGTCTAAGAAGTCTCGAATATATTCGAGACTTCTTAGACGCCGGTACGAAGCAAGTTTGCTAAGAGCATTTTGGGAAGTGATAACGAGATTTCACTTGAGATAGCAAAAGTGACAAGGGAAGCCGTCCAACATCACAAAATAAACAGTGTTATTTCTCCACGCTATCGGCCCGTACATGTTGACGGTGTACAGTGGATTTCATTTCGCTGCAACCTAAAAGAAAGATGACCTTTCATAAAGTAAGTCAAATTTGACCAACACTTCACAAGAATATATCAACGGTATGCCTTCAAGAAAAAAGACCAGAAATCAAGCGAGAATATCGATTCATATCTTACTACACTACGCAACCTAATATAATTTTTGTGAGCGTTTACATCACTCTAGAGCTTCGTGCGGGAAACAACCAGGCTCGAAAAAGAATGTTACCACATTCGACGCTAACTCTTACTTATGCAATGTACTGGTAGAGTAATTTTCCAAGACTAGCTTAAACTCGGCAGAAGGCCGAAAGTAGAGGCACCCAGTGAGAATCGAACTTACTACTCAGTCGTAATTGTTCGAGCGAGGCAAGCTTGCTAACCTCCTCCAGGTGTCCGCAACACGAGGCAAGTTTGCTAACCTCGTTCAGGTGTCCGCAACGCAAAGCAAACTTGCTAACCTCCTCCAGGTGTCCGCAACGCGAGGCAAGATTGCAAACCTCCTCCAGGTGTCCGCAACGCGAGGCAAACTTGCTAACCTCCTCCGGGTGTCCGCAACGCGAGGCAAACTTGCTAACCTCCTCCAGGTGTCCGCAACGCGAGGCAAGATTGCAAACCTCCTCCAGGTGTCCGCAACGCGAGGCAAACTTGCTAACCTCCTCCAGGTGTCCGCAACGTGAGGCAAGTTTGCTAACCGCCTCCAGGTTTCCGCAACGCATCGGTATATGCCTCAGCTGTGAAGCCACGACTACACAACTGAAAGCCATGGAAAGCCTTGATCAGTCAGAACCAATAAATAAAGCCCAAAATCAAAGTCACAAATAGAAAACTCATAAGAAGAAATGAATAACTTGTAATTTCTGTGTTAAGACGCAGTTTTGGGGTTTGCTGTCGGTTCGGTTTGCCTTCTGTAGCGTTCAATGTATGTGGAGTTTTGAACCATATTTGTTTTCATAAATGGCATTAGCTCGTCGGCTAAAGTAGATAAAGATTCTAGCACTAACTATGGCTAACTATTGTAGGAGGTAGGGTTTGTGTGAAACGGTGTCTGACCAAATCTTCTCCCACTCCTACTTTATCGGCTGTTGCCATTAACTCTCTCGGGCAGTGGGAGAGCCTGCCTGTCAACTTCGTGCTGCTTATTAATTTCTAAAAATGCTCCGGTTTGGTAATCTCTCGTAGCTCGTGGTTACAGCATCTTTCAAGTTGTCATATTTTTTTTTTTTTTTGTTAAAATAGATGCCTGGACTTTCATTACCAGTTATGGTGGCAAGGCTGAAAGTAACTTGTGAAATTTAGTTTCTGTGTTTTTTATTTTTCGTAAGCAAAACTGAGCCTGAATAATATTTTGTGGTGACGTTGAAAGTTCAAATGTCCGTATATTTTTTGAATAAGTGGTGAATTAAACATTCAATATATATATATATATATATATATATATATATATATATATATCAATGGTGACGCCGGCGGTCGGGCTTGTCGGGCTCAGCCCGAGTAAATCAACATTCTAGTATATCTATTTGAAAGCAACAAAAAATTTCGTCCTGCGTCGTTTTCATTCTTGACTTCAGTTGGATCCCAAATTATTTTTTTTTTAACTCCGTGCCTCAAAATATTGACCGAAATACATTTCGTTGATATTGTTCATAATAAAGAAGAAAGAAGGTCTGAGCCCTATCGAAGCTGGAGACATACTTAATAGGCAATCTTACTTTAATCTTATAAATAATCTTTTAAAAATCTCTAATGACTGTTATGCCCTGTTTTTCAAAGAACACATTTTTATTTAAACATTGTTTTCAAATGTCCATTTTAAATAATTTATTCCGTACAATATAAGTTTTTTTAGCAGAATGTATCAATTAAAAAAAGGGCAAATTAAATTTAGCCCGACTTATATTAAAGAAAGTGGCTGCCTTAACTCGTCAACGGGAATGTTGGATTGAGGAGTGCGATTGCGGTAGTGTTGAGGAAATATGACATCAGTCAGCAGTCAAAAAAAAAAAAACATATCTGGCTAGTGCATTCCACTACTGTTGTCATTTGTTTACTAAAAACAGTGAAATTATTTTTAAGTAAATATTAAATGCACAAATATGAGAGATATACTATTATCAGTTGTCAAAATACTATTTATCCAATGCGATGCTTCAATAAAGATAAAAGATCATAACCAATCATTTTAATAAGATTTTAATATTTCAACTTTTATTTTTATTCAAAGTTTCACTGAAATTAAAGTGTAAAGAACTTAAAGAGACTTTTTTTGAATTATATATTTTAGAGTAAAAGAATCATTTTAGCATTTGAGTTATATCAATAATATATTTGTTAAAAATTGTGATAAGCCCGACCAAACATTGATGACCTAGAGTCGCCAATGATATATATATATATATATATATATATATATATATATATATATATATATATATATATATATATATATATAAGACATTTCTTATGTTTAACGTTCTTTTTAAAAAATGTCTTTAATAAATAAATTGTCGGACTTTGTCCATTTCGTAATATATATATATATATATATATATATATATATATATATGAAGAAATATAGTCTTAAGGTGTGCTATATTTATGGAATAAAGTGCTCAATATCAGAGATAGAGCATGTGTAAATATAAAAGTGAACACAGAACTACAACAATCACTCAAAAACTTGCAAACTTTGCTTGGAGGAAAAAATAGCTATCATTACTTTCCCAAACCAAAATGAATTATTAAGTAAATGATCCGAGCCCATTTCAAAATGCAGACATGAAAACAAATTTTTACTAGGTTACTTAAAAATTGAAAACGGAAAAAACAAAATAAAAACAAATAAATGAACAAATAAACAAAATAACAATAAAATAAGCAAAATTAATTAATCCAAACAAATTACCAAATCCCACCTGTTAGAATAGACGAAATAGAATAATAATAATAATAATAATAATAATAATAATAATAATAGTAATAATAATAAAAACGAACCTAAATAAATAAAGTAAATAATAGACAAATTAGCAAACCATTATGACCAAAATATTAGTTAGACTAAAAATCGAACCAAAAAATCGGACAAAAAAAAAAAATACCCATAACTGTTATATAAGAGAAAAGAGAAAATATACAAGTAAAATAAATTGACCTAAATTCACCCACGTAAATAAATAAACAAACTAACCCCGATAAAGTTACCGTTCCAAAAAACAAATAAAGATAATCAACCCAAATAAATACAAATTAAAAACTGTTCCTGCCAAAAATAATAGTTAGACCAAACTACAACAATCAACCCCCAAATCGAATAAATAGCTTTAATTAAATTCTCAAACCAGACTACCGACAATGCACCACTGACCCGTATATATATAAATAGCCGAGAAAAATAACAGCACACGTGGCCTGACGATTGCATATAGCATGAAACAGAGTGTCGCCTCTAAGTGTTGACTTCTATGTTCACTTTTATATATATATATATATATATATATATATATATATGGTTAATTAAAACTATTAATTTTTATACATATGGTGAATTCAGTATTCAGTAATTCTTTCTTTTTTTTTCTTCATTTTCACGTCACGATCACCACTTATGGGATTTAATGTTGCGTGTTGGTGCATTGTAGATGTGGGCGTGTTCACGTGTAGGCAATTAAAGAAGAAACAACAAAAACTTGGGTTTTTACAACGTGCCGTTTATACTTTTTTTTATAGAAAATGTAAAAAAAACAAAGTCTCTTAATGTCTCTTGGAGATTTTCGTTTTCTTCTTCTGCTCTAGAAGTAAATTAGGGCAAGTAATGATAAGAAAGGTTATAACGGTCGAACTGAAGTCAACTTTGCGCTGAGTTGGAACGACCAGAATAAAGGATGTATTTACTTCATCGGTGGAGGGTAAACACGTCCGAATGCTCTGCATCGGAAAGTGGGAAGAGATCACAGTTCTGTCCTTCCTGAAAATGGGGATCATAATAATTGCGCCGATAATCAAAACTCTTTCCGGTTCCTTTGTTGCAAGCAAGATGGGAAAATTAATTTTTTTAATTTATTCATTACTTTTTATTATTAGTTTTTTTATTAATTTTATTTTTTCCACTGGGGAGAGTGATCTACTCTGATGATAAACCACTAGAAATGCTGATTTTCTTGCATTGAGTAAGGTAATTGTTCAAATGCCATACAACAAGGGTGATTATATGCGGAGAAATGGCGTCAGAAGTAATCAACGAGATGAAGTCCAATCGCCAAGTGGCAGCTATCGATGCAACAGATCGTTAGAATAAACGGAGCACATACTGAATGGTCAGCTAGAATTCATCTCCACGGAAACTAGGTCAGTAAACAGAAAATGTTCCATCTTGAAGGAACATATTCTCACCAGCTGCGCCTGCCTGATACGGGAGAGCTAGCTCAGAAGAGCCAAGGAAATGCTAGACTCCTGTTGTGAATTGCACACGCGATAGAAGAGGTACGAAAGTCAGCGTACCTGGAAGTCGGTATTTACTCGACCTCCCAAAGAGGCAGGATGTGACACAAGGACGATTGTAATGGGCGATCGGAACCCGTAGACTCGGACAAAAATTCCCCGTAGACCGGGCATACACGTGGTCGGGTTTGTCTAACTCTCCAGACCAGACTCTGCCCTTCGGCAAAGCCTCGTCTGGGTTCCTCTCTGCCCGAAAGGAGAGAGTTCGACGTCTTGAGTTTGCCTAATCTGGAAAACAAATCGCTACCTGAAAGACTATGTGAAACAATATCATCTGCTCCTTTAACCAACAACAACACGTTATCATAATCTCTATAAAAAGGGAGCATGTTACATTATTGTTTAATGTATAGCAGCCGCAACACCGGTTTGGTCAGACGCGCAATCAGTAGTTACTCTTTATGGCTTATGGGCATGCGCAAAAAAAAAAACAAAAAAACAAAAAAAACTGGGAACATGCGGATTTCATATAGCGCCGCAGACGAGGTGGGACGCGAATCTAATCGCTCCCAGGACACACACATGGCCTAGCACAACACCTCACTCATTCTTTCGCTCCCTAGTAGATCAGCCACATTCAATCTTTCGTTTTACAAAGAGTATCGAAAGAATATTCCTTAAATTTACACTGTTGTGGTGTCAATCTACCCGAATTTTAGGTGGAAAAATAAAATCCGTGTGTCGTACCCTCAAATACAGCACAAATATATAAACAACGCGAAGAAATGATCTTCACAGAAAAGGGAGAAGACCAAGATAAATATGACAATAACATTTATACCGTCAGATAAATGTATTTACATATTAAAAATCAATATTCTTTGTTGTGGCCATGATGACATCAATAGTTTGATTATTCGAAATGATTTGTCGCAAGTAAGTCTGTAAAGTTTCGAAGTGATTTTGTTACAAGTGAGGAAATCAAGTGGTATGTTATGCCAATATGTGTTTACGTGTGTTTGTCTGTGAAGCAAGCGCTAATGAAACGTCTGCGTGACTGCTGATTGATTGCGTGCGATAGCAGTAATTTTAAAACACAGTGAACACAGAGAAGAGATATAGGACTTATTTCGTCGCGGCTTTGTATATAAAAATACCATCGCTGACATACTCGTTGTCTTGGTACATGCGTCTATGTTGTTGATCGAGGTCTGGTCTGGTCTGGTTCGCTGACTGTCTTTCACCGATTGTTCTTCACTGACTGTGTCGTTGCAGATCTGGACGCTGGCTAATTATTTCGCTGACTTTCCTTCACTGACTGTGTCGTTGCTGATCTGGTCGCTGACTGTGGCTGACAAGCCGATTTTATCGCTGTTGGTGGGCTCTGAATCTCTATCAGAGTATTGCACAGGAATGTACTCAGCACCGCGATCCATGACCTCTTTCCAAGTCATTTGAAGCTCAACCGCGCCGGCGTAGTAGAGAGCATATAACGTGACTTTTCGTATCCAATCAAGTTCCAGGAAGCACTTATTTAATTTGGAGTCATGTTTGCACAGAATTGTAAAAAATGCCTTTCGTGTCTACTGAATTTAGTAAGATTTATTTGTAGGCATCTCTTATTTATTTGTGCTTCACTTAATGGCCGTAAAATATAGAAGTGTATATTCTACACAGTCATGAACTATCTCTGAACACTCTATACTAAAAGATCTAGATAGAATAAATTTTTTATCTCCTTTTGTTCATTCTTTTGTTTTTTTGTATTTCTTTCAAACAATTCTTTAATAATTTTTTTGTCAGCATACATCTTCTCAACACCAAAGGCTACTACCAAACAACAAATCCATGCACCTAAAGAACGCGATTCTCAGGCTTCATATGTATCCCATCATTCTCTTTCTATCATCTCCAGTACTAAAATAAAGTCAATCGCAGGCAAGTTCTCTCTGTGTTTATCATGTTCCTTAAATGAACTAATATAACAAAAATGGTTGAGAACTGGTTACATATAGAGATTACATTGCGTTTTGACCAAGATTTACACATTCTAAACTTGTCAGTGTAAAAAAAATGTGAGCAGTACATATGCTCAGTCTTTTTTACAATATCGTTTGGAATCTTTATTTAAGATATTGTGTATTTTTACTATATCTTCTTATATATACTATATCTATAAATTTTCAATAAATGCATTAGCTTAAATGCTAGTTTGGTAAAAAAAGTATCTTGTACAATTTCATGAATGATGCCCATACGATCTAAAGTTCATAACATTTCCTTTAAATAAAAATATTGAATGCTCTGGGATTGTAATTATTTTCCCAATTTTTTTTCTTATTTTTCTTTATCGCAAGAAAAGTCCAAGCCGCCTTAATCAAATATCGCAAAGGAAGAACGGTTCGCAATGAATATCTTTATAGAATGACACTAGTATTCTCCTCCATACTGCCAGCTGACAAAGGCAACGCTTTATTGGTGATAGACCATCTGTAATTGGTAAGCCTATTTGCAGGTGGTAGCTATAGCACAGTGGAAAAAATGTCCAACTCTAAAACCTGAAAGGAAGCTGTCACATATCTTAAATAAGAGGAAGGATACTTTACACTGAAAAAGTATAAACAGCTGACCCAAAGTTATACCAAGTTGCTACATACGTATGGTCTCTACAAGATTCACGATGTTGGTATTTTATTGAGACTCAGTATGTCACCCACCGAGCAGAGTCCTAGTAGCTATAGTCAGCTCACTAGCAGACAAGAAACTTTGTGAAACTGATCCGAGTGGCTTTCAACCATAGCAATCAGATGGCAAGGTTGGATGTGGCGAGTCTGTTCACCAAATTTTCTACAGGTGAGACCTTGACAGTGGTTTAAAACTGATTGGAATCAGATCCTTCTCTGGGAAAACTTACTAACATTCCAACAGATAATCTGGTGGCGTTCTGTGTACAGACGACATTCTTCCAACTAGTCTGACATATACCAACAAAAAAGAAGGCTTGGTTATGAGTTCACCATTGCCACCAGTGATAGTGAACATATACAAGGAATACTTTGAGGAAATAGCATTAGAAATGGCACCACTAAAGCCAACAGTATGTCTGATATACGTAGATGACACCTTTGTAATCTGCCCTCAAGAAGCTGTACAAATACTGCTGGACCATGTGAACTCAATAAAACCTTCGATCAAGTTCACAATGGAAGAAGAAAACAATGATCAGCTAGCCTTCCTGGATGTACTAATAACTCGCCCAGAGAATGGGTTCAAAATATCCGTATATCACAAGCCAACCTTACTAGTCAATACCTAAATTTCAATTCCTCAAACCCATACAGTGTGAAGAAAAGGACCGTTCGATGCCTACAACACCGGGCAAAATATCGTAAGTAGCGACTCAGACACATGCTAACAGGAAATGATCAACATCAAGCGTACCCTAAGAATAATGACTACCCTACAACCTCAACATCAACATTTGCAGGTGGAAATAGAAGGGTCAAGGAGAACCAGAAAATTGATACAGTCTATCTGTGTCACGTCAAGGGAAAGAATTCAGAAGATCTACGGTTGATACAATATCAGGGCAATATTCAGAAGCATCTCCACACTATGGAGAAATTTCTGTCGAGCAGTGTCTAACACGGGAAAGAACATGACCAAGAACTGCGTGTACCGCATTCTTTGCAGTTGTTGCAAAGGATATAAATGTGAAAGAAGCCACCCTCTATTTTAGGCGATTTACAAGTTAAATTTTGATGACTTTTGTTCACACATGCATGCGCACTATGCCCCAGTGCCCATTTTACTGACATTTATTTCCTTTTCTTCTCATAGTCTCTTAAGTCATTAAAATACATTCGGTATGAAGATCAATACAGAAGCAATAAAATGCAACAACATAGTTTTATCATTTAATTTTCTTTATGGACAAAAAAAAAAAAATAAATAAATAAAGTGTGCTCTATCTTCTTAAATTCCATATCCCTTCAGGTCGTATGCGACTATAGCTCTCCACAGATTCCTTTAATATATACGAATTGCCATGCTTTTCGGGGAAAGATACTGGAGTGGTGTTCCGTTGCCTTCTCCGCGGTTTTGAATTCAGAAATTTCTTCCTGGATTGGTTGCACTCCCACTACCACCAAGCTAAAGAGTGCAGTCAACCCTGCTCTATAGCTAGGGAGAGAAGAAATGGATTCATCCATTCTCATGGGCATCAGTGCAAAAGTGAATGCAACCACATTCGAATTGAATCGCTTCAGTCCCAAAGATACACTGGAAAACTTATCAAATTTATGAGTAGAAGATTTGCCACATTTTTTTTTCATTAGGCGCGCGCACGAGCGTAGCGCACCGTAACATTTTACATAGACCATCGGCTATTAATATATAAGGGATTTGAACCTCGGCTGGTCGATTTTCCCTTTTCATGCTGATAATTGTGTTGTGATAACTTCTAATAATCTATATATAACATTCTGTTACTTCAGTTAGTCCGTCCGTACGTCCCTCACCCCCTCTAGCCATACATTGACAAGTTGAAACCAAATTTTGGGGAGAAGTACAAACGGATCATGCGGTACAAAGTACAGTTGGTTTCACTGGGGTGCGTAGCTTAGAACAATAAATTTTCATTATATTTTTTAAAAGATTGAAAGTTTTATTATTTAACATACAAAATACTCCCACTTTTTAAAAAACAATTTAACGATTAAAATAACAAATGCTTATTTAATAAAAATGCAATATTGTTTCTTGCATATCTTTTCTTTAAGTTTTTATATATACAAGAATTCATTTTCCTGTTCGCCCTACGTTTGCGAGAAATATAAACAAATCACAAGGCCAAACGCTACAAAAGATTGGAATTTGACTTCAGAAAGAAATATTTGCGCATGGTCAGTTGTATGTTTCATGCACAAGAGTAAGAAATCCCAATAATTTATTCTTCCCTGTTAAAAAGACATTTTCTTAAAAAAATATTGTTTACCATGAAGTCCTATAAAATTAAATTAGAGAAATTATTAAATTCCAAGGTGGGGTTTTTGCCAAAGTATTTTCCCAAACAAATCAGCTTTATTCAAATTTCAGAATTTTGAAAGGTAGAGTTTGTAAATCACGACAAAAAAATGTTAGTGATAACTTCTACAATACTAAATACAGTGAGGATTTCAACACGCGTCAGTTTTTAGTAACAGAAATTTCGATAGAATATAAAAAGGTTATTTATTCAATAGATAGTTGTCATTTAATATGCTCGGTCAGCGTTGCATATCACTCTGTCCCTGTAGGCTTGTCCTATTCAACAGTTAATATCAAGTAACCAAGTCTTTTGTCGGTTTTATTTTAAGCAAAGAGTTGGGGTAACTCTTATTCCGGAGGTTAGGGACTTTGATATATGCATACATAACTGATTGTTAAAATCCCCCAGATTAAATTAAGTAAAATGAATTAGCAATTTCGCAATGAAGAAAAGGGAAAAGTACACTTTATAAATAGCACCATATGCATAATTCATTAAATATGGCTAAAATTAAAATCAGCAGTATTCCCAATTCATTTGTTTGATATTCGTTAAGAAGATAAAACAGGGTGATGTGATCCAGTCACACACTTCAAAAGCATCTTTACAAAGGCATGATTCCTCCCCTTAACACTACTGTAGACAGTGGTAACATCCTGTCAGTTCTCCCGAACCGATTCTTAAAATTATAAAAGCTTAGTGAATCGGATGTTGGATTATCCGAAAATAATCTTATATATTAATAGCCGATGGTCTATGTAAAATGCTATGTTACGCTACGCTCGTGCGCGCGCCCAATGAAAAAAATGTGGCAAATCTTCTACTCATAAATTTGATAAGTTTTCTAGTGTATCTTTGGGACTGAAGCGATTCACTTCGAATGTGGTTAAGAAACCATAACTCAGCTGATGACACTAGAGTCAAAAATTTTCATATTCCTAAGCAGAAATAGGATGTGAACAGAATTTCTTTCTGGAAATATCTTAATAAATAAATGTTTTTTTTTGTTAAATTATCAAAATGGTTTAATTCTGTTTGATACTATAAAGTGATTTGTTTTCATTCAGATTGAAAAGAAAATAAGCAAAATAGGTTCTTTACCTATTACCTGCCTTTATAGAACCGGTTCCTTGAAATTTAGGATGTCACCACTGTGGCTGCGGATTAGTTATTATAAGTTCTAAAATTAAGCAATCGTCCAGAATTAAAGCACGCGGAAATCAAAAGAAAGAAAAAAAATTACCGAGAAATTGGGTTTTCAAAAAAAAACAAAACAAAACAAAAAAAACTTTATTTTTGTTTGTAGGAAATTCTGTCGTCCAGGTTTTTTTTATATCAAAATTCCGAACGTTCGAACTCCAAACAATAACAAAATAAAAATAAAGTAAACATGGTTTCATGCCTGTTAAATAAATCATTTGTATTTACAAACATATGTACAGGAATTCAGAGGAGTCAAAAAGTATTAGAAATAGTCTTTAGTTAGAGTCTTTGGGTAGTTGGTTCACAGAAAAAAGCTCCAGTTTACTAACGACTTAAATAATTGGTCCACAGAGAAAATCTGAAGTTGGGAAAAGACTTTAATCGTCAGCGAAGATTCATTGACCGTCTTAGCTTTTGTTCTTAGAGACGATTCCAACTAAACTCCTTGTCACATAGCATATAACACAACACTATCGTCACACTACTTACTGTCAAAAAAGAACAAAAGTCCTCACGTGACAGCAATAATATATCTACTAAAATCTATAATAAATATATCTCTCCAACAGAAGAAAATATCCTTCTTCAACAAATAAGACAATGCCGCTTTAAACTGATGACTCTCTTAACAAAATGGTAACCTTGTAGGAAATTCACTATTTACAAACATAGGTACATGAATTCGAAAGATTCATAAAGGAGTAAAAGTAGTTTTCAGTTGAGTTAAAGTCTTTGGGTGGTTGGTCCACAGAAAAAGATGTCGTTTAGAAAAAACTTTGATCGTCAACGAAGATTTCACTGACCGTCCGAGCTATTGTCGGAGATGATTCGATTGAAGTCAATTACACGTTTCTTTCAGCACACGCTGGGGGTGGGGCGGGTAAACTATGTAATCAAGTCTACTCTTGTGTTTGAACGGCTTGGAGACAGTTGCATCTCAGCTCCTGATAAATTTTCTCAAAAGGAGGCTCAAGAAAAAAAATTTTTCTTTTTTTTTTTTTTGACTAGTCAAACAATTCACATAGTGATGTTAATTTCTAACCAACAGGCAATTTTATTTAAACGGCGTGTGTTGTCTTGTGGAATATTTTTGGTATGTTTGTAAATATTGTCTGTTATTGGGTAGAAATAGTTTGGGTGTGTTTTCATATGGTATGTGTGCGGATATGTAATTGTGTTGGAAATAGGGTTTCTTTCTTATAGGTCAATATATCAATTTAACTGCAAGAATTGGAATTGTGTACTAACTTTCAAGATAGACCAAAGTTTTCACTTTTATGTGCTGAAATGATAGTTTATTGGTTCAAAGCTTGTGTATATCTTCCGAAATATTTTAAAAAGAACATACATTTATATTAAAAAATATGCATTTGCAAAAAATGTTCCACATTACTCTACAAGAAACTCAATGAATAGTATTTTCCATGTACTACTGTTTCGTTCGAAAAACAAAATTCCTTTTCACATCTGAAGCAGTTAAGCGAATGCTTTGTGAATGTGACCAATTTTCGGGTGGAAAATCTTGTTTCCATAAAAGCCTTAGTGCTTTTAAAAATACGTATTGATGATCCCTCAGCAAGAAAATCAAGAATTAATTCAAAGTTTAAAGAAAAAAAATCTGTCATTCTTAGGGCCACGCATCCTTTCAGAAGGAAATGGCGACTTATCCCATCGCTCAAAACATCCCCATATTGTATCCTTCTATTGTAAAAAAACTTTCCACTCAGACGCGGTCGCTATTATTGGATGGTAAGCATGCAAACTTGTTTCACTCTTGGCCAACTGTAAGCGTCATGAGTCAAGTTGAATGCTTTAAAATCTCTTGCGTTTGTCATCAGGGTTTTGTGATTTTTTTCTTTTCCGACTGAGAGTTAATTGAGCGAAGTTTTATTTTTCTCTCCCCTCCCAACTTTTTAACACTGTTAAATGTTCACACAACACAAGGCCTAAGAGCCATTCAATCGTAGATGGTTACTGAATCAGACTGTATGGGCGGAAGTAAGTGTAGATTATGAGAATATATAGGATAAATAACAGTTATCCCCAGACTTGAAAAGATTAAAATTGTAGTGAGTGGAGAAGCCTCCTTTTAGAACTCTGTCCTACAGATTTTATGGCTTTTTGAGACCTTACATTCATCTTTAAATCTTTTTCTTGACATGATAAAAAAAAACTTTGCTGTTAAAAAATACATCTTGAATATCTCTAAAGTTTCAAGAAGAACATCAACATTTAATTACAAGATAGACTCTGTCACGCTCAGAAACACATACATACATACACTTTATCACTTTGGAAATAATACTTTTAAAATAAAGAACATCTTGTCTTTTATTTCAGGATAGAAGACAATAAATAAATATTTTGCCGTTTTACGCCTGATTAAAAAATGGCATGATATGTAAAGTTGAAAAAGTGTGACACAGTGACACACTGATATTCGCTTTTATTATATATCAGAAGATGAGCTATTAAAAGATAGAGAGTTGTGTCCCTTTAATTGAAGAAGCGCGGCACAGTAACACACTGACATTCGAATTTATTATATAGATGAACTATTGAAAGTAAGTGAGTTGTGTCCCTTTAAGTGAAAAAGTGTGACTATGACACACTGACATTCGCATATTATATAGATGAGCTATTGAAAATTAGACAGTTGTATCCCTTTAATTGAAATATGTGACACAGTGACATTCGTATTTATTATATAGAAGATGTGCTATTGAAAGTTAGAGAGTTGTGTCCCTTTAACTGAAAAAGTGTGACACAATGACACACTGATATTCGCATTTTTAAGATGAATGCAATATTTGTGTGAGAGAGTAAGATAGTACAAGAGTGTTTATCAATAAAAAATTTAAAAAAAAACAAAACAAAACAAAAATACTGTTTCCCCTGCAAGCATTATTTCAAAATCTGATATTGAATATTTTTATGGAATCTTTTTGTCTTGTCTTTTTTCATGAAAAGATTTAAATGAAAATAGTTTTCTTTGTAATTACTCTATAACATAGCAACTGAGAAAAATTACGAATTAATTAAAATTTGGATAGTTGCGGGTGAGGGCGAAATCTTTGTGAAAAATATTCAACTCCTCCAAAGAAAAAAAAAAAAAAAAGCAGATAAAGTGTAAATTCAAATCTTTTTATATTTCAAAAATTGTTGAGGTGTTTTGAAACGATTTCTTTTTAGTCCATCTTCTTTTTATTTTTTTTTATTTACTTTCCAAGTGCAGAATGCTAAAACATTTGATTTGAATTTGATATTAAAAAAAGAATGATAAAATTTTCTAAAGATGAAAATTTTTTATAACATTCCAAAATAAAAAAAAATCAATTTCAGCTAATTTAGTTTAAATTTGATTGATATATTCTTACAGATAAATTCAGAAACAGTATTTAATCTTTCATGCATGAACAAGTCATTTAACAACATGAACAAGTTATTTGTTTAGCAAATAAAAATGTGTAATAATTATTCTATTGAAACCAAACTCTAAAATTAGTCCTTAAACTCCATGGTACTTTGTTTTACCATTGGACTAAGTCTGTAATCTTCCTTAAAAAATCGCAATAAGCTTCTCAGTTTGTTTTTGTTTCTACTTCCATTACAGAAAGTGGAAGTCGGAGAGAAGCATTATAACACTTTATAACGAATATTAATGCACTTTGGTGCTTCCGTAACTGCTTTAAAGTTAACGCACATGAAATAAAGAATCGCACAACGCATGCGCTGCTTGCAGTGGCAGCCGTTTTGTTGTGTCGCTTTGGATGGTGACTGGATTTTATCCATTGATCCGACCAATATTAACCAAATTTAGTATTTTACCGTCCGGTGACTAATTCACTTAAGCGATATATCTTGGAGAAGATTGTACTTCCCATTGTTATTTTAATTCTCTTCTAACATCGTTTTACTGTCTGTGTCCTAATTATTCCGGTGTCTGTCAAAATGACGCCCCCATTGGAGGGAGAACCGAAAATGTTTGAACAAACCGCCAAGTCAATCATCGACACAAATGTCCAATGCCATTTTCATAAACCATGCAGTTCCGCTCGTCGTAATAATTATTGTTGTTCTTGGAGCAGTTTGATTAGCAGGGTGGAGGTGATGTACCCGGAAAGTGTGCGTGTGATACGTGTGTATATCTAGGATTTGTTGGATTTACACACACACACACACGCATCATTGTCTTCTTTTATTTTATTTTCCTCCTTTGTCTTTTTCTTCCAAGTCTGTTTCATTTTTCTTTTTATTTCAAATAAATAATTATTTTGATTAAAATCGTCATTTAGGTCTTATCCGAGATTTTCTCTTATTTCTGATCGTTCTTAATTAAATGAAAACGATTTAGGTCTTTTTTTTTTTTAATTTCTTTTTTTACTCCTTTTGAAAAATAATGTGTCATTTATTCCGTCATTTAAGTTTTTTTTTTCTCTCAAAACAAACAAAAAAATTCCTTTTTCTATTCATTTGAAAAATGTTTTAGTTTTTAGAATAATTTGTGTTAATTTTCACTTTTTAAGTATTTATTCGCTTTCAGATCGGATTTGTCAATGCCCTTTAGTTTTTGTTTGTTAATTGTCATAATTTGATCTTAAAAGATCCCGACATAAAAATAAAGAACACGTGTTTTTTTTTTTCATTTTTTTTTTTTAAATTGAAAAATTTTTTTTTACACTTTTTCTTTGTTAAATGTTTTTCATTTTATTTTTATTTATTTAAAAAATATATTCGTTTATTTCTGTTATTCTGAGAATATTGTAGATAAGTTCAAAATTTCCTGCTTTAGATAATAACATTATTTTTAAAACACATTTGGTCTTTATTTCAAACTTCAACAAAGATATGGTTTAAAAAAAAAAAAGGTAATACTGTTTGCCGTCTTAAATGTTGTATTTTTTTAAACTTTAAAGTATAGATAAACAGATAATTTTCGTCTGTAAACTTTTCTTTTTCATAGGTACACACACACCTCTGCTTTTTTGTTGTCAAGTTGTTCCAGATCATCACACGTTTTTTTTTTCTTTTTTTCTTTTTTTTTTTTTTTTTTTTCTTCGGTAAAATATTTCTTTCTAAACCAGACAGTTTTAGTTACAAAAATAAATTTATTTAAGGGTGAAATGTCTCTAGTCAGAATCCCACCTTTGATTCCATTGCTAAATCTTAGACTAGCAATTCTAATCACACTTGTTTATTGTGTAGATGCCAAATGTAATTCCTGTCAGAATTATTATTTTTGTCCGACTACCTCTCAAATCATGATGGGATCTGGCATGTCCTTTATTCTGGACGGATCACCCACAAAGCAGTCAGATGATCATTATTATTATCATCATTATCAACCAAATTTCTATCAACGTGACTCACATCAACAACAATCAGAGGAAACCAAACCTATGACCCTACCTTCCTGTGTTATCACTGTTTTCATTCTCTTTGCAACACTTTCCAAAATAGGTAAAGTAAACTTTTTTCTTTTCTTCCTTTTTTTTTAATAACTTAGTTTTTTACTTTTAATAAACTTTCATAAATGATTTCATCAAACTTTTTTGTTTCTACACAAATCATAAAAAGACAAACTTTTAACAAAATATTCTCTTGTCAGTTTACTTAAAAATAATTTAACATATGTTAAAAAAAAAAATAGTTCTTAAACATTTTTTATCCATAATACACATTTTCTCTATATTTTTCACTAATTTCAGGAAATGTTATTCCCTCTTCAGAGATTATGATGATTATAATTAAAATTAAAAGTATCGTTATTTTTTTTTTTGAGTCAAACAGACTCAAAAAAAGATAACTTGTATAATTTTGCAGAAAAATCAATATTCTGACAGTTTGAATTTTCCAAACTATTGTCCCAGTTACCCACAAAAAACTAAAATTACCCACAAGTAGGAATTTCTCTTTGATTGTGGACCAATGTGTTAGAATCACACACTGATGAATAAATTATTTTTTTGTTTAGCTTATATGATGAAGTAGAAATCTACAATGAGAAAATGTAGAAGTATTTCTAAATTTTGTTCATGAATTTCTATAAATTTTCATTGTGCTCATTATTAATGTTACAATTTGTTATCATTATAGGCAGATACAAAAGCTGCCTATAATAACAAATTGAAAGAAGAATAACAAATGATATAGCATTATTAGAACCTCCAGTTCCTGGAATCAGACTTGGTACCCTCTTTTAAAGTGCAATGAATAAATTATTAAACCTAGTAATAAGTAATTTTCATTAGTATTTTTTCTGTATTTGATGTATTTTGTTTGAAGTACTTGTATTTTCCCTTGAAATATTCTCATTCAAACATGATTACAATGTTAGGATTGTTTTCAAATGTGGAAGACCTATTGAAGTGAAGGTATTTTATTATAAGTGATTTGTTGTGGAGTTGTATGCATTTTTTGTCAGTCATTATTTTTTGTATAAGAATATTTGCTTTTATAGTTTTTTTTGTCAGTAGAAAGTAGCTATCAATTCAGTCTAGGACTTTGTGAACTTTTTCACTAAGATTATTCATAGATCATTTCACTTGTTCCTGGTTAGCAGGTGAAGGTAAAATCTCTAACTTGTATTACGATATAAAATTACATATAAAATAAGTTGTATAACTTGAAAAAATATAGCCATAATGACTTCATATATGTTTTAAATATTGTGTTGTGAACATTGATAAGATAATTACAAAAAATGACATAGGTGAAAACACTCCTCATTGTTTTCTTTTAGATTAGAAATCTTAAATTTGATAATCATTCAAGATAACATGACCCATTAGGAGAATGCTGATGGTAGCTCAATGTTTTTGTTATGACTGGTTAGAAGAGGATAGAAGAAATTGTTTCTACTGCTGTCTAAAATCAGGCCAAACAATAGAACATTTCCATATCTATAATTTTCAAATAAAGATATATAGAAAGAAAAATTGATTAATACAGATTTTTTAAAAATTATTTTAATTAAAAATATCAGATTAAATTGACAGTATATTGTAAACTATTCTAAACTGACAATTTTATATTTGCCTTTTGTATTTGGCAGGTTGAATCATTCTGAAAGTTCACTGAGTACTAAAATGTACAGGAATCCCTTATAAATAATGTCTTCTAAGAAATTATATTCTTGTTCTCTATGAATAACTTTATGATGACAAAATACATTGTTTTAATGTAAAAATTTGAAATGTGAGGATTATTGTTTATGCTTTTTTCCTTTTAAATAAACAAAGTTTCAGTGCCACTTGTTCTGGTCAAAATTAGTGAAACTTTTGGCAAAACCCATTTTTTTCCACAATATGTTAAGAAGACTCTTCTAGAAAGTGATTGCTTTGTCTGAGTAATTCAAATTCATGAAGTTAACCATCAAAATACTACTAATGTTACAAGTTAAGTGGATCACACTTATCTCAAAGCTTCCATTACATTTTCCTGTTATTGGCATAAATTTAAATATTTTTCCAGTTAAATTTAGTTGGGCAAATCCCTAACAAAGGTTTTTTTTTTTTTTTATATAAAAATGATGCATTTTTCTACAGTTTTTGGACTAAGTGTATTTTCATTTGTTATTAAAATTCAAAATTTGTAATAATGCCTTAAATGTCTTGCAGTTTGTTATTGCACTTCTGATTTAGTGCAGGAGAAACTTTCAAGAGTTTCAGCAATTTAATATATATTCATTTAAATTAAAATTTATTAAATATTTTCTTGTATTTGCAATATGTTCATTTTATGAATGTGCTGTTTTATTTTGGATACATTATTTGATTGAGTTTACATAGGCTAAAATATGTCCTTAGAAGAAAGGATATATATATATATATATATATATATATATATATATATATATATACACACACACACATATTTGTTCTTTTCTTGTATTAATCTTTTGTGCTGTAAATGCATTCATTTTCACTGCTATTGTTTTGGTGAGAAAATAATAAAATTTACTCAGTCATGTAAATATTTTCAGTACTAAAATATAGTTTTGTCAGTTATTTACATTAGTCTTTGACTATAGCACGCAATTGTTTCTAGAATATTTCTTATGCTTTTAAACATATTTAACCGAGAACAGAAAAAATAATTTATTCTGCTTTTCTTTGGAGTTGATTCTCCGTCTTTAAATATTTGAGTAATTATGTGATGACTGATCTGTGACTACTTTTTTTTTTTTTTATTTTTTTATTTTTTTGGCCCTTAGCCTTTTCAAACATTAGTCCACTCTAGGCTTGTTAAACTTTACAAAAAATGATTTGTTTTAAACTTTACTTTCAATGTTGTATAAAGTGAGTCAGTAAGAATCTTCTTTCGATACACTTGAAGATTTATTTGCTTTTGGGCTCTTCAGTTTTAGTTATTTTCAATATTTCCTACACCACTCATTTTCTCTGGTTGTAATAGATATGTGTGGATGCTGAAAAATTCTCATGGCTCAGTTTCATAATCTAGCTAAATGACCAAATATCAGACTTTTGACAGGCTTTTTGGTTGAACTGAATTTATTTTAGAACTCCATTTTAGAAAAAAACCCAAAAGTTGAAAACCTGTGAACACTGCAACAATTTTTTTTCCAAATATGAGATGAAAATTTCTAAAGATGAGAATCCACCAGCTTAAACATTGTATTTAAATAAATTTGCCAGTTATAAAATGTGTTATTTAAAAAATGTTACAGTTTAAATCTGGTTTGTTTTTGTTTTTTTTTTAGTCTCAGTTACAAGACATGCATTTTAGGCTTGCCTTAGAAGCTATTTTACTGTTTTCACAGTTTCTTATATTCTATACTTTGTTTAGTTTTTAAAATAATGACCTATCACTTCAAATTAATACAAATACATAAGTACCAGATGCTTTAGTCATTGAGATTATTAAGCGTTAATGGCTTATTTGATAAACATCTTTCATATATGATTCATTTAAAAAAAAAATTGATAATTTCCCAAAGTTAACTTTTGATTTTTATTTGTTTTATAATTAATAATACATAAGAGCCTAAACTCACTTTGAGAATGTAAGTAAATTACATATTTGTTTTTTTAAGCTTCTGTCATTTTTCATTAAAGAATTCTATCTAATAAATTTATAGGAAGATTTAAACAAAGGAAAAGAATCTAACCTCTTAAATAGTACTTAACATAATAAATCCTGCATTTTTAATATCTTGGCAAAAATTATTCACTGCATGAACATTCAGTTTGGTGGAATGCTATTTGACTAAATCTATTGCACCAAAATATCTCCAGAAATGGTTTTCAAGTATTTTTTTTTTTTTTTTTTGGCTTTGGCACATTAGTTGTAAATGAAAAAAAACTTCCAATAACAAAATGTAATGTTCAGAGTCTCAGTAAAAATTGTTTAACTAGCAAGAAATATTTTTTAGAAGTTGTTATTGTTTTCTTTTCAATAAATTATCTTTGAGATAAAAATACACCATTTTTTTAAGTTTTTAAAATCATTTCACCCCAAGCAAGGAAATAAAGCCACTAAGACACAAGGGATCACTGAATGTAAAAGGAAATGAGAAAAAGAAAAACATTAAGAAGAAAGAACAATAAAAGAAGAGGAAGTAAGAAGACAGAAGATAATGGTTGAGATTGCATTTACATTTTTGAAGATCAAAGTTGACTGGAAAGAGAAAAAAGAATTCCACAAGGGCAATATGCAAGAGAAGAAACTGTTGACACAAAATTACAGTTACATCTATCCATTTCATCTGTAAAATGATGAGCCCTAGCTGCCAATTGAGTACTGTGCTTAAATCTGTAAGTCAAGGAACCAAAGAGGAAGACACAGAGAAGCCACATTAAAGTGGTGGGAAAGTGACTGAAGCTGAGATGCCAGGCTAGGACTCTTAACATTGCAGATTCTTCTTTGAATTTTATCAAGAATCTCTAAATACATAGCAGAAGCACCAAACCAGATGTGGTAGCATTATTCAATGCCTGAAGGAACAGTATTCTTATCCGTAAGAAAAATTGTCTAGCACAGCACAGCACAGTGAACCGACTTTTCTAGCTGCAAACCTAGCAGTTGATTCAATATGATCACTCCACTTCATGTCAGCAGAAAACCTTAGCCGAAGAGGAGTTGCTCTCCTGGAGGTTAGCATCAGCCATGCTGATGGGAGGTAAAATAAATTCTCTAAGATGATTAAAAGAGCATTTCAGTTTGAATTTCTTGGATGTGGAGTTTATTAGATTTGAAGTAGCTGCAGATGCTGTCTGTCACGTTATCCCTTACTATGGCTTTTCAGTATCCCTTCAGCCTTACTTTTAGAGGGTGGCTTGTTTTACATTTATATTCTCTGCCACAACTGTCCCCTAACGGTAAATCTGGAGGAACATTGATAAGCTGTAGTGAAGGTTGAGACAATGGAATCTGGCATGGTGGATCATATATGGAAGGAAAGAGATAATCATCAGCCTCTGTAGAATGAAGTAAATATACTAGACAAGGAAGAACACTGGAAAGTTAGATGTCTAAAAGAATCGGTACATATGCTAGGCAATGCGGATCTCCTTAGTAGGCCTAGTGTAGAAATAAATACAAATACGGTTTCTGCTAATAAATAAATAAAGACAAATTTTATACATGGGCTGTGGCAGCAGTCAAAACCTAACAGAACAGACAGCAGCATGCAAATCTAATCAGCAGGCAGGTTAGGTTTAAGGCTCCAAGTTCAATACGGTAAATTGTGCTACAGGACAATGGCTCAGTGGATTAAAGAATTGGTTTGTGAATTTGATGACATAGTGATTGTGTGCACTTGCACTCCATGGTATACGGGAAAGCAATAAATGAGCAGTACTAAACAAAAATAAAAACTAGACTACGTTTGTCCAACCGTTTTTCCTCATGGGCCAGATTAGGTATATTCATCAGGCCACAAAAGTATTTTATATAAATATGCTTTTAAAAATTTCAAAATGTTGTGAATATCAAATTTTAATAACAAATATGTATAATTACAAAAATACATTATTGACTGTAAAAAAAAAAGAAAAGAAATTATACTGTTATATACTGTATCTACGAACACTAATGGGTATGTTGCAATCCTCATAAATACGTTGGACACTATTGTAAGTGGGGGTAATATGTTGTCTAAGTAGTCCACCACTAGCAGTGGTTTACCTACTTCACGTCGTTGGCGAGTATTTTATTTTGTTGATGTTATAAAGATTAACATTTCATTTCCAACCTTCCTAGGTTACAACATATGCATACATAAAATAAATTCAATGTGATTTTTGACATATCTTTTAATATTGTCAGTCAATATATGCTTTTATTGTTATTATTCTAAGAATGTTAGTTAAATGGGAATAACTCAGCCTAATTTTTTCAACAGTTTTGATGTTTTTCATGCACAAAAAGAATTATTCACAGCAGTATGTATTAGTTCACATGCATAAGGATTTTCTAGATAAATTGACAATTTGATCACATTCATTGAAAGAATGAAATTTTTTTTATAATATTCAAGAAGGGAATGTTCTCTATGATAAGTTTCCAAAGATTTCCTGTTTTGAAGCTCAATGAGTTTTTGTTGCTATTCGATAGGTGCTTCCATATAATGAAATGAAAATGGATGACTAAACAATTTTAATTCACTTTCTATTTTTCTGAGGTCAGACAATATGGCTGTAAAATCTTTTAACAAAACTTCACATAATTTACTATTTTTTTTCAAAGTTCATAAAATGTTCTTTTCTTTTTTAATAAACACTGAAAATGCACAATTTCAATGGATTTCAGTTGTTATTAAAAGTTATAACTTCTAAGTAAAACCTACAACTTTGAGAAATAAATAACATCTTCATACTTACTGCCAACTTCTTCCAAGTATTTTTTTTTTTTAACTAAATGATGGTTCCATGCCTGGGATCTGATAAAATTCACAACTTTCACAATATCTATCATCAACTGATTCATAATTAACTTTTGAGCACATAATTGCTGTTTAGGAATCAAGCAATGGTAGTTGAGTATATAATGATCAAATGGTTCTTTGAATAAAGTAATAAGTCGATTATTTTTATCAATTAATGCAGGAGCACCATCACTTGTAATCAATTAAATTTTATTTCTATCAATATTGAAATTTTTCAATTGATAAATTAACTTGCTAAAGTATGCCCCTGCCTGTTGTTGTACCTTTTGTCTGGCATAAGTTCAACATTTCATCAATTATATTAAAATTGACATCAATTCCTCTGATGAAAATAACTCAGTGTCACTTTGATTGTTATTTTTGTCCAATGCTAAATTGTAATAAACACATTTAGATAATTGGGTCTGCAATGTATTCACAACACCGTCAGCTATGTCATCAATTCTTGTACCAATTGTCTGATGTGAGAGACTTGTTTTATTGAATAAGTTCGTTTTCTTGAGACAATATTCATTAAAAGCAATTACAATACATGCTTTTATTAATTCGTTATCAGTGGCTTGTCTTTCTGGGCCAATTTTTGCAGCTATTAAATAGATAACTTTTATACATGTATCAGTTTTAAGAATAGATTTTTTAAGAATGTTTTGAGAACTGAACTGTTTCTTTAATTCATCTATTTTCATTTTCCTTCTTTCTTTGTTTATTATATTCTGACTTCATTCATGACAACATAGTAATGCTTAATATTATATTTTCCTTGCATAGAGCAATTTTATCATGACAAATGAAGCAGATAATATTACTGCATGTTTCAATTATGAGATATTTTTCTGTCCATAGAATATTGAATTTTCTCTTTTTTTTCTGTTATTTTTTCTTTTCTTAGTATTATTAGATACCATGACCAAATGGTGAGTTATTAAAAATATAAATTTAAAGTTAACTAAATAATTATGAATATAATTGGAATGTGTTGAAAGTAATTTAAATTATTACATTAACAAAAAAAAATATATAGATATACCTATGTCTGTATTATCTACCTGAAATTAGAAATAAATAAATAATAAATTTAAATTAGCCTCTTCTACTTGGCAATAGGTCTAGCCTTAAGTCATTAAAAATGCCTGACATTCCTTTTTAAAAGGAAGTAAAATGAGTCTTCTTCCTTCACTGCCTGATTAAAAGTTTCCATTCTTTATCACTAATGACATAACCGGTCACTGATACATTTTTTTGAATCACTCAGCATGGGTTCAAACTCACTATCCCTTGAAGTTGTAAAAAATGTTAAGAAATAAAACAGGCATTATGCATCAAACCGTAAAATTATTGAAGCTGAAACAATCAAAATGATAGACTGTGTCCACATGATTTTTCATTGGCCACTTCAAAATTGTCACCAATTACATCATTATACCATTAAAATGTATCCTTTTATCTATTTGCTGTCCCATTAACAGCAAGTTTGTTGCAAGGTCAATTTAACATGACCCAGAGCCAAAAAAGCGTAAACTTTGCCTCCTTCCCTTTTAGTGCAATGGGGGAAGTGAAACTACTATCACAATCTATGAATAATTTTCTCGGCATATATTACTAAAGTAAATGAAAATATACCTAAAATTTTTAGGATGCAGTGGGTTACATGAAAATATTAAGGTGACTGCAGTATGGTCTGCTGGTTGGCCATCCCTGAACTAAATGACATGAGCAGTGGCACAAGAACATTCTTCCACCATGGATTATATGAATGGTTCAGTTCAGAATTCCCTGTAAGTTACTCAGATCGATATACACCTGAGGAAGACCAGAGGGCGCAATAGCTGAAAACAACAAAGATGAGGACAATAATCTGAATATAAATAGTGTAAATAAAAGAAATCAGTTTTATTTTGAAGACATTAATATTAACAAGCCATGATTTCTTGCCAAAATTAACAACAGATTGTAGGCCATTAGATCAATTGCCAATCCGATCAGAATTACCATTAAGACATTTTTTTATAAGAATTTTGTCTTTGAAGTTCTCATCATTCATTATAAAGTTCTGCAATATTAAATATTGAAAAAATCTATGTTGTATTTTTCATAGACACAGAAATGTTTAATATAAAATCTTAATTTTTCTTTATATAAAGATATTTAATATTGCAGAACTTTATAATGAATGATGAGAACTTCAAAGACAAAATTTTTCCTGAACAGATGGATTTTAATTTTTTTTTTTTCTTAATAATCCTGACACAAATATGAATCCATTAAGTCTTTCCCAATTCCAAGCTTCCCGCATATGATGAAGAAAATGATTGAGTATTAGATTTTGTACAGTGGAGTTCAGCTTGATTCACTTTAAAAAGCAGAATTTACATGATGAAATCTTTAGTAGTGTTAGTGATCTGAAAAGGATTTTATGCTCACATTTTATTAGCCTTTCTTTTATAAAAGATCAGATGTCTTTTGACCACTGATGACCAGACATCGATTAATGGAAAAATCATCTCTTTATAGAAAGTAGCAAAGTTAATTAATTGGCTGAAAGATTTTGTTTTTACAAGTCTATAAATTTGACCTTACTATAAGTTTACAATTAACCAGGCTGCCTTCATTCCATACATTCTTCCATTTTCTGATGGATTAATTCCATTCGCATTCCAATTCCAAGACACCTTCTGTAGAACAAAAAATAAATAAAAAAAAAAAACCGACAAAACTAATCTTCTATAAACAGAATCTATTTTATATTCATTAATGCAAATGATGTATAATGTGTCACTGTGTTTTCACGTGTATACAATTTCACCTCTCATTAAGTTCAAAGAAAGCTTTCTATTAGGTTGGAACAAAATGGCTGTTTTTTACATTACATTAGTGCAAAGTGTTTTATGTTTCTGGTTTTATTTCTTTCTGTTTATATGTACATCTATATAGCATTTTAAATATGTGTCCTTTCTCAGATTTGTGTGTATGTTTAAGGGTTTTATTGAAATAAAGATAAATAATTTTCATGCCATTGCACTACATTTCCAACTTGGCTATTGTGCTGCCAAGGCCAATTTGCAACATCAATATTGCTTGCAAGTTAGTCAACTTTAGCACAGACTTTGCAATTGCAGTTTTCAAGATGAGTCTGGTCCTGTTTTCAACTTGACATTCAACAAGGAAGAATTAAGCATAGCTGTGGAGGCTCATATCCAGAAACAAAGACTTAGGCATTGGAATCAGTGCTGTCAGTAACTAATCCAGCAGTTGCAAATAGAAGTAGCTACACCCCATAATTTGAAAGATATGATTGTCCTGCATGGTTTGTTAGTTGTTGAAATTTGCTTGTTTGTTTCAAAAACAACTCTTCATTGTGTGATTGAAGAAAAGTGGTTTCTGGATGATAATTGGAAATATGGTTTTTCTTTGGTTTAATAAACTTGTTCTCCACTCAACCATCCCAAAACCAAATCTTCACTCCAAAATGTTTTCCTGACAATTTGCTGGTGTTGTAATTAAGCAGTCTTTTACAATCTGGTCAAACTTAATTTGGTACTGGTGCATCAAAAGTTGCAAATATTTTGGTCATTGGTTATGAAAAGAAAACCTTTTCAGCTAAAGGATAATATAAAAAAGCATCAGGTTTCTTAAACTATTTGGCAAAAATTGATTTAATTAGGCATCAGGGTTTTGCCATAACCCACTATTCACTGGACATATCCTTTATTGATTAGCACTTTTTCCAGGCCATGGTTGCTAACAGGTATACACCAAAGTAAATGCCTGCTGGTAGTTTGTCAATTTTTATGAAATCCAATATTTAGTAACAGTGCTTTACTTTGACTTATAACATTACATTTGAGTTAAGTTTATAGTTCAAAATTGTTATTTATTTTGTTCTGATTTAACAATTTCTTCATTGATCACATTGGAAATTCTTTAGACAATTTTTGTTGAATGTTACTTTTATTTATTTCTCATTGGTTGTCTTATTAACCAACTGAAACTAGATTTTACTTATTTGATTTTCAGTGTGAATAAAACTGATATGAGGGAGTGCTGAAAACCTTTTTTTTTTCTCTTGATTCCCTTGCCAAAATCTGACTAAATAAGCAAAAATTTTATTTATCTTTTTAAAGGACTTTTTGGTTAGGCTGAAAACTTTTCAGCACACTTTTAGAAATGTCTTATAAATTTTTTATTTATTTTATTTTACATTCAGCAAAGGTTTAACAATGACTTAAGTTTAAAATTTGTTGTTAAAGAAACAAATTTAATCTTTCATTTTCAATGAGTCTATTTAAATAAGATTAATTTTGGATAACAGAAATAAGTGGTCTCCTGTCCTTTGTACTGAAGAGATTTTATGCTGAATTGTTCTAATATATCTGGTTTTTGAAATATTACCTTAAACATAAAAATGTTCCACATATATTATGTTAATAGCATATTCATTGTGAACCAGCCACACTCACCAAGCTGTCAACTGTATTTTTGCTATTATAGTTGTCTTATTGGGATTATGTGGACTGACCTTTTTTTCTCCTGCTGTTGAATGAATGAAGCTAATATATAACTGGAAGAAATTGTATCAGTCTGATAAGTTCTCTATTGGGACCAATGGTTAGTCAATAGGTATGAAGGTACAAAAGTGATTTTCTTTATGTCAACATTAGAGATGAAGTTGAAAGAATAGAAGCAAGATTTCCTTAACAAGTGGCTAGCAAGTGCTTGAGTCTCAAACTTATTATATTGGTTTTCATCCAAAGAAATACAGAACTTTGAATTCTTAAGATTATTATTTTGATCTCAGAATTTCCTTATTAGGTAGGATTCTTAGGATAGTCTGAATACCATTTAGCCTGATTTCTGTTTCTCATTCAGAAGACCTTATTTAGATATGACTCTTCCTAAATATGATCGCTTCAGGTTTCCCAAAAAATGGTTCCCTTGTACTGTCCAACCAATTCCATATTTGGGAATAAATTTTTTGGGATGTCATACACAAACTCTACCAGCAAAACTCTATATTGTTATTTATCTGCTTCTGTTTGCTTATCTTTTCTGTTTATTTTCCTATCTAAATTCTTGCTAAGTGAAGAAAAGAATAATTTGCTTGTTGATTTTTTTTTTTTGAACTGGTCTAAAATCACTATATTTTGATTTTATAGACACCTGTATAGAAAAGGAAAATATGATTTTTTATCTCAATCTCAACTGTTTCTCTTTTATAGCAAGGAGTGAGTTCAAATGCAAAATAATAACAGGACCATCCAACAAACAGAATTAACAAAATTTGCAATAAAAAAAAAAGGAACAGAATAAAATGAAATAATATCAAGCAAGCAAATAATATATGCAAGGCAAATTAACAGATTTTATTGGCCAAAAAAAAATTCCCAGCATTCATTTGTGTTTTTTTGTTTATAAAAGAGAAGGGGTAAGTGTCATTCTTAGCAGATTGAAATCAACACCCCTACCCCCTCCCTTTTATAGGCAAAAGCAGGCAAATGCATGCTGGGATTTTTTGTTAGCCAATAAAATAAGCCGGTTTGCAATTTGACATGACTTGGTTCCAATCTGTCTTGTCTAGAAGTCAGAATGTTATGTTTGCTTTTCCAAACTTGGTTTTGTGTGCCAATGCAAATTCTTACTTTGTGAACTTTTTGCCTTATTACAGTTGATTTGCTTTGCATATATTGTTTGCTTGCTTGATATTATTTCATTTTGACATTGGCTATTCACTCCACAGGTTATGAGCCAAGGAATAAACTCTGTTTCAGCAGTGACGAATCAAAATACGAACTATGGGAGGTAAAATTTTTGGGTTACATGCAAATTCAAAAATTGCACAAAACAATCTTGGCACCATTTGATCATTCCAATGACGAACAATACTCTGAAAAGAATGCAAATGTGTTTGCTGAATTAATTCAGTTTCTTGACGATTATGAGAGAAGCTCCTGACAATGTCAGAAAAGTGCTGTAAATTTTGAGAGAGCACTATTTATCAAAAAGAAAACCAGAAATAATTTCCTTGTATACTGAATTAACCTTACTATGCAAAGCAAGTGCTGAAATTATCACTGATTATATTACTAGAGCCGAAAACATGGCCACTTTATTAAAAATGTCAGGGGAAGTAAATTGGTGATTGAATAGAGATCTTTGAATGACTTCAAAATATATATTTTGTTTTGTGGACAATTATTCTGGTCTAATTATGTTTTATTTTCTGAAACAAAAAAGCAATACGTTTCTCACTACAAAGAAATATTTGGCAGACATTGCTTTGTATAGTTCTATAAAATGTCTAAGAAGTGATAATGGCACTTCTGAAAACTTTAAAACTCTTTTAATTAATAATCAAATTAAACATGAGAAATCAACTCCTTACTCTGCACACCAGAATGGTACTGGAGAAAGATCTTGGTGATCTCTATTCAAAGGAGATGTTTATTAATAGAATTGAAGCTACCAAAGTTTTTGTGATTGTATGCTGTTATGACCATTACATATATTAGAAATCAGTGTTACACTCAAAGAATTGAAAAAACTGCCTTTGAAATGTTCATAGGTCGCAAACCTAGCTTTGGCAATATGCACACATTTGGCACAATTTGTTCTACCTACATACAAGATAGAAAGAAATTGGATACTAAAGGTGAAAAAGTAATTTTCATAGGCTACAATAAATCAATTCCTACCTATTTAACATATAAACCTGAAACTAAGTATGTCAAAGAGTCATGTGTAAAATTTACTGGAAACTTTGAAAATCCTATCTCTGACTATTCTTTACTTCCAGTTGAGAAAATAATGCAATACTTCCCAACTATTTGCAGAAAAATCCTTGTAGGTAGAGGAAATAAGAAAGCGGACCTATACAGTCAAGTCCAAGTGATAATATGTGAGATAATCCTAGTGACAGACAATATCCAAACAGGTTACGAAAAATGTTTGAATATTTAAAAGATTATGTTTTTAAGAATTTAGACGATAGAGTAAATCTGACTATAGATTATTGTTGCTTGGTAATGAATATGCCCACTAATTATAATGAAGCTATTACTTCAAATCATTTTATAAAATGGCAAGATTCCATAAAAAAAAGGAAAAAAATCCCAGCATGCATTTGTGTGCTTTTGCCTTTAAAAGGGGTGGGGCGATTTGCAGTCATTCTGAACAGACTGAAATCAACATACAGCTTGCAGGTGGTTCTTGTTGAAGTGTAGTTTTCTAAGTGGCATCCACTTTGACCAAAGGAGAACAAAGATGTAAAGGAGTAGATGAAGGGGTTTTGGAGATCAAGTGACAGCAAAACTGGAAATAAGGTATATCCAAATACTGGTCTATATTAAGTCATACTTGGGATCACAGTCAGTTCTGGTCTACCCTTGGCAGGAGACAGACTTGCATGTTGCATGATTCTGATGCTGTCTATTTACATTGCCAGCCACACTTCAAGATGTGTAGATATGCAAGGAGTCGGGAGGGGAAAGAGCTGACATAGCAGAAGCTGTCCCAAGTATTGTGTACCTACCCACCCAGACAAGCAAGTGAAGCCCTGAATAAAATACCTACTTTATAATATGGGAATGTTCTAGGTATAATGATAAACTACATCTGGCAGCAAGGCCTCTGATCAGGTCGTCTTGAGAAGTGTGGAATGGCCTCTTAATTACTGTTGTTCCCAGGTCTACCCGGGGTTGTAGCATCTGTTAGAATCCCAGCTATAGGCAAATAATTAACTCCTAAACTGGGGTTAAAACACTATGAAAGTAAAAATACCAGCAATACATTTTTTAGAATAGGCATTGAAGTACTAACAGAACAAACTGAATAGGCATTGAAGTACTAGCAGAACAAACTGAATAGGCATTGAAGTACTAGCAGAACAAACGCAATAGACATTGAAGTATTAACAAAATAAAACCATTCTTTATTATTATTATTCTTCAAATCTTATTGTGGCTTAGTTGCATTCATTTTTTTTTTATTAATGGCTTTTGGAACAGCAGGGATTATATTTATCTCTCATCAGTTAATAGTACAGAGTAGATTGGACACTAACTTTGGGTAGCAACCAATCTAAGAGAAGGAAAACTGAATTCCAAACTATAGAAAACAGCCAAGAAAAACCATTTCATTTATCTTTCCCAAGAAAGCATAGCAATTCACAAATAATAAAGAAAAGATCTCTAGAGAGCCATGATCACCTTTATTCCTAAAAGACATAGCATTTAAAAAAAAAAAAAAATTCAGATCACTGTTAATTATAAATGTGTTTAATTGTTTTTTTTTATTTCCTTGCATCATTTATATTGTAAAATTGTTTGATGGACAATTATTTTTTGTTTTTTAATAATTTATTCACATGAAGTACCTATTTCTTCATGCATCACTAATGACTTGCATACCAGGTTAATGTTGATACTAATAGTTTTTCTTCGGTATACAACTATGGAGTTGGAAAATGTTAATTTACACTAGATAATGAGTTTAGAATTATTAGATCAATTGCTTCTGGAAAGTTATTTTTCCTCTTGCAAATAGCCAATGTTTGTCTATTGTAACATTGCATTCCACTTGGGAGAAAGCATAGGTACATCCATATATTTATAAAATCTTAAATTTTTTCAAAGTTTTTATAATTTAGTCTGTTTTGGAGTAAATAGTACACCCTTGGTAACAATACAAACAAGTCCATAACTATAAATAAAGAACTTCAGGTCAAAGTTAAGAAAAAAAAAGAATCTATTGGAGTCAGTCTTCAGACTAATTAATACAGGCATCAGGTAGCTGACGCATCACTTATAAGTGCTACAATGTGCATTATATATAGTCTAAAACTATTGTAGATGTATTGAAGAAAATTGTCAAGTTGCTTAAGGAAAAAAAAAATATTTTGGTATAGCTTTATTTATATCTAATGCTACAAGATTTTTCTTTTTGTCTGCATGATGTTAGGATAATACACAGCAAACCAGCATAACAAGGAAGAAGAAAAAATACAAAAGATTTTCCTGAAATGTTTCACTGGCAACCAGATATAATAAAAGCTTCTTTATGATTCTCTAAAAATAAAATTGTTTTTTTTTTTCCTGGACAGATTATTTTGGTGTTTCTACATTTCACTATTGACTGCTTTGCTTACGGACTTTTTGAGTTGTGGCTATTTTTTGACAAAACTGTATCATTATATTGATTCAGTGAAATGTGAATTATATTACATTAATTCGTATGAATATTTGTAGAAGAGAAATAAGTTGGTGATGCCTTTTGTACTTGGAACATAAAGCCATTTCTTTGTCTATTAAAGGAGAGAAGTACTTGAGTAATAATAATTTTTAAGTAATCCACAGAATGAGTCAGATACAAGTAATTGTTACCCTTAATCTTATTTTTCGTTAATTTATAAGATAATAAGTGTTGCAGGAAACCTGAGATTCTGTAGCACAGATACAGGAAACACACTTGCAATGGATTCTAGTTCAGTGCGCACAGACGTGACTTGCGTTGAGTGTAGAAACCTTCTCCCATTTCGACAAACACTCGCCTTTTTAAACGTTCTTGCCAAACCAGAGAATTTCCATATTGAGCATGCTGCCAGCCTCGATCTGACTCAATGACACATATGCATTGTCATTCCAGTACTGATGCTTGGATGGTTTGCGTTGTTAGTAATTCGCTCGTCCTATATGCGCATTTAGGCTACGTTACTCTAGCCCTCATGGGCTTCCGAGGTAATTCTCCACAAGAAGCACCAACAAACTTGAATTTAAAAAAAAAAAACATGACTTTTATGTACATCCATTTTATCTCTTATTTTTTTGGCTTAGAAAATGATGACTGGACAAAAGAATGGTAAATTTTGAAAAGTAATGGAAAGACGTCATTTGAATATTGCTCATTTTTTTGTTTATGCTCTTTATGTTTTATGCTCTTGAATTTAAAAAACAAAAAAATCATATGACTGTTTTATGTACATCCATTTTATTTCTTTTATTTTTTTCTTAGAAAATGATGACTAGACAAAATGACTAATTTTTGAAAAGTAATGGACCTCCTAAGAATATTGCACATTTTTGTGTTTATGCTCTTTTCTCGTTAACCTAGAAAGTTGTTTCATACTATTTACTTTTGCAATTTTTTTATTTTATTGCAGGTATCCCTATTAAAGTTAAGAAGACTGCATTCCTATTTCCCCTCCTCTTGATTTCCTTGTTAGGGTCATTAAGTGCTGGATTAACTATCTACAAGTCTCACTCTACATCATGGGATATATCCTTATCACCTGTTGCTACTGAGAAGTGTTCAATTGGAATTGTCTACCTGTCCATTTTATTCCTGCTCTTCCTCTTACCTCATGTTGTTTCACTTGAACAAGCTGCTCTTTGCAAGTTAACCATTTTTCTGTTCAGTAGCTTGATCTTCTATCAAGTATTTGGTTCTACCGTCACTATTTTGCATTGTCTTCTACTGATGAGCATCATTTTGCCTTGCAACACCATACCATTATTTCTCATTTCCAAATATGTTCAAGCTGGAAAAGTCTTTTACTGTCTGATTTCACAGGAATCTCTTTTAAGCAATGCTGTTTCCTTGGTAAGTTATTTTTGAGGATATATGTATTTACTAAAAAATGTATATAAACTTTACTGCCAAATTATTAGCCAGTAATCTGATTCAGATAATTGTATGCCAAATAAAATCTCAGAATAGGTTTCCCAAATTTAAAATTTTATTTTCAATATATCTAAAAACCTATAGGCATAGAGAACTTGACAAAATGCAAAAGTTGGTACCAAAATTATCTTGTTAGCTCAATTAGTGATGATGTTATGACCATTCAAAGTTGGAACTATTTTGAATGTGTTGAGAGACAAATCTTGGAATGCAACAAATTTGAAAAACAGCTCTATGAAATTGTCAACTTTGAAAATGTGGAAAAGAGCTGGCCATCATTGAAATAGTGACATAATTCAAACAGACGTGAAATAAGAACTAATCATCACACATGAGAAAGAATTGTATCTTTAGAAAGAGAAAAGATTAAATGTTTTTTTACATATTAATTTTATCAAAATGGACTAGAAAATTAACAAATTATCAGTAGTTGAAAATGGAAGGAAATTTCACTATTTTGACACATTTTCACGCTAAACTAGAGCATTTTGGTATACCTACTAAGGTTTTATTTTAAAGGGTCATTTAATTATGAAAATTAAGAAAATATAAATAAGATTTTTTTAAATATTTAGTCATTTATGACTGCATTATTTGGTTGAACAATCATGTGTCTTTAATTTCTAACAAATTAACTGTATTAACTGCTTTTCTGCATATACTTTTTTTTTTTAAATATTTAAAATGTATTGCAATTTAAATATTGAAGTATGGAACATTTTTATTGAAATTAAAAAAAACATGCAGATGTTTGGTAAACTTTAAAAAATTTAATTTTTTTTTGTCTAAAAATTTATTTATACAGATTACGTCAAATTGTTTTATATATTTTAAACAACTTTTTAAACAAATATCTTCATTTACTTTTTATATCACTATTTTCTTCATTTTTACTTTTGACTCGCAGTTTAGAAAAGTAGTTTGCTTTTTTTTTTTTTTTTTTTTTTTTTTTTAAATCACATAATTTTTTGTGAAATTTGTTTGGAGTACTTAGTTTCTAAAAGCTTGTGTCTTTTACAACTTAGCTAATTTGTGTTATTCATAATGACTTTTTAAAAATATTTTTTTGTTTCTATCATTTACAGATCCTTTACCATTTAATTTCTGGGAAAAATAATTTGGATGAAAGTCCTGCTCAACCAGTGGCTTGGCATTCCATTGTCATATATGTGCTGGCAGTTGGAATTGAGGGAACTGTATTTTCTTTTTTTCTCAGCTGTTTGCTCTTTACACTCACAAAGCATTGTTCACCTAACACTGTCTGCATTGTAGAAGCCATTTCTCTTTTTGTTATGAGCATTTTGGCTTATTACAGTGTCCACTTCTTTCAACTACCAGCCATCTTGGAGTAAGTATTATTATTTGTGTTTAATGTGTTGTTACTATATATGTTCAGAGTGTTCAGTCAAAATTTCTATCCTATTCTTTACTTCTTTATAAAACCAATCTAAGTAATTCTGGGAGACTTGCATTTTGAATGTTTCTTCAATTTCTAGAATAACAAAAGCAGTTTCTTTTCTACAATTATCCCCGTCATAGGTAAGACTATAAAGTACATCTGCATCTTTGGTAAGACGATAAGCTACATCCAACAGCAAGGCTTCTGATCAGGAGGTCTTGATGAGCGTGAAACCACCTCTTAATAGCTGGTGTTCCCAGGTCCACCCAGCTATGGGCAAATAGTTAATGTTCAAACTGGGATCAAAATGTGTAAAAATAGGTTTTATTACCAGAAATGAATTTTTGAATAAAAAATTATTATCAGCAGTACATTATTACCAGCAATACATTTTTAAATAAAAATATTATCAACAATAAAAATCTTGTCGGCATTAAATAACCCATTGAAGTTGATATTCCATAAAACAAATGAAGCTAAACCAAACGAAATCTACAATTATTCTCAAACGTGTTATTTCATTACTGTATCATTTTGAACAATACGTTGATTGTTGTGAGCATCATTCATAAATCAGTTATTTTTTTGTTTTGTTTATAATTTAATTTTCTTTTCTATTAAAAGTTGTTTCATTTATTTATTTATTTATTTTTTTTTACATTTTTATAAGATACAAGTCCACATTTGAGAGCCCAAAACACAAGTATTTGTCAAGTATTAACTTTTAAAAATAAATACACTTTAGATGCTTTTGGAAATTAAAAAACATGAAGTAAGGATTCTCAAATTGCAAAAATCAATAAAAATTCAGATGATTTTAAATATGGTGGATTTTGTTTATATAAATCATGTTAAATGGAAGCCAATTTAGCAGAAGGGCCAATTATACAAAAACAGAATCAAACACATACTTCCACTGAACACAAGTAACTAAAGTTTTAGTGTGAATTTGTGTTTTCTCGGTTAACCTTTAAATGCTTAGGTGGAATTAACACTACATTGTTACACTGACAAAGTTATTAATTTTTGCTTTCTTAGAAAAATTTGTCCAGATGCTGTCTCTAAAATTATATGTAATTCTGTAGTAATCTTGAAAAGGTTAAATTTGGAAACTTGAAAGTAGGAAAACTTGCAGTAGAATTATTCTATTATGGTTGCTTTTTATCACAGCACTCTGGATGGATAAAATCTTGATAGAGCAAACAACATGAAATCAAAAATAAAAAAGTCATTTGAGACACCTTTCCTCCCTAGGATCTTGTCTTTCGTGGGTGTCACCAGAACTACTTCAATTATAGAAGCTTCACTGATTAATGGGAACACCATCATGCAGTCATTCCTGCCACCTCTTCTCTCATACTCTTAGGCTATCTTGATTTTCCTGCTTTAGTAATTATTAGGTTGTAAAACACATTTGGTACTGTTTGGGCTGTTTTAAAAATGTCTTATTTTGTAAAATAGGTGCGGATATTTTGATTAAATTATTGAAAAAAATCAATGGAGTACGAAATACTTGTTTTAAACTGTACAAGTTTTTCATTTCTAGATCTAAGAGGGAGCTTGGTTTATGATCATGCTGCAAAGCTTTTTACAGTATTTAGGGGAAAATCTCTTTATCTTTAAGAAATCATAGAAACAAATTGATGAGAAGATTTCTGAATGAATTGAAAGAAAAGCTTTAGAAAATCTAATTTATTTGGGAAATTGTCCAAACAATGAACCAGGTACAGGAAATATCAAAATCTTCCATTCAATGCGTCTTTGCCAGTAACTCTTGTGTATTGCTTCTGTGAATAAAATTGAAAACCTGTTTGCCATAAAGAAGTCCAATGCCATTGGACAGAGATGATTCTCAAAGAGCATATCTTGACTCGCAGAATGTGATCTGGACAAACAAAAAGTGCTTTATTCTTGATGGGCATGACAACTACAGGTTTTTTTTTTTTCTTTGGTTATAAGCTTGTAGCAAAGAAAATGGCAAATTACCTCATCAAACCAAGTGTCACATGTATTCAGTGTTGGAAAATGTGGTGAAAAAGAAAGTTACTTACTGAGAAAAAGTGCATGTGTTCTATCCAAAATAGTCGCAGGTGTTGCCATAAATGTATTTTGAATATGCTAATATTGTGTGTCATCTCCCACCTGATGATCAATGAAAAAATTGTTCTGTCGATAAAAGCATTTGGTATTCTCAAATTGATGAAAAAACAAATTTGTTTATTTTGCCACCTTGCCTGTCAGCTGATGTGGTGGATTTCTGAGCATTTACAAGTATTGGGATTTGTGACATTGGAGCTGGCCCTGGGTCTTCAAGTTTAGAATTGCAATTTGTTTACTTTGTTGTGGAAATGAGGTGTCACATCAATTTTTTGAACAAACTATTTCAACTAGAAATACATCGACAGACTCATCCAGGCACAGTTGCCGTTCCACAAACTGCTTGTAGGCTAAGAAATGATCCAGCACAAAGGCAATCTGCAGGGCTTGTTTTATCTGTTTGATATCTGCTTTTTGCTCTGTACTTAGCTACTGATTGACAGTAAATGCCCTGTCTGTAAATCTTAAGGGAAGAGCACGTTCAACCTTCTTGATTCCACACAGATCACAAACAAGTTCTGCGTTTTCAATACATTCAGTAACTGCTTGTCTGGTCACTGAGCTAACAAATTTGGATATCAACTTGATGTCGAATGTCCTATCTGTTATGGTGCTGAAATAGCTTGTTCAAAAAATTCCACAAAGAGAAATCCTGAAAACAGTTGCTTGTAGAGAAGTAAACTGGCTTGTGGTCGTATTGTTGCTAACAGAACTTTGACAGCAGTCATGTATCAAAAGATTCTAGCACACAGCTTGATCCAAAAATTATCAATAGAAAAGAAAAAAAACTGATATTCCAGCAAGGTAATATGAGTTGTCATTCTATAAAGGCAACTGTTTTGTACCTTTTTCATCTGTCGTTGTTTGCCTTGTCTCCAGAACTCGGTCTCATAGACTTTTGGGACTGGTGGCAAGAGCTGTGTACACTAGCAACACCTTAATATTCCTTTCTTGAGAAGTTGAAATAGGCCATTATGGAAGCCTGGGAGAAAATCCCTCACTGCACTTTATAAATTGGCAAAAATGGTGACATATTGTGACCTTCAGGTTTTGAAGGCAAAAGGTGCTGTCATAAAGTTTTAAGTTTTTGCTAAATAGTGTTTTGTTAATAAAGACCATTACTTTTTATAATTACTGTATTTAAGGGCATATAAGATACACTTTGTTCCTGAAAAGGGTTAAAAAAATCTTCCTGTGTCTTGTATATGAAGGTTCAGGTCTCCTACAGGTTAATTTTATCTCCAGTACTTGCTTCTGTAGCCTATAATTTTACCTCAGATGGTTACTTCTACTTAGCCTGACTCCATAGTAATATTATTTATTCAAGCAACATTGTTGTCATCAATACTGCTACAGGAAAAGCAACAAAATAAACAAATTATTGTAACTAATTACCATCTGATGCATCATATCTATGTCTCAGCACATTCTTATCATTAACTAGCTGGAAACTACTGAAGATGAAGGAGGAGGAGGAGATATGTCTACCGTATGAAGTAACAAATGAAGAATGACTGATGATGGGTTGACTTTGGTGTGTTCAATTTGGTTACTTAGTGCCAGATAGATACAACACCAATGGTGCTGGTTAAGTTTGCAGAATTTTACCTGTAAGAATATGGCTGCAATAAGTAAGAGATTGAGCTACACCATTTGCTACAATTGGTAGATTTATGCTAAAGAGCAGGGAGAGACAAGGTTTTTTTTTTTTTTTTTGCACTCTTGAAAGATTATATGAGTCTGTGGTAGCAAAAAGATAGTCAAAAATGACTAAAAAAGATAAACAACTTTTGTTGCCCAGTCCCACATTGGCCTGAACTTGAGGAAGACAAAAGATTGTAGGTGATAAATCATAGGAATTCAGGGAGAAATGTTTCTACCAAAATGATAAGGCCAGGAGATTATCAGAAGAATGAAAGATTCAGAGCTTTGCAGAATTAGAATGTTGGTGTTACTGGTTTATGAAATGTCAAGGTTTATTGATGTGTACAAAAACGCACAGTAAATGCCAGCTGATTATGAAGAAAAAATATTAGAATTTCATAAACTTGTTATAAAAGGAAACTTATATGAACTTGCTTTTAAACAAATTCCACTTAATATTTTAAAAATTATCTTTGTTTTTATAATTTCTGGACTCAGTGTATTGCTATTAATTTTTTTATAAAATATCTTTAGAGATAAGTAATTATCATATTTTTTATTCTTTTGATAATTATGGCTTCAATATTTCAATGGAAATTTAAGATTACACACTTGTGCAAACTAACTGAAACAACTGCTTTAGTTTCCTTTCTTTCAGCATATGGTCAGTTTTAGACCCACTGGAGTGATAGGGTGTGATTGATTTCTATTTTTTCCTCAGATTAGGTCATTTGCTGTTGTGTGCAGTAATATGAATCTTTTTTGGGGTGTATGATGAAATCTGATGGCCTCGAAAAATATTGCATCATCAATGATTGCATCAGATTTTTATCAGGCCCAGACACTATTGTTTCGATTGTCGTTTAGTTGTCCTGCAGCCATTGTCTGTGATGGACATTGCTCCAAAGAAGTGTACGAAAATTATAATGCTGCACGAACACACTGGCAAGCCTTGTCAGTGAGAAAATCAAAGTACTATAGTCTAAATAGTACTAAACTCTCCTGATTTAAATCCAGTGAAGGATCTGTGGTCAATCTGCAAGGAACGACTTTGTAGAATGGACATACAAAGTACTAACATGTGGATTGGGTTATGTTTCATTGGAAGAATATGAAGAAAAAGTAAATAATGGAATTTGTTTTGTTTCAATTTGCACAAGGGTGTAAGTATAAGTGTATGTTTTGCTTCGGTACAATTTATTCTAAGACTAGCATTTTTTCATTTTCATTATTGTTATTATACTTTAAAAATTCGTTAAACAACAGTTATTAAAATAATCATTTTCTTTAGGTTCATTAGATATTTGGTTTGAAAAATAAAGAGGAAAATGTCTTTTATCTAAATAATTCCCAGAATAAGTGTTAGAATTTTGACTTGCTTTTATATAAATTTTTTTCCTTTTACTTTCAGACTGACGTTGTGTGGCATTTGTCTTCGGCAATATGCAGACGTTATCCTTCTTTCTGGGTCCTCATTTACAACACCAACAGCAAATGGTAGCACCAAAGTTACATCATTGGTGAAACTCTTGGCCTGTATTTGTGAAAGTGGCATCCTTGCTTTGGTGCTTGCCTTTATTCCTGGACAAGCTCCAACCCTGTTCTCATCTTTTCACTCCTGGAACTCTGCTTTCGTTCTCATTTCATTGTTTATTGGAATTAATTGTACATCTCTAGGTAACATCCTATTGTATATAATTTTTCATTACCTTTATTTGTCCAGAAATATATATAAATATAAACCGTTTCTTACTTTTATGTATACATTGGGTCAAAGAAATACCTGTAACATACAAAAAATCAAATAGATATATTTAAATTTGGATTTGATTTATACCAAGTTTCAAATGCTAGAAAATATCACAACAGATAATTTTATTGTAAACATAACTAATTACATGAAAAATAAGAATAACGAAGGGCAAAAAAAGTAGCTGTAATTTTTAGTGATCGTTTAATAATAATAATATTGAATTAAGATATATTTGATCTTTCAAGATTTTTCTCAATGGCTCTGTAACATCATACAAGCTGATTTCATATATGCCCTCTTAGGAATTTGTCAGTCTATGTCCAAATATTGCAGAGTCAGCATCTCTGCTATGGCCAAGACAAAAGTTTAGAAGATAGGAAAAGTATTGTTGAAGAACATAAGAACGGAGAAGATAACAGAAAGCTCTATTAGATAGTATAATGTCTTGACAGATTTGGTCCAGTGTGTGTAATTTACGAATCGGAACAAAAAGGACTATTGTAAATCGACTAAAGATTTACCGAGACTGATTTTGAAACTGAGAATGTTCAAACGATAAACATAAATTACTTGGAAAGAATTGGTTGGTAACCTAAGCTTGACTGGGACATTTGTAGTACACCAGACAATAGACAACATTTGTGGCTAGAGTAGATACATAAACGCCAACCTCAAGTACCACTAATGAAAAAAGCATTTTGGAGCATGCATTAAATTTTCAAACAAGTATATCAATACAGAAAATGCTTATTTCAGTAACATTTTATGGTCAGGTGAAACAAAATTCAACCTATTTAGCAAAAACTATACTTGTATTATGTGACAGAAAGTCACAAGTCATTATGACTGAGGGTTTGAGTGTGCTAGCCTTGTTCAGGTTGTTGATCATGCTAATTAACTGGTTCTCCCAGAATCTGTAACTAAAGTCCAACCAGCATAGTTGCAGTATGTAGTGAACAATTATGTAGAGGCAAGTGAGTCAGAGTGGCTTGCATTCGATGCAGAGGAAAATAAGTTACTTACCTCAACACACGACATATAGCCTCAGCATTTTGTTCCTTGAAAATGGCATGAGTCTCTCCTCTTCACGTTGGACTGTTCCAGCTGTAAGTGTGTTGTAATGGTGTCTTTTGTTCAGCTTAGCATGGTCCTGGGTAACTGAGGACAAAAATGAAGTACGCTAATTGGTTAGTCGGCCATGGTGTTTGCCT
>OZ010598.1:6853775-6988775 GCA_963932145.1 Acanthosepion lycidas
AGTATAGTGAATAGAGTAGAGAATAGCGGTCTGTATAGTAATAGAGGATAGACTAGAAATGGAGATCAGTTAGACGCCAAGCTAATTCCCATATGTACATTTCCTCTATAGTCACATGGTTTACTTAATTCAGTAATGGGATCGCCTATGTTTGCTCACTGCTTATTGGTGATCTATGTTGAAACTCAACTGTCAACAGTGACACTTTATTCCTGTATCACAGTTCATTTTTTTCTATATACAGTTTTGTCACAGAGGGTGACAATCAGAAATTGCTTATAAACTTTTGGACAATGTACAAAGACTTTACTGTTTCTAGTACAAATTGTCAATGTAAATATTAGTGTAGTCAAACTGATATTATAAATTGATCAAATGACTACTTGTTACTTTTAATGAATATAAGCAAGAACTGATAAAAAGTGAACTGTTGATTGTATTTTAATGATAGAATATTTGTATATAGAATATGCTAATTGTTTGCTTAGTATTTCTTTAATCTTAATTTCAGTTGCTTTTTATGACAAAACGCAGTCATTCTATATCTCTAAGTATCCAGTGTAGCTTGGAAGTAAGCTTTCAGCAAGATATGAATTCACATTCTTAATTGTGATAAAAGTATTTGAAGTTAAGATGAAAGAAACACTAGTCAAAAATAATAAAATTCAAGAGTAGTGCATTATTTAATTTTTGAAATCTGACCTGTTTTTATTTTCATCAATTGAAATTTGCCACTTAAGTTTTATTTATTTGAAGAATAAAATAAAATAATCTGTTTGCATTTTGTTTAAAAAATGAAAAATTATTTAAACTATTTTATTCATATTTGCACTTTGATATTTTTCAATTTCAACAGAGTTTAACTCTAAAAGTACTGCAAAATTCTCTGAAAGATAGAATTGTAACCAAACAGGAATTGATCTCACCAGAGAAACTTAAAAAAAATGTGAGTAATGCCTCAAACTTTTTAAAACTGTTTTGAGAAGTTGATGTCTTTGCATTCACAATTACATAACTATTGTAATTTGTAGTTTTAGTTGCTATGTTTTTAAACTGTTTTTTATAAATTTTTCTAATAATTCAATAAATATTTTTTCCATTAAAAAAAAATGTGAGTTGCAATGTCTTCCTCTTTCCCTTGTTGTCAGTCTATTTCTGCAATGCGTTTGTTGCATATACTCTTGGCAATTCAACAATATTTACATTATATTAACATAGAGATTTTGATTTCAGTTAATTATTTTAAAACTGTTAACATGAATTTTTTGTTAGGTGAGCTTAATTTTCACCATTTTGTTCAAGTTGTTGTCATTTATCTGCTAATGCATAAACATGAGGACATTGATTTTAATTTATGTTAAAGCTAATGTGGGCCAGTAAAATATGAGGTTTGTTTTTTTAATTACAACAGATTAAGTAGTAGAGGCATACATGCCAAAATGAATACAAATCTCACAGGACTCCAAACTTAGTCTTCCAATATTCTGTTGTGGTATGCCATCTTTAAACAAAGTCATGTATACCATACTTATAGAAGTTTCTTGGCTGATTTTTACCACATTTGTCTGAATGTCATTGGTCACTTACTGTTCTCTGAGTGCTTCCTGCTTGGGCTTAAACATATAAAAGTCTGAGGGTGCTAAGTCAGTACTCCACAATCTCTTTGCTAGCAACCACTCTATATGCCTTTATGGAGTTTATTAGCATTCTGGGAATGCATTTTGCACAGACATGTGAGTAGCCAAGTGACTGGACGAAAACTATAGGCACTTACATATCTCTGTAAATATTAGAGGGCAATTCATCAGGCTTTCACTGAGTTTTGCAATAGTGATACTTCTGTCAACTGAAATGAGGACATCAGCCTGGTTGGCCTTATTCTCATTCACAGCAGCAGTTAAACTGCCATTGTGGAGCCTATCACTGAGGTCAGTTCCTTCTTTCTCTCTCGGATTATCATTAGTTCTACTGAATAACCTCCTTACAGTGCTTATGTCAAGTGCAGTCTTTCTATAAACATTTACTGACATTCTGTGAATGTTTGTAACAATTTCTGCTTGTAAAAATAGAAATTCTATGACAATTCTTTGTTTTCCACATGTGTGCAGAGGGGAAAACACTTTAAAAAGGTATTATGGATAAGAAATAGAAGATAACCTCACAATTTCTTCCAATGAATTTCTCGACTTTCTATGGCTTATAGGTTAAAAAATACCCAGTAATACTTGAATTTAATTTGGCATCATTTTTTGATGTTCTTAATTTTTAATATTACCAAATTAATAAGATTACAAAGAAGTAAGTATTTTAATTAAAGAAGTATTTTTTCCTGTTGAATTGTTCTCTAATTTTTACTTGCTGTCTGTTTATTTGACATTTCCAGCTGCTGGATCATATATTTACTGGATTCAAGGATGTTACTGGCCTTTTTGGATACCATGTTCTCAGGGAAGGGTAGGTGTACTATTTTCTAATTTGCTCTCCTATTAGTGGCATACATTTTGTCTGAATTAAGTTCATTTGTAAATGTCTAATTGTTATGTAGTTTAAACAGAAAAAGGATGATGAAACATTTTTAGTTTGATATTGACAGCATTTAATTGCCAAATCTTTTATCTAAATTACTTCTGGTCTATCTTTATCTGAAAAAGAAATTTTTAATATTGGATCAAAAAAAATTATGAGTTTCATAAATACATAATTACTTCCTTATACAATTTTGGAAATTAATTCAACTTGTTACGAAAACCACAATTTATTTGTAATTAGTATAATGTGTGTGAAGATGCAATTAACACAGAAAAGCAACAAGAAACTGGGTTGAATTGGTAGCAATAAAATAACTTTTTTTTTTCTTTCTATACTCTATCCATTTATAATGAATAATAGGATCACCTGAAGGGTGATGATAGTCCATTGGAACTAATTGCTGATGTATATTTGTATATCTTCCTCCTTTAGTCAGATTGGATAATGCGTCTGACATGCATCATTTAAGCAGGTACTGTACTACAAGGTTGATTGATCCAACCAGTTTGTTATGGTATACATAGGCTGACAGGATGGCTAGAGGTTTTGTTGGGTATTTCAGAATTGTTTGAAATATCAGGTAGATTTGGTGTTAGAATGTTGTTTAATGATTAATGTGACCAATAGACACACTCTGGCCACCTTGGGAATTAATTGGGACACTTGATACATGAAGGTGTTACCTTTTATATCCACACCGTATGCCATCAAATGTCTACTCTAGGAAGGAGCAGGGTGAGAAGTTTTTATAATTGTTGCTGGATTAGACCACTGATGCTCAAGGTCTAAATTTTGGAGAACAATATCGCCTTGTTGGAATTCTGATAAACTTTGAGCTCCATGGCCCCTGTTAAGATATTTCTTATGATCTGTCTTTACTTTAGCATTATATTATCTAATCACATTTTTGTAAATCTGCTGCAGTTTAAGGTTGAGCCACAATATTGGTCCAATCATTCATTGTCAGCATCCAAAAGCAAGTTTGACTGGACTTAGTCGTAGAGGTGTTGTTGTTGTTGTTATACACTAACACAACCAAAAATCGGTTGTTTTGTTGACGTATGCTATAAGTAGTTTCTAAAGCTCTCTCTACTTTTTCATTTGCCTCTGAAAAGTACAGTTTACTAGTAACATGGACAAACTTTCAGGTATCTGCTAATTCTTTAAACTCAGTTGATACAAGCTGTTGGATGTTGTCAGCGATTAATATTACAGGAAGACCTTGATGTGCAAAGTTATTTTTCAAACTCCCAATAACATTGGCTGTGTTAATATTTGGAAGTCAAGATATCTTGAGAAATAGTCTATTAGTACAAAGTAATATTGTCCTTTAAATTTGCATGTTTGCTACTACCATTTGAAATGGACCTTTAGGTAAAGGGGGGGGTGGTTTGAGAGTCTTTTTCTTATGGTTTGGCCTCCTTTCTTCACAGTATAAACAGTTTCTCCTTCCATAGTAATGTTTTTTTTTGATGGCAGTTTACCACACTAAAGATTTTGTATGATGTTGGCATTTAGTCATGCCCTGATGCCCACTGTGAATAGTTTCTAAAATCTCATTTCACTCGGTGGTCTAAATGATGATTTGACTTTCTTTAAGAAGTAAGATTTTATAAACACTTAGTGCATTTCTTTCTCCCCAGAGTTTGTGCATATCGGTGTTCAACTGTTTTTTATAGGTAGGCCATTCTACTTTTGTGTACTTGATAGCTTGTTTTAGGATCATAGTTAGCAGACAGCAACATTATTTCTGTTAGATGTTTGTCAGTGACTGACCATGTTATCCAGACTAGGTCGATTAGTGTTTTGTCAACTGGCAAACTTGCTCATTTTTTTATCACCTTTCAGTGGATTTCTTGATAGTGTATTCAGTAAGTACTAGTTTCTTTCCTGAAGAAAAAAACAGTTTTTAATTAAAGCACAATATCTTCATAAGTAATCTGGCATCAGAGAGGTACCTCATAGAATAAAGGGTTTGTGACCAGTTTTAAGGGTAAAGGAATCTTTCAAACTTTTTGTAAACCTACACTTTTCAATATGAGTGTAACATTGTTCTGTCAGCAGTAGCGTTTGTGAACAGTGGGTCACATTACATTATTTTTATTTTATTTATTTATTTATTTTGTAAGAGAAACTCTTGATTTCTTAACCTGCTTGAATCTGAATTAACAAAATTGAATTTAACTGTTGGTTCTTTACTTTGTTTTCACTTTGGAAAAAGGCTTTAGTTTCTCTATTTTTACAATGTCATCTAGTGTTTAATTTCTAACAGTTCTGATTTATCATTGATTAATTTTAGTGCATTTCACTTTAATTTATTTAAAATCCTGTTGAATTGTTTCTTATTTGTAGTAGCATCTTTGTTAACGACTAGTATGTCATCAAAATAGATGACACCTTTTTCATTTTTGAGAATTTCTCCTATATAGTGTTAGAATTTCTGGAGTTGATACTATCTAAAAAGAAAGTCTTTTGTAAAAATATCAGTCAAAATGGGCAATAAAAGTTTTTACCTTTTTGCAGTCACTCCAGTAGAATTTGCCAAAATCTTGAAATGGCATGAAGTTTACTGAAAAATGTACCTCTTTTAATTTACATGAGATGCTATCAAGTATTGAAATTATATACTGTTCTTGTATTACAATTTCATTCAGGTGTTTGAAGTTTATACAAATCCTAATGTGGCTATTCCTTTTCAGGACTGATAGCATGGGTGTATACTAGTCTGTTGGTTCAGTAATTATTTCAATTACACCAGTTTTTGTATTCATTCCAGCTCTATTTTTACCTTCTCCAATAATTGTATAGTTATTCTGCACACTGTAATGAGAATGTAAGGTTTTGCATCATCTTCCAATACAATTTTGATCATTTGACATTGAACAGAATTTTCATCAAGATACTGAAAAAATGTTTTTCATTTGTCCAGGATCTCTACTCTTTATACTAGCCCCAAACTACATTTCAATTTAGATGAAAAAAAATAACAAAATTAATATTTTTAATGAAATTACTTCATAAGCCTGAATTTTGACTGACATGGTAAAATGTCCATGGCACTTCATAGCATCCACTGATGACCTAAGTTTAGATGTTGTTGGGCTTATTAAGGGTTTAGATTTTATTTTTTTTTCTATTCTCAAAGATGTCACTGTGATGCCAGTGTCACTTTTAAATTGAGAATTACATCCACAAAGGTTCAATTTAATATGCTACAATGGGTCAATGGTAAGCACCTAATCAAGGAAATGTACTTCCTTCTCCTTATCTACATTGTTAACTATGTCTATTATCTTACTGTGGCAAACAATAGAAAAATGACTCCACTTACTGCATATGTAATAGTGTCTTTCTGGCAGAACAATCTATTGTTTTTCTATCTGGTTCTCTGCCACATTGATTGTAATCGTTTTTGCAACCTCTGCGCTATTATTATGGGAAGTTGGTGTAGAACCTCACGCTCTGCTAAAAAAATGGTGTTTTAATTTTGGAAGCATCTTACATTGCATCAAAGAATTAAAAGCTGTTGCTCTGACATTGCCATTTTTACTTTCTCATACTGTCAAGCAATTTTTATTATTTGGATCAGGCTGGAGTTGGAGTTTTTTTTCTGACAACTCCTTGTCTTTCAATCCTACTCTCCTAGTTTGACTCTAGTTGAACATTCCTTTATTTGGAAAGCCTTTGTATTTGGTCAGGTCATTCAGTACACAAATGTACATTTTCAATATTTTTTTGTTTTGGTTGTTGACTACATTGGTGAAACACTCTGCTCTTTTGATGTGTTATGGTTACTTTAAGAGTAAAATTTCTATTAAAAATGATGCTATTGAATATGATTTCTGTTGAAGCAAGTCCCTCACATATTTTGAAAGTGCTATTTATTTGCTTGGCTTCAGCACACATAGAATAAATAAGAACTCTAACCTGAACCTCAAGCTTTCGTTATTTAATTTTGTGACAATCTGATATTGAAGAAAACATTGTCTCCATGAAAGCCATGGTTTTGACTTTGAAAATTCATAACCCATTAGTGGCTTAAATACCATTCTTTGTTTCTTTTAAATCTCGCTGTAATATGTCAGCATCTGGAAAAACTTAACTTAGAAAAACAAAAAGACTAGATTGAATTGGTAACAGTTAAAAAACTGATATTATCTGTGATTCATACATTTTTAATGGATAAAGTTATTGATCAAAGGATATTGATGACAGTCCATTGGATCTAATTGCCAATGCCTATTTCTAAAATACATTACAACCTGGATGCTTTTCTTGAATATGCTGTTTACAGCTAATTCTTGTTGAAAAGAAAAATATCAAAATGTTAAAAAATAACTAAATTTCTTGCTTTGTTATTAAATTTTAAGAAATATTGGATAGAAACAATTTTATTGTGAGAAATGAAGATTGGGCCATAATTTTGTCAGTTTTATAAAATTCAAGTGGTCATTATAGCGCAGAAAACGGCAACATACCTCGTCAAACCAAGCGACAGCGTGTTGCGTGTATTCTACGACGGAAAAAGTGGCAAAAAAGAAAACTACTTACCAAACAGAAGGGAACGTATTCCGCATAACATGCTGAAAGTGGAATAATTGAATTAAAGAAAAAAACAAGTCAGTCGCAGGAGTCGCTATAAAAGTATTTTGATATGCAAATTACGGAAAATCCTATCCCAGCTGTCGACGAATGGAAGAAATAGTTTCTGCCGATAAAAGCAGTTGGTGTTCTCAATTCGGGAGGAAAAATTCGGGCATTTTTGGTTTCGGTGTTTGTTAGTGAGTGAGTTATTTTTCTGACTGGTTACACGCATTGTGATTTGAAATAGTACCGGCGAATCGAGTTTTCAGCATTTCTTTCTGCCCACGATATTCGAGTCTGGACTTACAGTGATTCTTCTTTGTCTTGTGGAAGTAATCTGCGACAAATACTTCCTTTGCTTTCAGAACGCTTACAGTTGTCAAGTGAAATAAAATCATTAAATTAATTTTATATCTTTGTTATGAAAATTTACATTGTAAGAAATAAATTTAGATATTCTCTGAATTTAAAAAAAAAAATGAAATTATGTCTAATTTGCCCCCATAACTTTATTTAGTTTTTTTTTTTTTTTTTTTTTTTTTTTCAAACAAGGCACAAAGAATCTGGGAAAAAGAATTGTTATATTCTGTAGATATGTAAGTAATAAAAAGATTCTCCAAGAAACTTTCTGTTAAAATGAAATCTCAAAGATGTAGGCACTGTCTAAATATTACCTCAGTCATGTCACTTGTCTCTGTTATTATGAAAAGTTGTAAAAAATAGTTTTTCAATAGTGACCAAATTAAGAATCCTGGCATTTGTATCAGGAATAAATAAAGAACAAAGTTAAGCAGTGTAAACCTTCCTGAAGTCAGAGGCTACTAATCTAGGATTTATTTCTCACATTGTTTGATTAAGTTTTTTTCTAAATAGCTGTATCGATAAGGACACATTGAGATTTATCACAAACTGAAAAGCTGTACATTAATCATGCAATAATCTTTTCCTGTTATCAATTAACATTATTACTTTATGTTACCTAAGTAATGATGATGCAAAATAAAATTCCTTATAAGTTCTTTCTCTATCTGATGAGTAAATTTTCTATTTGATTTGGTAAATAACTTACTCTCTATTGGATAGACTTGGGGTTACAATTAACAGAGTTAACTCCCCCTGGAACTCGTAAATCGTGATTGTTTATCCATCGTGATATTCAAAGCAGAAATCATTTTAAGATGTTTTTTTCTTCTGCATTATCACAATTATTTAGTTTGACTTCTAAGGATAAGATATTCTGTTCTGACTTATATTACAATTTATATAATTTATATTTTTAAATTTGATTCCTTTTGCAGTGTTTTTATAAAATAAGCACTAAGAAAAAATAGTTTATGATCAAAAAATATAATATGAGCATTTCATCTATTTCTAGTTTTAAGTATTTCACTATCATAAAATCATTGGCATAATTAATTTTGTTCAAGGTTTTGTGTTGGCATGGCTATAAAAACATCTTAATTCAAAATTTATCTTCTCTCTTACAAAATAATGTGGCAAGAAGTGGCAAAGTCTTATTTGAAATTTAAAAAAAAAAATTTACTTTAAGCAAATTGAAAGTTTTTCATAAGATATTATCTGTAGAGCACTTGGTTACTTATTCTAGATGAATATCGTAATTTTGTTTATTCCTGCCATAATTTTACAAGAGATTTTACTAACATTTTACCTATCTTTTGACACTGAAACAACATCATGAAGAAATAATGATTTCCTAAGTGAGTTAAATATAACAATGGTGGACACTTTTATGCTAAGTTTCAAATCTGAATCTTAAATGTCAAAGTAGTTAACTTGGTCCATTCAAGTGTTTATAAAAAAAGATAAATACTTAATAAGCTACAATTTTATAGTAAAAGTAGTGTAATGAGCAATAAAATATAGAAGCAGTTTTCATTTGACTAAAAAATTTTACGATTGTTTTTCAGAATATTTTTTGAATGTTTCTGCATATATCATAAATATATTCTTAATACATTTTGCTACTAAATTGACTGTAGAATGTAGCTGTAGTGAAAGGTCTCTCTAAAGAGGGTTGGAACATTTTTCAACAGAAAGTGACATGTGAAGCAATTTGGAAGAAAATACAAAACTGCTGTTTGCATCAAATTAGAAACAAAATTTTAAGAATAAACTACATGTTGTTGGTATTCCTAGTGTATATTTAATATGTCAAGTATCCTAACTTAAAGCTGGCTAAGAAATAAAACTTAACTATTAATGATTCAACATTCACTGTTGTTCAATAAAAATATTTTCTAATTATTAAATTTAACTTTGTCAGGATCACTTCCAGTAAGGATTGAACTCACCACTTGAGATGAGCTTGCTAACCATTACATGCCCAAATTCATAATGTCAAAGAAATATGGCAACAGAGAAATGAAATAATTTTCAGGGAAAATATATTTAGATATTGTTCATGAAAAAAAAAAATCAATTCTAAATTATTATACAAAAAATAGTTGTAAGTCTTCTGTACACAAAATGTTATTTAATATTATGAGAAAGAATTTTACTTAAAAAAAACAAAAAAAAACTTATGCAACTTTTGAGTCAGTAAGAGATTTTGTGAATATAAAGAAAATAAAAGGGAATAAAACTTTTGCCAATTTGTAAATATTTTTATTTGTTTAATTTTTAAAATATCTTTTAAGAAGAAAACTAGTAAAGCCAACTGTAAAAAAACTATTTGAAAGAAAACAATAGGAAGATTATGTCAAGTAATATTTTTAAATGAAAGTATGAATTTAAAACTGCCTTAAATATTTTGGAATTGAAGATAGCATTCTACTGGTGTCATCATGTTCGGCTTTTCTGATTACAGGTTTTATATGTTGTGTCTGTAAATGGGATAATTTTTTATTATAGAAGGCATGTTTGAATGATTGAATTGTTAGTCAAGATGATCCTATGACTGTTTATATATTTTCTTTCATTTGGTGATTAAAAAATATTTTATGGGTAAGAATAATGATATCCATTTTGTACCTGGTCAGGAAATCTTATGGATAAGGTAGTCTTCTGATGTAAATTTAAAGATTGAAATATCTTGTTAAACTTATAAGAAAGATCTGTACTGCTCACTCCAACAAAAAATTTTGAAACTTTATTTGGAGAATAGTTTGTTCTACCTATGTTAGTTCTCAGATCACCGAGGCGAAACCAAATCACAGTTCCACCATTGGGCACACTGTTATGAATAACGATATTTTGAAATTGACTAATGTTATTGGTAAGTTAAAAATTGAGTTTCAGTCATTTTGGAGCTTTTGTAAGGAGTTTTTGTCATATTTTGAAAATGTTTCACTAGCTCCCCTGCCAAATTAGACAAGTGTAGTTTTGTCTTTACACAAGTCAACCATCAAGAAAGATTGCTTTTTTTTTATTATTTAAAAATTGTTTGGCAGTTGATTTAATATTAATAAGTGTGTACTCAACATGTCTGGATATCTGTTATTAGATGATTGAATTGTGTGTTTTGGAATATTGTATTCAACCATTGTTAGTGAAATGTGAGGATATTTTTGCAGAGTTTTTTGTTCAATTAATCAAAGTATATCCATCTTTGTATCATTTACATTTATTTTGATAATGACATTACTTTTCTACAATTCATAATCTCTTTATTCTTATTAAATAAAGCTTTTGCTTTTTTTACTTTGAATTTGAAATCTTTTATTTTAAGTTTTTTGTGCAAAATGGAATATTTTATTAAAATTTGGATCAGATATTCCAATGAATTTTATCTGCCTTATTACAATATGAAAAGTTATTTTAAAAAATTATCAGTATTTGTCATGTAATGGAATAACCTGTCACCCCCATGAGTGACTCACTACTGGATTGACTTGTAATGACCTTGTGCATAACTGTTACCTTTATTTTTATTGTACTGGTTTTTTAACCTTTACTTATTTTATCCACTGCGTTTTTCAAGTATATATTCGTATTAGCATAGAATATAACCGTGGCAACAAGGATGACATAAGTAAAGGTTTATTGTAAAAACCGATACAATAAGAATAAATGTAACAGTTATGCACAAGGTCGTTGCAAGTCAAACCATTAGTGAGTGCTACTATTGGAAGGTTGGTAGTTCTCACGTAAGTCTGAATCGTACTCAACAGATCCCAGCAAGAATATTTAGCCACCCCCTCCACGAGGGTTTCATGTGGCACAAGGCCAGGTTTAACATGGGTTCTCTGAGCCCGTAGTCTCAGCCAAAAATATTCCCTTTCGAACCCGTATAAATGGGTTCAGGGGCAGTCTACCTCCCCAAACGAGACTCTGCCCTTCGGCAGAGCCTCATCCGGGTTCCTCTCTGCCCGAAGGCAGAGAGTTTGACTGTTTAGCTGGAACAGATCGCAGCTAGACTCTAGTTCATTGATTTACAGATACTTATATGCAGTTACTACCTATAGTGTAGTCACTCATGGGGGTGAGAGGTTATTCCATTACATCAATTTGTTTTTAGTATTATTTATTGGTAAATTTTAGTGCTAAATTTTAAAAAAATAAATAAGTAAAACTGAAACTTGGTCTACATTGTGAAGAGAAATCTTTTAGGTACCATTCATAGATATGTATTATTTGCTACTTTTCATTAACATTTTTAAACATTTCTATATTACAAGTTTTAAAATATTTATTTATTGGAAATTTCCAAAATGTTAACAGACTTGGCAGCTCTCAACTTAAAACTTAGACTATCCTTGACAATATCAATTTTAATGCAACTTCGAATTGCAGTTTCAATAGTTTTCAAACAAGTGGCATGTTCTTTTGTATCACTCTATCAATTACTGAGTAAATAATCTTAATTTTTATTTGCTATAGTCTTTTATAGTTTGCTATCAATGCTGGATTTGTCGTCGTATCTTCCCTATTGCACTGTGTCAGCTTTCATCCAGTTTTGTAACCTGTCACAAATATTTCAATTAGCCTTCAGAAGAATGTATATACTTGTATTATTCTTGCTTTGAACATATGTTCTTACCAGCATCAGCTGGTTAATCTTCTGGGGGAATTGTCAATGAGCTTAGGTACATATATTGTCTTGTTACCAAACAACAATATCTAGTTCATGTAATTCTATAGGATGCCAGCTTGGATACTCTGTTCCAAGAAAGACAGATACAAGCTTTGCTTATATGTTCAGACTAAAATAATAAGTTGCTGGTGATTCTTCTATGGACTATGTCCCTTCAGGATGTGTGCGATCATGGCTCTCCGCTACTGCCTATCTTTCATAGATCTTAGGTTTTTTTTTTTTTTTTTTTTTTGTTTCTTTTCACTATCACTCCCAATCCCTGTTCAAGCTTGTTAGGTTGGTCATTTGTTGTTACTCTTTGTCCTTGCTTTCAATATGACATTTGAGTGTCAAATTCTCTAGTGGTGCCCCAAAATATAATTTGGTTAGAATTAGGGCACTTGCAGACATTTTAATTTTTAAGTTGTGTCTAAATTAGAAAAACTAAATTCTTCAAAATATACAATTAGCTTTAGAGTAAGTTAATAAAGCGGTAACATTTGCAAACTACATCTTGGTCAGTGCAGTTTCTCTTTGCTGGCAGGTGTATACAATGTTGAATAGTAAATCATGAATCTTCATCTTCTAAGGCTCGAATAAATAATTACCTTATTGTTTATTGTTGCATGTTGATTAGCCAATCCTATACATACTTTGAGGGAATAAAGATAATTGGATCCTGTTCTATTTAATTTCAAGCTACCACATGATTTTATAGAAGAATTTTAAAAATTCTGCTGTAGTGAGTGAAATTTATGAAACTTATTTGAAATAATCTAGTACTTTTTGATACAAGTTTCCGTCATATACGTTCTTATGTTTACTTTGAAACAAACTTTCTTGTTTCATGTATATTTAAGAAATTAGTAACAAAAAAAGATTTTTTTCCTCAAAAACATGACATCAATTGGAGTTGACTTATAGTAGTGATATGTAAAATAAAAAAAGAATATCTTCAGCTATCAGTTGTTATTTATTACCCATTTTCATAATTATTTAAAAAAATGGGGAAGCAATCAAAGGTTTTTGTAGGCTTACAGCCATATCAAATTGAAACACTTGCTCTTGTATGATCATTGAATTTAGACAATGTTGAGCCTGGTCAGTAGGTGACTGCTTGGGAATGCTAGGGTGCAGTAATCTTGGATGTGAGGGTGGTGTAATGGTTAATGGCTTGGAATTGGAACTTGGAAAGCTGAGTTCCAATTCCAGTTGATATTGTTATATCCACTTACATGCAAATACTCTTGGGGGAAAAGTATGAATCCACCACTTCTTCCCCTGCTATGGGTTAATTAGTAAAACTTGCATCTGTAAATAATTATTATCTTCAAAAGAATTCTTATAATCTAAAAATATTTTCTGGCTTTAAAAGGTTGATAAGACGTAAAAAACAATCTGTCAATCAAAGGCTTTGTAGTTAAATTTATTTTCAGTTGTGAAGAAATGGTTTTCAAATACTTTATTTGTTAGTAAAAATTATTTTTTGTTCAAAAAGGCTTTGTCACATTTGGAAGTTCTTATGATGTTAAAACGTTTTTCATCTGTTATGCTATCTATTATACTCACTAACCTCTTGGAATTATGAACCAAACCCTTTATTCAATTCATGACTATTGTCCTCATCTTTGTCGCCATATTTATTACAATTTATTACGTTTTGGCCATTGTATGCTCTGGCCTTCTTCATTAGAATATCAAATTGAACCTTTTATGGGGTAGACTGTTCTTGTTCCATGTTTAATGGATTTCAGTTATCAGTTATCTCCTGTTAATTTCCCACAAGTTCTCCACTGCCTTTACCTGGTATTGAACTCACTCTTTGGGTCCTATCTAACCAACACCTTTATCCACTGTGCCATGTGTCTTTGCGTATGAATTTCTAGGTATTATAAACCTAATGTCTTCAGCAACCGTTTTTTGCCAGTGCTCATATTGCAATTTTTGCTGTTTACATGTTTTTACCAGAGCTCGTATTCAAATTTTTGTTGTTATTATTGCTTCTGGCACTCCGTATTACTAGTTCCCATATTGTATTCATTTCTATGCTTGGTTGGCTCAGGAGATTTAATAACAAAAATTGCAATATGTACATAATACCTCATCTCAGAAATATAGACAGATACTCAAGTTGTTCTCATTCTGCTCTTTCCATTACCTAAAGGATCTTACATCAATTAAGATTCACTTATTTTAATATTTTAAAGGAAAAATTATTAACAAAAAAAAACGTTTTAATAATGAAACTAGTGTGGCTCGAAAAGAATAAAAAAAAAAGTGAATGTTTTCCTTTACCAGAGACACACATTATTGGTCAGTGCGTTTTTTATGATGGGGAGGAGAAAGTGTTTATAAACTAAGTAAACATGAGTGGAGATAAGACAGAAATATTCAGAAACTACTAGAAGAGGTCATACTGTGGGTCATAAAAAGTTAGGGTGAGTATTATTGTATGTTGTAATTAACTCTATAATATATTGTGTCTCTTTTTCTATAAATTTTTTAACTTTAATGCATTGGCAAAATTATTTATTTTTGGTTATGTTATTAATGAATATTCCTCCAACATCAATTCTTTTTCCATTGGAAAAAAAATAAGAAAATCTTTTTTTCTTTTTTTTTTAAATTGTATCTACAAAAAATGTAAGTTTTTGTTATTTTTTTCCTTGGTCCTCTTGATAATTTTAGCAGCTAAAACTTTCAAATAAAAAAAAATTGAAAAATTGAAAAATTTATTTTCTAATGACATTATGGAAATGTGATAAAGAAAAGCCACTTTCAGGTTGAAATATTCTGCTGTGACTGCAGATTTGTTTGAGTGGTAGTTGATGTCAACCATCTGTGGTGCAGGTAGGTGATATATTTACATAGGTGCACTTTACTGCAGTTATTGATTATGCACTTTGCTTTCTTGATCCAGTTTTACTAATATTCATTTATTAGCAATTGAAAAACAACAAAAGATGGTTAAATATGCTTTATGGAAAAGATAATATTTCTCAGGAAAAGAATGCTTTAAGATCCAAGAAAAGATCTTCAAGCACAGTGGAAAAGAATGGAAAATTAACCAATCTCAATGTCATATTCTTACAATTTTCCAATAACCTCTACAGGAATGTCATAAAATATTTATAAAAAGTTATTTGTTATTTAAAACTAATGTGACTACATTTTTTTAAAAAAAAGTTGTTTTTAGGAAAAATTGCATCAGTTTGGTATGACATTGAACTGCTTTCTTTTTCAGTGTTTTGTACATTTGATGTCCAACTATCCTGAGATCTTTGCTATCTTTTGTACCTTGATAGGTTTTATGAAAGCTGACATTTAGTCTTCTTTCTTTCTGTTTTCAACTTAAACAATTGAATGTGAAGAAAGCAAGATAATGAATTTGTTCATAAAGTAAAAGTAGATTAGTATTCAAATTGATAATAAATTTTATTTGATTCAAAGTCTTGTAAGAGAAATGTTTTTATTTTCATTAACTGATAAATTATTAAATTATTTTTCATTTAAATCTACATAAATGATAAATTTATTTCTGTATGTTATTGTCATGCTACATAATAGACTTTTCTTCTCTTTCTCTTTAAAAAGCAAGGTTGATTGATGTGTATCAATATAAAAAAGCACTTAGCTGGATTATATCATGTTTATTTCTCTAAATGTTGTAATTCTACTAAATAGTAGTAAGCCTGAACCTCAAACGTCTTGCTTACATCTTAACTACTGCTGCTAAAAAGGCTATTGATTGCTTTCTCTTTTTGCAGAAAGCCAAATTGAATCAAGTACAACTTGCTAGTGAATCTGAACAGTGTGTAAAAAGGCTGTCTCTGCCTACGACTGCTAGAAATCTGTGATGTATGGGGAGACCAAGTGCACATGTACTTGCTTTATGATTCACTTTACTTTTGTCAAATTAATAAAAATTGTAGATGTTGAAAATTAGTGAATCAAGAGAAGAATGATCGATTATTCCGGTAGATGACGGATTTGTTAGTCTCCTTTATGGGGGCATGTTGTAGTAATCTATAGATAAAAAGAGCATCCCATACTCTTTTTTTTTTTCCCCCGATGAAATCCTTAGAAATCCCACAAGCTGCTATTTTATTTTGATCAGCTTTTTCACTGCCGTCTTTAGCGTTTAAATTTTCAAATTAGGAAGCGGAAAAAAAAACCCATTTCTATTTGTTTGGGGTCCTTTTTCAACTTGGTTGAAGAAAAATCACAACAAACGATTTAAAAAAAAATCTTATCGCTTGCAACAAAAAAAACCCGTTGCCCATCCTCCAAGTCTCCGTGGGATTTTTTTCGAAATCATAAAACTCAAAAAGCATGGTGTAAATCGATGATGTGGTCGGTGGAAAATTTTGATTGGTTTGGCTAGGAAACGAAAGGTATGATTCAGAATGCCGTGGTCTGTTAGTTAACCGGGGAAAAAAAAAAAAAGAAAACTGGTAGAATTTAAAAGAAAATCTATAAAAATTTTTAGTTTTCGTTTTCACCTCAAAGATGTTTTAACCTTTCATCCACCCTTTTCTATTCATTACTTGAAAATTAAAAAAAAAATGTCTAAAGTAGCCAATGTGTTTCAAGTTGTTAACAAAGATTAAGAAGAAGAAGTCCGACTATATCACCTGGTTGTAACGAGATTGCTTAGTAGGTAAGTCATCTGCTAGTAGTGTTGTTGAGTGATATGACACAATTTTCTATTATAAACTTGCTTCCTTGTTGCCGGCTGTTGTGCGTGCGTGTGTGTCTGGTGACCAACTCCTTTGTCCCTCAACAATACCCACCAATTCGTAACAGTAACACTAAAAACGAATATGACTACTGCTGCTTAAATGGTGATTAAATACTCTCTAGTCTACTATTTCTATGATGACCATGGGGTTGTCTGTTTCGAGGAGAAATGTTACCAGTTACCTGCTTGATTATCTGCTAGTCAAGCTGTCTGCTACAAAGGGTTGCAACAGCCAAAAAACAGATACTCATTCGTTTATGCCACGGACAAGGAGTTAAATACTCCCTCACAGCTACAGTTAATGACGTACAATAGGAGGAGGTTAAAATAATAATAATAATAAAAATAGAAAGTGATTGTTATTGCTTGTAAAAAAAAAAAAAAAAAAAAAAAAAAAAATACGCATTTATTGGCGAATCATTTCTCTCCTCGATCGTTTAAAGTTTTTAAATATCTTCTTGACCTTTCAAGCAGTTTTGTTAAAATTTTCTTCTCTTGCTGCCCTGATCACCAAAACGTGGCACACCACAGGAAAAAAAAATATACGGATTCTCTTAGGAAAAGGAAATCTTTCTATCTGGTCGACTAATGCAAGAGATATTTCCGCGATGAAAATGCATTTTAAATATTATTGTCATTTATTATTTTTCTCACTCTAAATAAATGACCTCGTCGTCGTCGTCGTCATCAGCTGGTGGATTTGGATGTCATTTTTCACAAGAACGGTGGGATGTGAAGACTAAATCTTTCTCACGCTAAAATTAACTCACACACAATGAAAATAGATTATTATTACATTTGTTGACGTTTCTTTATAAATTGATAAACGTCTATAATTATCAACGAAGAAGTCAGTTGGGACACGTTGAATTTTTGAAAAGGCTGAACTTTTTTTTTTTGCACCTAAGCTGATTGATTTGTTTTGAAAGTGCCTCTTTCGTCTTCATTCAAATACCGACATATAAAAAATTAGGAATCAGTTTCGTTTAGGAGCAATCTGCTGAGGTTTGTATAATTAAATTAATAATAGCTATCTTTCTAACGTTGTCTGTTAGAAAATAATTATCTTCTTGTGGCTTTGAAATTGTTTTTTTTTAATAGAAAGAATCTTTTAAGCGAAGTGTTTTTGTTTTCTCTTGTTTGACTTTTGCAGTCATTGATTTTGACATTTTGTTGTAGACATGTGTGACTGTGCGTGTATTGGCTTGAAACATTAAATGTTTTTTTTGTGCTACATATACCTATATATACATGTAATTTTTTTCTTTGTTTATTCCTTTGCCGCTAAACAAAAAAACGTTATTAATTTGTGGTCCTTTGGATCTTCCGTAGGTCACGTGACACAGAAGCCACCATTACCGACCAGAAGTTCTTATTTAACACCTTTTAATTGTCGAAATTATTAAACAAGATTTATTTCATTTTCCCGTTGTTTGCTTCGGAATAAAACTTAAATTGCAATATAATACTTTTATTTAACTTTCAAGTATTAAAAAAATAGTCTGTAATCACAATGATCATTCATCTTCTGTCAAAGCGCGCAGATTTTCCCCCATGAAATTTCAGTTTTGTTTGTCATACGAAATAATAATAAAAAAAAAATCTGCATGTTCAGTATAGATTCACGTATAATAAAATCTAAATTTATTTATGTAAACAAAATAGCGAATATTATTCGTTTTAACTGGTTTTAGATATTTTCGTTCGCTTTGAAGGCGGAAAAAGTCATTTTTTTTAAAAATCTCACATCATCATCATCATGGCAATTTATATTCGTTTTCTTTTTAGCTAAACAGTTTTTGTATTTCATATTAAAAACACAATTTTACATCTTTGAAAACAATGTCAGTAGAAAATCTTGATTCCTTTTCTTTTATTGTTTTAATCTTTTTCGCTATCAGATTTTTTAAATGAATTCTTTTTTAAATTTTATTTCGAGAGGTCCTGAAAAAAAAAGAAAAAAAAGAATCAGTTCTTCAGACCAAAACAAGTCGTTGTCATGATGAATGACAAACAACACAAAAACTGTAGATAACTTTTTTCTTACTTTGTAGAACATCATTTTCCTCCTCCTTGTCAAAACAAAATCATGATTTAAAAAGAAAAAAGAAAAGAAAAACACCATTTCTTTTGAGGTGACCTTCAAGAAACAGGCGTAGATGTTTAAAATTATTTTTTTTTAACCAGTAATAAGAAAAAAAAAATGCAAGATTCACGAAAATCTGTTTTATTTTTCAATTTGAGTGGAAAAACCGTTTGTTTATTTCTTCTTTGATTTCATTAAAAATAAAATAACAACAAAAACTGTAGATTTATTAATAATATATTGTTTTGTTATGAATTATTAAATGAAGCCATGCTTTTATCTCTAGAGAATCAATTTCTTCCTAAAGTCAAAATTATACGCAGTTAGTCATTAACCCCAAAATTGTTTATTTTTTATTTCAGGAAAGGAAAATTTTATGCCTATTTTCTTTACAACTAACTTTGAATTTGACGAATATTGTAGGTACTTTTCGTTGTTTTTAAAAGTAAAACTTTACTTTTTACATTTTTTTAGTTGGATGAACAACAGCAAAAAATGATTTTAGAAAAAAAATTTGTCTGCTAAATCACAAGATTTCAACTTAAGGATAAATTTTATTTCAAAATTTAATCAAAATAATATTTTATTATTTCTATTCTTTTTTTCAATTTGAAATAAAATAGTTTATTTTCAATTTTCATTACATAACATTTGCGTCAGAATGATTAACAATAATAATTTCCTTTGCAGTACTCAGTAGTAGATTATGAACATTTTTGATTCTGTTTTGTTTTGCACATTGAAATAATAACATTTCCTGAAATCATTCTTTCATTTTTAATTTGAAAATCAATGGATAAAATTCAGTTTAAACCAAACAAACAAGTTTAAAAACAATGTAATTCTTGTTTTTGTATAAATTAAAGTTTAAAGTGAAAAAATATATTGATGAAAGAAAATTTTAAATTGGCAAAACTTTGAAAGAATGAGGCTACACATTTACAGTTTAAACAAATTGTAAAGCAGAAAATAAAATGATAATTACTTAAACGGAATTGATGTTTGATAACAAATTGCAAGTAATTCATTTTTTGTCAACACTTTATTAAAAGTTCTTTTGTTTGGTAACAGAAATTGCTGCAAGTCACTAGAAAATTGGGTTTTAAAAATGTCATTATTTTATTTTTTAGATTTTAATAACCGAAAAAAAAGAAGCTTTTTGTTGAAAAAAAAAAATGTAATTAGATTTATTTGGAAGATGGAGTGCCCTCATCCTGGCCCCAAAATTTGTGAATACCGTGAAAGTGAAAAAAAACCTTTAAAATCTTCATGTTGGGTTGGCCAAAAAATTACTTCTGTCACACTGTCTTTGTTGCTAGATGGTATTATTAGAAGCATTGAATTTTAACTTCATTCAAAACATTGGCTTTTAAATATTATACTGAAAGTTGTCACATCAGAGTATATATATATATATATATATATATATATATATATTTAATTTATCAAAATTGATGTATTTTTGGTTTAACATTGAGAAATAGATGAAAATAAAAAAAGCATTTTTAGTATATGTTTTTGTTTTAACAAAGGTATAAATGATAATGTGACTAGGATTTTACTCCCTCCTTCCTCAAATAAAATTTAAAAATTATCCTGTTTAGTTTATAGGAAGTTACTGTAAATGATTGTATGTGTCAAAAGTAGTTTGTGAAATTTTGTGTTGAATGTCTTTCAATGCTCCATCATTGTGTAGACCAGTTGATGTTGGTGACAATCAAATCAAAACATAGCTTGGAAATGATCTGAATATCAAGCATTGAAAATCATTTGCATCAGTTTGGTTATGTTAATCACTTTGTGTAGTATATCTACTTGAACCAAAAAATGAAGAAAGACTTACTAGACTGAATACACTTCACAACTTATGTAAATTTAACAAAACCATACTGTTTTGAAAACAAATTATGTTGGACAAACTGTGTTTTCTTTACAAAATATCATTTTCCTGAAAGACTGCAAAAAGTAGTGAGAGCAATTTTTTGCTAAGGAAGATAAAATTTTCTGAGGATGTAATAAAATATGACAGAAGATAGAACAGTATTGTAAATATGTTATTCAATCATGTTGACAACAAATAAAGAAAAATCACTTTTATTTTTAACTTAAAATGAACTAACATTTTGGTCACCCAGTACTTTGATTTATATTATTTGGAAATCTTTCTCTGTGTGAGATATATATATATATATATTACAAAAACGTGTTTTTAAAAATACATGGAAATTTGTAACTATTTCAGTTCAAACAAAATTTAAAGCTAATTTAATGGATTGAAAACTGAGTAAAATAATCGCCAATATTTTCTTTAACAATCCATTTTTTTGACACTTAGTTTGTTTTAAAAGTAAATATTACAGCTATAAGAACATTGTGACAATAATGTTTATCAGGAATTACTGACTGTGGTCAGTGTAGTATACAAAGGATTATATCTTGCACAAGTGGGTTTGTTAGTTTGATATTATCTGAAAACTTATTTGTCATGGCATAAAGCACAGTTGATATTTAATTTATTATGAGCAATATAGCTCTAGACAATTTTTTAAACTTATATATATACATATATAATGTGTAATATATTATTATTTATATATTATATGCGTGCTACTTATTAGAAAGCACTCAATATCTGTGATAGAGCTAACATACTTGGTTGGATTGATGTGAGTTTGTCTGATGATCGCAAAAGCGTGAAACCCAGGGTCACAAACTCACATCATTCCGACCAAAATATTAAAAAATTTAAATCTTCAGACACACTGGGTTGTATATTAATATTCCTTCATTTTTATTATTATTTCATTTAGATTCCTCGACTAGTTTCGGCCAACATGGCCATCATCAGGAGAAAAAATAATTTTCTGCTTGCTGGTAGCAGTGAACTACAGAAATGAATGTGTTGATGGAGAAAATGAACTTTTGTCTGTAGTTTTCATTTGTTTTTTGTTTTTTAATGCAAATTTTGGTCAATCTTTGTGTTGGTCAAACAGTCTCTTTTAAGTTGTTATTTGAGATAAGAGCTGGATGGATTCATGCTGCTCTGAATTCCCTTGGTCATTTTGACAGTTTTATTGGTTCCTGGAAAGGGGATCTGTCTCTGTTAAGTGTGTGTGTGTTATTTGGTTCTTAGGGAGTGAGTGAGTATGATGTGTGTAAGCATGTATATTACTGTGGATGTGTGTATAAGTGTGAGGCCTCAACACCTCCATAAGCATGTCTGTCTTGTGTGGGTGAGAAATGTGGGTAGGTTTTGATTTGTAGGGTTATATATTAATACTATCTATATTGTTAAATTTATGGTTAAACCCAGCTAGATAGTGAGTTTTTAAATGTATTTTCATGGAACTCTAAAATCTTTCTAATGTTATCTGCTCTGGACTTTTCTATTCTCTCAATTATGGTGAATTTGAATGGGTTTTAAAATCGTTTTTTTTTCTACGCGAAAATGTTGTTATACAGGTAGTAATCTTTCATGGGGGATCGACTTAATTCGATTGCAATAATTATTAATTCTGTAGTGGAAGGGCCATTCAGATTTTCCTACATATTGTTTCTGGCATAGTGTGCATTCTAGGAGGTAAATTATATTATGACTTCTACAGTTAGAATCGTGGTAGATTTTGAAAGTAGATTTAGTGACTGAGCTAGTGAATGAATTTGTGTGTTTAATGTGGTTGCAGCATAAGCTTCTTTTGTTGTTACATGGTTGGGAAAATCCTGTTTTTGTTGTTGGTTTATTACCTTGTCCCCTGAAATGTGGTTACTTCCTATGATTTCTTTTAGGTTCTATATGCGAGAAGGCCGGGTTCCTCAAACAAATTTTTTAGATCTGGTTTGAGATGTAGTATTTCCCAGTGACTATTGATTATTTGGGATAGTGGAGGCAGAGTGGGGTTGAAAGTGGTTACTAGAGGGATGTTTCTGGGTTTATTTTTAATCTTGTACATTAGGATGTCTTCTGTAGGTGTGGAAATTGCTTTATTTATTTGTTCCTTGATCAGGTGTTGTTTATAGCCCCATGTTGTGAATTGATGCTCCAGATTTTCAATGTGTTTATTTAGTTCTTCATTGTTGGAACATATTCTTCTAAGTGCTTGTGGATAGGAAAGGTTCTCTTTGAGGTGTTTAGAGTGGGAAGAATTAAAGTGTTGATAGTTGTGGGTGTCAGTGATTTTAGTGTGTAGTGTCATTTGTAGTTTCCTGTTTTCATCTATGTAAATGCAGGTGTCTAAAAATGTTACTGATCGTGTAGATTTTTCATAGTCAAACTTAATTGAGTCGTGCGCTGTGTTTAGGGTCATGAGGAATTGGATAAGTTTGTCGTTACTGCCCGTGTATACAAAGAATGTATCATCGATATATCTTGCATAGAATATGCAGTCACTACCTATAAGGGGATAGATATGGGTCTCCTCAAATTTTCCCATGAATATTGTAGCATATGATGGAGCTGCAATGGTGCCCATGGCACAGCCTCTTACTTGAAGGTAGTGTGCTCCATTGAAGTGGAAAGTATTCAATGTAAGAATGTGCTCCATAAGTTTTATGATGACTTTTGTGGGAGGGTCTTGTTTTCTTCTTTTAGTAAGTGCTTCCTGAAGGGTGGTTAGCCCTTTGATGTGTTTAATGTTTGAATAGAGTGATCTTACGTCCATAGTCACTAGAATAGCATTTTCTGGAACTGTTTGTATGTGATTAATTTTGTTCAGTAGATCTGTTGTGTCTCTGATGTAGGATTTTACTTCCTTAGCTATGGGCTATATGTAATGCTCTATGTATTTGGAAATTTTGGTTATGTGGCAGTTGAATGATGAATTGACCGGCCTTCCTGGGTTGTTGCTTTTGTGTATTTTAGGAAAGAGATAGAAGCGAGCAGGTGTGATGTTTTTTGGGTGTAAGTGCTGTGCATGATTCCTTGTCGATTAGATTTTTGCGAAGCATTATGTTTAGTGAGCTAGTTAATTCCTTTTGGTATTCGGGAAGAGGATCTGTAGGAAGGCTTTTATAGGTTTCTTTGTCGGCTAGCTGTTTGTTGTCCTCTTTAATGTATTCTTTGATTCCCCAGATCACTGTGTCACCCCCTTTGTCAGCCTGTGTTATGATTAGGTCATCTCTATATGTCAGCGTGTCAAGGGTCTATACGTTCCCCTTTAGTAATATTGTCACATGGCAGCTTATGTGCTGTTGTTTTCTTTATGTCATTGGCTATTTCAAATGTTTGTACAGTAATGTCTGTGTTTTGTGGGGTGTACGTAGTATCCTTCTCTTTTAATGTATCAAGTATGGAAGGTGTGTGATCCTTGTCCCCATAGTGGGCTTTTAGCTGTATTCTTCTGAAGAAGGATTTCAGGTCCTTTGCCAAGGTGTCTTTATCAAACCTTGGGGAACTATGGCATATATAATATATATGATTCGAATGTTTTGCATAGTTATTTTAGCTATTTCCTATCATGCACGTGCGTGCACACACACACACACACACACACACACACACACACACACACACACAATAAAATTGCAACATCTTGAAAGGAAAGACTAGGCTGATTTCATCTTGAATACTTGAGTTGTATATGCATAGTAGCTGGTAATACATATTTTGGTAAGATGTTTGGCCAACTTGTAACAATCATACCAGTGCACCAAAATGTCTGGCGTAATGTTGTCGGGTTCTATAATTACAACTCTCACTCACCTCTGGTGTTTGTGGAGGGAACTTTGAACAGCACAATGTACCTTTAAAACATTGTTCAACTTGATTTGCTGCCATTTCTGCAACTGGGAGGCAATTTGCTGTTTCAGCTGGATGAAGTGCTTGCTACTCAACATGCTCTGCAAGACGTTCAACAACTTCCCTAGGTGACATGATCACCAGATCTGGTGCCCATTGAACATTTATAGATAATAATTGACTCATTCATTTAGTCATCTACAACTCTTGCTGTATTGCATCACAGGATGGTATTTGCCATCTGTTTGATCGTACATACGCATGAGAGTATAGGTCTATGTTAATAGATAGCATATTCATATAGGCTATTAGTACTGTTGATACACCTCTTTTGAAATTTGTGCATATATTGAAATTTTTAAATGTTATCATTTACTGTAATCAATCTCTATTACCTTTATATTTAATATAGAGTAAAATTGAAACACTCCTTCAAGTTATTGCAGTATTATTTTCTCTCTATGTGCATGTATGTAAATGTATATGCTTTGAAAATAATACGTCGTATTTCATGGAAATTATGACAGATACAGGGAATACAGTAACACTGTTGGATAGATCAAGTTTTTTGCAAGAAAATACTATTTTTTTCACATAGGCAAAAATCATTGGTAATTCTTTTTCGGGATGATTTTCATAAACTAACAGCCGTGAAGGACTTCCTGAAATATGGCTTGCCACACACGTAATTGCCACAGCTGAAACACATTGCCAACTAACTGTACTCACATCTACTGTTTGGTCTGTTTTTTTTCTACAAGAATGTATTCATTGACACACCTCCACTTAGTACATACTTTTATGTCAGACTCATTTTAACAAGACAAAAAAATTTGTGTTATTGATGAAGTTCAATTGGTACTACCATATTGTCAACATCTTCCTCCAATGTGCACTAAATAAAATATGAGGCATTTCCTTTGGAGCAACTCCCCTATGTGTACATGTGTATATATGCACACACCTAATTTTTTGTAACTAACTTGAAGCAGACTAGAAGTTAAAATTGTTAGTGAAATTTGAAACCTTTATATTTTGTTGAGAAATCTTTATTAGAATTCTTAGTAAGAAATTTTTATAAATTATTTTTTCTTTTTTTTTTCTTTTTTTTTTAAGAAAGCAAAATTTAAATACACTCATATAAATTTGCATGTGGAGCTTTGTGAGGTATTTGGTAATCATACCCCCATCTTATAAATATCAAAAATAATATTTCTACTGATTTTTGAAAGGGTTTTTATTTTCTTTTTGAAAAATTGCTTCCTTTTTGATTGTAAAATATGACATTAAGCAAAATTCCTGACTTGAATTAAAGCAGATAATTCTTCTGAATGTCATATGAATTTTTTCTTTTTAATAAAATACAAACAATCCTACTTTGATTTTTGTTCAAGATAAATTTTTTTAACATATAACCTTTTTTTTTAAAATGTCTTCTTTTCACTGAATCATTTATCAATGATTTATTAATGTGTTGGAGAATTACCTTGGAGGTTCAAGTGGGCTAGAGTAGTGTAGTTTAAATGTGTATATAGGATGAGCAAATTGTTAGCGAATTCTCTGGCTTGGCAAGAACGTATTTAAAAAAAAAAAAAGGGTGAATTTTTGTTGAGATAGGAGAGAACGCTTTTGTGCTCAACGCAGGTCATGGTGCGTACTCAATCAGAATCTGTTGCAAGTGTGTTTCCAGTGTCTGTGCTACAGAATCCCAGTTTTCCTGCTACAATTAAGTAATACAAAAACCTAAAAAGAGATGCGGATTTTAACCGATACACAGGTACTGTAACGGATTTAGCTCAGAATAAGATATTGGAGAGTTGTGTTTGAATTCCAGTTGAGTTCATTATATTTACTTAGATGTAAATATTTTCTCTAGCCATGGTTGTCAATCAGTCTAAGAGAAGGACAACTTGGAATTCAAAACTGTATGTGACTACTGTCAAAACATGGCACATGGAAGCCACCACTGCTGGGATTATGCTAAAGACACAGACAGCATAATGTTGGATATGGTCAATGGCAGAATCTAACAGACCAAATTTGTGGCATTCAACTGCATTGATGTCCATGTAAATGATCCTTCATACTGGACAACGGATGAAACCTAATTATTCCAAGCCAGATGGAAACTACAGGAACACAGAGTAGTGCCTTGTGTCTCCTAATATATACACAACCAAAAATCCTATAACACATGGGAGTGTCCTGATGAACAACCTATTTAGTTTAACCAGATTCCGAAAATTTTTGTAAATTAATCTATCAGTTATTAAGAATCATTCACTTCTATACTGTATCCACTTTTTTTTTTTTTTTAAACTATTGTATATGTTTTTATTTTTTTTCTTTGTCTAATGCATATTGATTCATTTACAGTCTTAGGTGTAATAATTTTCTATAAAAAATACTAGACATTGTTTTTGTATCAGTATACAAAGTTGTTTTAATTGTACAAGTCTCGTGTTCAGTCAACAGAATAAGGTCACTGTCCGTGTAACTATTTTGTATTGTTCAATAACAAAACCACAATTGCCATTTCACTTTTAATAGCTCTGTCAACACTTATGGAATAGGATGTGCTGAATAGACATTTTCAGTATGCAAATATCTGACCAAATAGAGGAAAAATTGTTTCAAACAAAGTTTACATTTATAAAATAAATTTAACTGTTAAGGATTTTTTTTGTTTTAATAATTTTCAGTTGAGGCATTTCTATTGTAGTTTGTTTGATTTCTTTGTTTATAAATATAATACTTCATAATTGAGATGCATAATGATATTGTTGTCTTTATGTGAAGCAAAACAGTTTTTCTTAGCTTCTTTTATATTGAAATTTTTTTAGTGGTTTCTTAAATCTTATAAAAAAATATAGAAGAAAGAAAATGGGTAAAATTAGTTATAAACATTTTGGTGCAAGTTCTCTGTTATATAATTTTCTTTTAAGAAAATCCAGTAACTCGGTAAGACCTTTTAATTCAGTTCACAATGGAAAACAATCAGCTGGCCTGCCTGGATATACTAATCACTCACATACAGAACAGGTTCAAGATATCTGTATAACACAAACTGACTTTACAAGGCAATACCATAACTTCAATTATTACCTTCTATACAGTGTAATAGATACCTACAAAACTGTAAAGTCATAAGTGGTGACCCAGACACCTACCAATAGGAAATGCTCACCATCAGGCATATTCTTCAAAATAACAACTACTCTGTAAACATAACATCAGCTTCTGTAGATAAAAATGAAAGGGTTGAGGAGGAGGAGGAGGAGGTGTATAGGAAAACTGCCACAGTCTGTCTCCCTAATGTCAATGGCTTACTGGAAAGGATTCAGAGTATATGTGGCCATGCAACATCAGGGCAGTATTTGAAATCAGCTTGACCCTACAGAAAAATCTCTTTTGTGTCAAGACTAAAGAAATGAGAATGTGGTCAAGAACTGTATATTTCATCTTTTGTAGCTGTGTCAAGGAAAGAAAGCTGAAGGACCATCAAAAGCCAAAGTTTAGTGGTAAGACAATGCAATCAGGCATGGCTAATCATATATGGAGGGAAAGCTGTAGTCACTAACTCTTGTTGAACAAAGTAAAAAAAAAAAAAAAATGCTACATCATAAAGAGCATTTGAGAGATATCTAAAAGAATCAGCTCATAGGATATACAGGGTGTGATGGATAAATTGTCATTTAAATTACGCAAAAATAAAAATATATCATTTTAACAGATATATTTATGAAAATTATACAAAAATATCTTGAAATTCGAAAGAGTAAATTTATTCAAGAAAATCACCATTGGCTTCAACCATGGCCTACATATGACTTCAGAATCTTCTGCAACTCTTCTGGGCCGTCTCCATGTTTAATTTGGCGAATGCTGCCATAATCCTTGCCTTCAGTTCATCTTTGGTATTACAAGATGTTACATGGAGTTTTTTTGGTCTCACTCAATTATGCCCCCACACATAATGATCAAGGGGGTTGCAGTCTGGGGAGTTAGTTGGCCAGATGTAAGGAGTGATGTGGTCACAGAAATTGTCTGACAGCCATGACTGGGTTCTGTTACCAGACATTGGGTCTTCCAGCCAACACTCTCTTGACCCAAGGTTGTACTACTTCCTCAAGGCACTTGATGTAGGCCTTCGTATTGAGTCTGAGGCCCTCACCAAAAAATCAGAACGATCAGAGTGAGTTTTCCAAGCTGCTGTACCTTCGCAATCACCATTAGACTCTTCCAACTCTTTCCGAATCCTCTTCACTGTCCTCACTCAGATTGATACCCAAACACTTTGAAATGTTTGTATTGGAGCTTCTGGCATGAATCCCAAGTAGTACAGCATGCTGTTTCTGAATTTCTTGCAGAGTGAATTGTGTCACGGTGCCTAACTGAACCTACTATGCAATATAGTCGACAAAATCAAAACCAAACAATGAATATGTGTGAAATTAAAAATATAAAATGGTGACAGTTTAACCATCGCATTCTGTATAGCATAGAATGAAAAATATGCATACTGTTAATGAATAAAGAGAGAGGAATATAAGACTTAAACAGCAACAACAACAAAAAAGAATCTTCAGTGAATGCAGTCAACTGTAACAAGAAGCTGGCAGATTAGGATTAAGGCTTCAGGTTCTAGACTCCTGATTGTCTTGTACAATACTCTAGTGGATTAAAGTATTGGTTTGGGAATTTGGTGGCATAATAATCAAGCACAATCCCTGGTAGTGCAGACTTAGACTTTGTGGAAACGGTGAACGCTAACTGAACAATACAAAATAAACACTAGAACAGGGGTCAGCAACCTATGGCATGTGTGCCACATGTGGCATGCCAAGCAATTTCCAATGACACGCAGCCACAAATGACATCACGAAGTCTGAACCAACAACTACTACAACGTAAAGAAGATATTTAGCTGTTTCAGTTTTAATATATACTAAAGTATATATATATATATACTATATATTATTATAGAAAATATATTGTAGAACATGTATATTGACATTAACTTGTATAAAAATACGTATGCTGTTGGTACACCAAATGATTTCAAAACCCTAAGTCGGCATATAGTTAGCAAAAGGTTGCCGACCCCTACACTAGAAGATATATTCCTAGACGTGGAATGTGGAATCTCTCCGTTTTGTAGATTAAATAAACGGATTATAGTGAAATTCCTTGAAAGCTATTTGGATCTGGAAGCACCTGATGAAATGCACGATGACTGAAATGTGATAATAACAAAAATGTAGACTACTGTCTGAGAGTAAGTAATATAAAGTTCAGTAAGTCTATTAATATGGTTATAAATATATTCAAGTATTTATCTTGTTTGGGACATTTACTTTTTAATAACCTGTATTTTATAATGAATCAACCGAAAAGTTTTAAAGATTTTTATTTTTTTTTTTTTTTTAATTCTGAGACATTAGAAAATCTATATGCTAAATAAACACCTCTGCTGCTGGGATTCAATTTTTATTGTTCAATATTTAAAGATTCTTTCTCAATTCATCGTCCCTTGTGTCATTCCAGCTGATGGAAAATTCCACCTTCTAGTTTCTTTTTTTTTTTTTTTTTTTTTTCTCTGCATACTTTGTGACATTTCTCTCTGTAGATTAAAAAAAAAATCCTGTATCCTGTGTAGATACAAGATTTATTTGCTCTTTTCTGTTTGAGTGGTTTTATTGCTGGCCTCTGTTGACTCAGAAAATTATTTGCCTTGTTCACTATTTAATGTCAAGATTATCAGAGTAAAATGGCAGAGAACATTAGTTTAAAACTTTTCCTTTGTTTACACTTTGTTCTTTTTGACTGCTATTTCTCAAAACCATATTGTAAGAAAAACTATGATCCCTTAAAACAAAGAACAAGTATTTTACTAGAAACAAGATGGAAATTACTCAGCAAATTTTGCTGGTTTTCTACTTTTTGAACATTTCAATGACATGTTAGAATTTCATTTCAGATAAAAATGTTCTAATTAATATCCCTTATAAATAATCTAAACATGAAATACGAGTAGGATTGTCTGGTAGAAATAAAATTAATTAAATTTACACTTGGCCTTTTTATACTTTATCATTTGAGATCAATTAGTCTTTTATTATTACAATGCTTGTAACTTCGTTATCTCTCTGTATAGATATAACATTCAAAATTTCCTGGCTAAACATATAAAAATTTTACTTGTTTTAAGAAACTAGTAAAAAAAAAAAAAAAAATAAAACCAAAACAAAATTTATGATTTGAAGCTTAGACATCAGAAAATTGTTATTCCCATCTTCAGTCTTAATATTGTTGTGGTATGAAATTGAACAAAAGATAGACATTGTTTTCTCTTATTGAACAATTTGATAGATTGTTTTTTATGGCTTATCAACCTTTTGCAGGTTATTTAAAGCCAGAAAATATTTTTAGAGGGTAAGAATTTTTTAAAGATAATAATGATATAATAATTTCCTGATACAAGTTCTACTAATTAATCTTGGTCATATTTAAAATCTTAACAGATGAAGGTTTTGACAAAGTAAAAGAATTGATCTATCTGCATTGTTACTCTGAATCAAATGTTGTAAATTAATTGTCATTATTATTTCTTTCTGGTGTAAATGCTTTATTTATAGGTATGAGCAAAGTCATAAGTTTGTCTTGGAAATTTTAAAATATAGATATGCATTCAAAGCTTAGAAACTTAAATATGTTGAACTACCCAAACTTTTTATACTGTTTTTGATCCCTCCATTCGTATAATATATTGAAGAACTCTCTTGGGTTTTATTCTTATTTTGATTGTGAACATTTTATCCTGTGATTTGATGATTTTTATTTTTTTAATTTTTTTTAAAGCTTATCAACCTTTTGTAGGTTGTTTTAAAGCCAAACATATTTATGGGTTCTAAGAATAATTTGTCTACATGTGTTCTTTTTTTAGTTTTTTTTTTTTTTTTTTTTTTTTTTTTTGTTTTTGTAATGAATAAATATTGTATTAACAATTTTGGGAGAGATAATCATGATTTTCAGATACAAGTCCTACTATTTAATCTGTAGCTTGAGAGTGGGTTCAGAAGAGGTAGATTGATACTTTTCCCAAGTGTATTTGCACATAAATGAATGACTCCAATGGGAATTGAAACTTAGCTTTCTAATTTCTCATTCCAAGCTGTTATCCATTACACCACCTGCACATCCAAGTGGTCACCCATTTAGATACTAACAAAGCACGATGTTGCCTTTACCATCAGAGATTTGACTGACAAGCATTGTATTTGTGACTATCAATATTTGTTTTCATAGCAAATTCTGTTGGTTTAGCCATACAGTTTTTAATAGTTCATAAATCTGAATTTAGTTATCATAGACTTTTCCTTTTTTCAAAACCGTTAATAGATGAATTAAAAAAATATTTTTAATGAATTTGTTTTACATCGATTTAATAAAGGGATTAAAATTTAAACCTAATCTCATTAGAAGTGGGGTCTGGAACTAGAAATGAGATTATTAATTACAATGTCAAAAAAAAAGGAGAGTTTCTCTCTATACATTCTTTTACTATTGCAACATTGAATATAATTAAAATTGATTTACATAGAAACAAATCTACATTTACAATGTTTTTTTTGTTTATTAAAAAATGATTACCTCAATAAGAATTTAAAGACATAAAATTTAGCAGCAGAACTTAAAATAAAACTTCCATATATAATTGATTCTTTTTGAACATGAAAATATCATATATGAACTTATAAAACTTTTTAAGTTTTTTTCTCCACTGAGTACTATTAAATTTCTGTTAAATAAATTTATGAAAAGTAAACTTTTCTCACTAAAACTTGAAACAGTGTTTTTAATAAGTAATTGATAAAAATGAAGTGTTTTAATTTTATACTTCTGTAGTCTGACAAAACTTTTTGGCACAAATAAATGCCAATCACTTCAACTCTCAAATCTGCGATTGTCACTTTTAAAAATACTGCAGTTTTTCAATGAAGTTGTCAATATGATAAAGATACAACAAAGAAAACTACTTTCTTCTAAAGAGGAAAGATGGATAAAATATTGGGTACTAGTACACCTCATATATTTTGATTGAATCGTTTTCAATTTTATTTCTATTTTTATACTTCAGCTTAAATACAAATACATAAGCAAAAGCATTTAAAAAATTGAGTAATTGTTGAAAAAAAAAATGTAACTTTTTATATTTTGGATCTAAATCATAAATAAAGAAGAATATAGTTTATCAGATTTATTACTGCTTAGATTATAAATATATTCCATCTGTGTCTTTTTTTAACTCATTATGACTCGTTATCCTTTTTATCTGTGTATTATACTTTAATTCTCATGATAAAATCCAATATTAATTATGAACATTTAAATACAATCTAGGTATTTATAGGTTTATGGATAATCTACTTTTAATTATAGGTTTTGATCTCTAACCCATGAATGCTTACTGTCTTTAACATTTTCTAAAATTGTATAAAAGTTTAATTTTATCAAGTTCAGCAATGATTTTCTGAACCTAGTGTATGTGAACTAAAAGATGGTTAAGAAGTGAAATCAACCTAAGACTACCTCTTTTTTTTTTTTTTTAAGAATTACTTGAGAAACTTATAAAAGTTGCTATTTCAAGTTTTAATAAAAAGCAGAAAGCAAAACAGAATCCTGGTAATTTTCAAACACAAAGCCACTTTGTAATCTTTTCTTATTTTTTATTTGACGTTAGAATTGAACTAGTGAGACAATGTCTTCTCTTACTTACACTATAAAGCCACTATTATTATTAGTTAATACATATTATCAGTTGTTTTGTGATTTTTTAATATTTTCAAATGCCTCTTTGTGCAGAAATTGTATTAGAATCTTTATTGGCAATAGAAAGAAAAAACTCCAACTTGTTCTACTCATAATTTCAATGTAAGGGAATTGGATTTAATTCATAGAATTTGTTACAGCCAAAAAATAACTTTTTATAAACTGTTTGACAAAAACATATCTTAAGCAGAGAATGAACTGTTGAAATAGGGAATATTCTTTTGTAACAAATGACATCAAAATACTTAAATTCACTTATTTGTTTATGAACTTTAAAATTGCTGTAAAAAGAAAAGCAAGAGGCGAAACAGTGAAATTTAAAAAAAAAAAAAGGTTGCAAATTAAGCTCAGTGTTGCAGAAAGGCTAGAAGTGGCCAATGAATTATTTTCAACTTTAGGAATCACTTTATCTTTTTTTAACTCTTTTTGTTTCAATAGACGGAATCAAATGAAATACACTTTGCAGATTGTCTATATATAGTGAGGTTTTTATATTTTCTATATTTCATTACATAATTTGAATTGGATACCTGTTCAGAAATCATTGCCAATTCCTCAATTTCAGATGCTTTTTTTAGTATAGCTACTTGATTTCAAAATATCTGTATAAGATACATAGTCTGTCAACAAGTGTAGATTGACTTTGAAAAAGAATGTACTCTCTTGAAAATCAACAGCCTAAAAGCTTTTAACTTCTGTGACAGACAAATGGTAGTTGAGAAATAACAGAAAGTTATATATATATATATATATATATATAATATATATATATAATATATATATATATATATATATATATATATATATATATATATATAAAATCTTTTATTTTTCTTATTCTATTCCTCAACATAAAAATAAAAGATTTTCTATGCATATTTAGCAACCTGCCACTGTATATTACAGGATTTAAAAGTTATTAAGTTTAGATTTTCATTTCAGAACTTTCATTAAAATTTGCTTTTAAGAAGCCCTTCCAAAGAAGACAAAAAACAAAACATTGCTTTAAACAAGTATTTCTTAAATTCATTTAAATACAATTACATTTATTCTCATTACACTATTATTCTTAATCTGTAACCAGGATTGCTTATCTACTTTTTATAGATTGTTTCATTTGATTAATAACACGTTAACAGCTTCGTCTATCTTCAGCTATAATTATATGTAGTCACATCTATATTGTACCTACATGTATCTTTCTAACACAGGTTTAACCAACTTATGAACAAATCAAAGATGCTGTAAACCTAAGTAGAAATGGTTTACTTCCCATTTGAGAAGAACAAAGTGTAGTAGGTCTATATCTGTACACTTGCTTGAATAGAATATGGTGCAATATGGTTTTTAACAGGAGTCCCTTGTATACATGAGACTAGAGACAAAAAAAAACATTTCCTCTTTATGGACACCAAAGATGACAGGGTTTAACCTATAGCCCTTCCCCTAGGGCCAGGTACTGCTTTGTTTGGAGGATGGTCCACTGAATACATCTAGGTTCCTTTTACCCCTGATGGAATTCTGGCTAGGTCAGTGAAGTTTAAAAGATCAAAGTGTTGTACAGGTTTAAACAAACTCTTTTTCTCAAGCTATATAAAAATGCACATGAATATTTAGTTTCCATTAAATGGCACATTTATCATCAAATCTCTTTTCGTTCATTCATACATATGTAGTTCTTTTGATTTTTCCTTTTTTTTGTTAGCAAACTCTGAAATCCATAAGGTCTGTTACCACAAAATGGATTAGTAATTCTTCTGTCTGTTCTTGATGGTTTTTCTTTGTTTTAATTAATAATAATTTCCAAATACTTTGAGATTAACTTTAGTATGTAGTTTATTTGTCATATCAAATGAACTTTTAACTTGAGTGAAGAGCTAAAAATTCCCAATTTCCTGTGCAGGCATAAGCCTTTTTAATCTGAAAGCAAAAGTTTGCAGTTATATAATTTAAATTTCTTTGTGTACAGAAGTTTGAAGCAGATTAAATAAAATTCATATTTTCAAATTTTGATACTTTATTTGCATAGAAGTCAAAATTAGAAATGAAATGTAACTAATATGTTCTAGGCATTGTAAAGAGTTGAATCTTATTAAAAAATATAGTGAAGAGTTGATAATTTGTAGCAATTTATAAACAGATGCCAAATTGTATTTTATGGTCTTCAGAATAATAATTTCTGAGTCTTCAATTACCCACATTTTTATCTCTTGTTAATTTCTGCACTTAACAAACATTTTAAAATGAAAGAAATTGAATCTGTGACTGACTTTGAAAAGTTTTAAATCTTCTTTATCATCTTTGTCTTGTGATTTTTCAATATATTTGGAATTGTTCACTAAATAGAGAGGCTTCACAAATTCTGATACAAAACAATGATTTGCACAACTGTATGATTTGTGTGAAAAATTTTAATAAAATTATTAATATTTGAATGAAATAACATTTGCAAATGTCAAAAAAAAAAATTTTGATATACTTTTTTTTTTTTTTTTTTTTTTTTTTTTTTAAAAGTGTCTAATATTCCCTTTCCGGCCCAACTTCCAACTTTGTAAAATTGTCTGACAGGTGTGTTGACACTTGCATGTCAGGCACGTATCTTCTTTAAACATGCTACAACGCCTTCTGCACATGGTAACCACATAAAAGTTCTTTATTCTTTTTTTTCTTTAAATTTTGGTTTTAAAGTCAATTACAGTGTTAAAATTGTGATATCTAAAATTAAACTCATAAAGACTAAGGCTGTTACATAATTTTATAAGTGAACAATTAGAAATCTAGTCCATTCAGTTGGATATAAATCTTAAATCAACATTTTCAAATGCAAGTCATCTCAAGTTTCAAGAAGAAATATTAACATCTAAACTACAAGACTTCCAAATATGGCTTGTTCTAATTGAAGTAAGCATTTAAAAAATCTTTGCTAACATTGAAAATATTTTTAAAAAATACTTGTTCAGATTTTATTTCAGTTACAATTTTTTTTTTTTTTTTTTTTTTTTTTTTTTTTTTAATTGAAATATGACAGATGCATTGCACAAGAGAAAAGAATGTATTTTAGTCTTTTGTCCATTATGAGATTCACATGATAGAATGTGAACAATGAACTTTAAATTTCTATCCCATTGCTCTCAAACAACATCCTAATTTAAAAAAGATATACTATTATAATAATTATTCATTCTACTTTGTAGTTAAAATAATGGATATGTCCAAGAAGGTGGTGAGATAGAAAAACTTTACTAATGATATTTATTGTCAAGGACATAATATAAATGAAAATACAAGAGAATGGTAAAATGTTGCTGATATTGTTGGTAAAGTGTCTTTGTATTTTGAGGATTAAATCTATTTGTCAATATAGTTCTGTGCTAGAGAATGGAAAGTGCTTAAGCTTCCAACTTCTGTCCTAAATGCCAAATGAACTGTGAAGGGAAAATCTAATTTCAATCTGGAGCAAAGTATTGTCCTTCACATTCACTCCTATCCCCAATCTTTTGAACAAGAGTAGAGGTTTATCCCTTGTTACCTGTTTAGGGTTTATGTTTCTGGTTCTTTTTAAAGTTTTTACATTCTCTTTCACTCTCAGTAGCCATCTTGTGTCTTTATGACATTATTGCCTTGCTTGGAGTGAATTGATTTTAAAAAAAAAAGTGAAAAAAAAAAAAATATTGCTATAAATTTTATAATACCATATAATTATTTATAGATCAGCCGAGTAAAGTGTATATGAGGGTACTGATATGTTCTTTACCCAACCCACTTTCCAAAATCTGACTAAATGGACAAACATCAAAAACCTTTCTGCAAACAATTTCATGATTGAACCGAGAACTTATATATAAAACTTTTAATAGTGTGGGAGTGTAGGGTATGGTTGTTTGTTGTTCCTTTCTAAGTTGTTATACATGTTTAACATTTTGAAATCTTACAGACTCAAATAGAAGTCATGATATTTGGTTTTCTCCAGTGCAATATTAAAATTGTACTCTGTAACAGACACTACTATGAAAAGCATTATTTCCAGTTTTTTTCAGGTCAAACATATTTGTTGTTGTTGTTATAATCCTATTAAAAATGTTAAGTTTCCATGATGTGAAACAGACTTGCTTTATAAATACCAAATAAAATAAAAACACATTCCCCAAACATTGATTCCATTCAAAACAATGTAAGAGACCTCCCCCCGCTACATTTATGGATGTGATTCAAAAGTAGAAGAAATACAAGGAACACTTTTTCTTAAATCATAAACCAATACTAAATTATTAAACTGTCATTGTTGATTTTATTTTCTTTACAAAATATTGGAATGCCACAAATTTTTCAGAATATCAAAACTTTGAAATAGGAGTTTAAAAAATTTGTCATTTGTGGTGATATAAATTTTAAAAACTAAATTCGTAATTTGTCTCTTTCCTATTGCTATAAGAATTTATTTTAGATTTTATAATCTGTACAAGAAAAGAAATCATGTGAAAGTTTTTGTGATGTTTTCTTGTAATCTCCATCCATTTTATTTTTGTCCTCAATGATTTTGAGTGGACAACCCAAATTAAAATTATGATCATTTTTTTTTAAATTAAGTATAGTTTTTAACTTTAATTTACTTTTTAGTATTTATGTACAGGGTGCAATGGGTAAATTGTCACCATTTTATATTTTTAATTTTGCTAATGCATATTGTTTGTTTTTGATTTTGTCAACTGTACAACAATGTCAGTTGGGCACCATCTGTGAGAAAAAGTGCACTATGATGTAATTCATTCTGCCAGAAATTTGAAAATGGCATGTTGTACGGCTTGGCATTCGCACTGGAAGTTCCAATACAAACATTTCAGAGTGTTTGGGTGTTGATCTGAGGATGGCGCAGAGGATTTGGATGGATGAGTCTAATGGTGATTACAAAGGTGTTTGGAGTGATCACTAGTGATGGCGACGTTATGCCTCCATTTATATTCCCACTGGACCTCAGACTCAGCACGGAACCCTACATCAAGTGCCTTGAGGAAGTAGTGTTGCCAGGGTCAAGAGAGTGGCTACTGGAAGACCCTATGTCTGACAACAGGACTCTGCATCATGCCACACAAGCAGGAGAATCCAGTCATGGATGTGAGACAATTTCTTTTGACTTCATTACCACTTATATCTGGCCACCTAACTCCCTGGACTGCAACCCCTTTATTATGTGTGGGGTGAAGTTGAGTTAGAGACCAGCAAAACTCCTTGTAAGGCCAAAAATGATCTGAAGGCAAGGATTATGGCAGCTTTCACTAATTTAAATAAGGAGACCGTTCAGAAAAGTTGCAGGAGATTCCAAAGTCATTTGGAGACCATACTTGAAGCCAACGGCGATTTTCTTGAATAAATTTACTCTTTAGTATTTCAAAATATTTGTGTGTAATTTTGGTAAATATATCCGTTAAAACAAGTTGTCAGTGTTATTTTTAATTTTGTCATTTAGACGACAATTTATCCATCGCACCCTGTATCTATTTAATGTTTCAAATAAAAGAAATTTGTTTTGCTGATATTTTTTTGATGCTTGGATTTATTTTATTACCGCTTGCAAATAAGAATAAGAAAAAAAAATATATATATTTTTTTTTTTTTTTTTTTTCATTTATATGGATTCTTATTGTATAATTTATTGCAGAATCCATCTTTACACTAGTGTCCTCTCCAGAAACATCCTAATGCGTGACCATGATGCTCCAACACCCTCTGACCGTAGGATGCGCTTGTTGCAATTGGTGCGAAAACTGAATCTTCGTGCCTGGTTGCAGCATGTCACTGTATATGGTGAGGCAGGTAGCAGCAGTAGTGCCAATACAAGTACCCCATCTTTACCACCACCTGCTACAGCAGCTGCTATTGGAGCTTTCACTTGTGCTCAGGCTTCTCTAACAATCACTTCAGCTGGCAGTCGAGGTAATGGCACAGGTGTGCAACAGAAACAGAGTTCCCAACAATCTAGTAGTCAAAGTAATATTGGCCACATCTCAGCAACGTCAGGGCGAAGAAGAACTTTTACCCCCAAAATTTGGGGCACTAAAAAGGCAACCGAATTTCATTCAAAGCCGTAAGTATTTTTCTTCCACATTTTTTAAAAAAGTTTTCATTAAATTTGGCATTATTATATAGTATTCTTTCTAGATTATGAGATGGCAAATTTAACTGTAGTTATTTTCTGACATCAATTAAAATCTTAATTAGTAATCATAGTGTTATAACATGCTTAAAAGTTGCCAAATGTGGCTTTTAAGCTTTATGTTAATTCACTTCCTGTTTAAGAATTTATAATTATACTATAGTAATAATAACAAAGATTGTGTTTTGCCAGGAAAGAAACTGTTGATAAATGTATTATAGGAGGATAAAGCTTTTAAAGCAAGCTGTCTCTTTAAGGGATCGGGATTAAAAAATACAGTATTAATAATAAATTAATAAAATAAAAAGTTCACAAATATCTCTACCCAAATTTAAGTCTTGTAGATTTAATCTCTTCATTAGGGAGTTAGATAATTCAATTAAATTTATTAACAGATTGAACTAGTTTAGAATTTTTCTTTTCTACTAATTATTATTCCATATGAAGAATTAGTAAACTGAATCTTCCTCATTTGTGCTTGGTCCAATCAGCAAAATGTTTGTGTTCAAAATGTTTTATTAAAAACTAAAACAACTCAATTATTTATATTTGTTGTCTTCAACCTAGATTTAGAAATTGATGTGGTGATGATCTCATTTCACTGATGTACATCTATACTGTATTGACTGAATAATAGAAATCAATAGCAAGATAAATAAATATTTACTTTATGTAAATGCATAGTCAGAATAGGAGGACGATTATAAAATAATGAAATGGGCTTTATCAAATCAAATAATTGGGTCATTTTTATGGAAGCTATTGATGAAAACAACAATATCCCTTTTAATATGCTTCCAGACATCCATACTTGCTTGAGTTAAAAAGAAAAAAAAAAAAGATTGTAAGCATTAAACATGATCACATGAAGAAATAATTCTATTTCTATAATATATATTTTAATACTATTCCATGAGAAAGAATCAGTTTTAGTAAACAGCAAACAAAAGATAAGCAACTTATGCTTAAAAGCATCCCTATGTAAATTCTATTGTTAAATTTTACAAGTCATAAAATTGTATTCTCCCTCTCTCTCTCTCTCTCTCTCTCTCTATATATATATATATATATATATATATATATATATATATATAAAACAGGATATCTGTGTGTCTGTCTGTCTATGTGATACCTTTTTATTTGAGATACATCTAATTGGTTTTGAACAAACTTGGCACAATTTACAATGTAAAAGATGGATTCTTAGCATAAAAAATCAATAATTGATAAAGCAGATCAAAATCGATAAATTCTACTTTTTTCTTCTGATTTTGTTCAAACTCGGTATATAGGTTACTTACATCATGACAAGCTCAATGATACCTCATTTTTATTTCTACACCACTGCGTTTAGCAAAAAAAAGTAAAAAAAGAAAAATTGATTTCAACACAAATTTAAAACTAAAAACTTTCTCAATTTTCAAGTAATCTAATACAGACTTCACTCAATTGTAGCCATGATACCTTTTTTTACGCCATTCTAACTGAACACTTTTTCTGCTCGACCAACTGGGTATGGCTGTTAGTCTTAAATAAACAAAGACTTTATACTGAAACTTTGGAGTTATAATTAAATCAGTTTTACTTTAAGCATTTAAGACAATTATAAAAAGTCAATTTTATCACTTACATTATTTTCTCTTTTTTTTTCTTTTTTTTCTTTTTAACTTGAAGGTAAAAGTAAAATTTTAATTTAATGCATCTATTTCAAAGGAGTCAAAATTATATAAAAAAAAAAAAATAAGAGACAGACATAACATAATGCTTTAATAATATTTTTAAAATATAAAGGAATTTAATATAAATAGAACTGTTTATGAACTTTTAAACATTATTGTCCTGAAAACCAGTAAAGTTTGGGCCATCAATCCCCAGGTGATCAATTCACTGCACTTTCTTCGTTTCACATTTTCTACTGACATGAAGTGGAATAATTTGTGTAGCAAAATTTTGACTTTTTTGTCTTTTTCAGTAAGTATTATTTTTTAATTGCTTCTGTCTAGAAAGCAAAGGAAATGACTATCATTTGCTTCAAACTTTGCTTTTGTGAAAAATAGTGCTATGAAATCTGCAATCTCATAAATTTGGAGTGAACCAACAAACCCCTCAAGCAAATGCTGCTTCTTTATGCCCTTCCAAATGTCGAGATGGCAAGAATGAGCCTGTTATCATATATTCAGACCTTCTGTCATGTACTACCCTAGTGCGACACAGCCATTAGTTCCTCGTACCCACTCTTCCAAAGAGAGACCAGCTGTCTTTAGAAGGGAACACCAATTCAGAAGTGAAGGAAGTCATTGATCCAGATTACAGAGGTGCACATGAGGAGAGAAATCCATACTACCCCAACCAAAAAGACCTCAATGACCTGATCAGAGATCTTGGTCTCACAAAGTCCAATGTTGAGCTTTTGAGCAAGACGAAAGCTGTGGAATTTGTTAGATGAAAATGTGCAAGTCACAGGTCAGAGAAAGTATCACTAGTGTTTTTCACCTATCAAGATGGGCTTTGCTTCTGCCACAATGTGACTGATCTGGTTGAGGCAACTGGAATCACTTGTAACCCCAGTGAGTGGGGCCTCTTCATTGACAGCTTATCCAGGAGCCTCAAAGCCATGCTGCTTCATAATGGGGAAAATGTATCTATCTCTTCTCCTGGCTCACTTACTGCAGCTCAGAGGAATATATCAGTGTTGAGATCTTGCTAGATGCCTTGAAATATGAAGAGTACGATTGGGACATTATTGGAGACTTCAAAATTGTGGTCTTCCTGATAGATCTCCAAGGCAGCTTTACCAAGTTTCAGTGTTATCTTTGCCTTTGGGACAGCAGGGACACCACAGGCAGGATTGGCTACAGTGGACTGGCCAAAGTGGACTGAGTTTGGTGTAGGGAGGGACAATGCCAAATGGGAGCCACCATTGGATCCCCGGAGAGTATTGTTTCCACCACTGGACTTAAAATTGGGCCTTATGAAACAATTTGTCCCATCTCTAGATAAGGAGTCTGCAGCCTTCAAGTACCTTCAAGACTTCTTCCCTAAGTTGTCTGTAGCAAAAGTCAAAGCCAGTGTCTTCATTGGACCACAAATAAAGATCATAGAGTGTAAGGAATTCCCCATGAAGCTCACTAAGACAGAGAAAGCAGTGTGGAACAACTTTGTTGCAGTGGCTCAGAGCTTCCTGGGGAATCACAAGGCAAAAAAACTATATGAAGCTTGTTGAGAACATGGTGAAATACTACAGCAAAATGGGCTGCAGGATGTCCCTCAAATTCCATATCCATTATGCTCATCTTTATAAATTCAAGGAGAACATGGGAGCATACTCAGAGGAGCAAGGCCAGGATATACTGGACTTTGAATGTCACTACCAAGAATCATATAATGAAAGCATGATGGGAGACTATATTTGGGGACTGATTTGTGAAAGTAATTTTCAGTATAAGAGTAAATTATGAAAAACTACTCACTTGTAAATTTTTGTGGTCTGTCTTGTGTATTCCTAGAATAAATAAATGCTATTTTTGAATTATACATCGTTTTGTTCTCACTTTGCATGAACGATATTGTTCTCATTCACCAGTAATGGAAATAGGTAAATTTCATAAAATATCATTTTTCTGGTTACAAAAGCAAAGTTTTAAGTTTCATACTTTCTAGGCATAAGCAAACAGGAAACAAGAGTTTTTTTTTTCCCCAAGGACAAGAATCATGTTACACAGTGATCAATTGCTATGTCTGCTCACCAGAATCTATCCTGCACATTTTATAAGTCTATTATTTGTCTGTGTATCAAATATTGCTGCTCATCTGGTATAAGTGCTTTTGCTATGTGTTTAGAGATTTTTGACAAAAACTAAGCTATGTTATCAGTCCTGATCTGGCATCTTAGCTTCAGTGACTTTCCTACCCCCATAACATAGCTCCTCTTTGCCTCCTTATATAAATATTTTCATGGTAATTGTTCTGAAAAGATTTATTTTTTGGTTCCTTGTCTTCAGGAATTGTAGTACTAGATTGGCAGATAGGTGTCAATTTTATTGTTGAAATTGTTAGTTTGTAACCATAAGTTATATGATAACAGTTTCTTCTCTCACACTTCTTGTTTGTGGAACTCTCTTTTGGTTTCCTTCTTTCATGTCAACTATGATCTTCAAAAATTTAAATACGGTGTCAATCATCATGAATCCTTGAATCCTGTTCTTTTATTGTCCTGTGTTCCTATCACTCTCAGTAACCCATTGCTTCCTAATGGACTTTATTTATTTTCTTGCTTGGAGGTGAAATGAAAAACAAAAAAATAGCTACAGAAATGTTTCAATTTTTTAACTTTTAGTTTACTTTCTAAGTCAAATATATTTCGAGTGGATGTGGTAAGTTTCATTAACTTTATCGTATATAGTAAAATATGTATGTATATCAAGTATATAGTAAAATATCTCAATTTGAAATATCAGTATTGAAGTGTAAGTGTTTTAATTTTAATTATTGAATATTTTATTAATAATGACACCAAAGTGTAATTGAAGTTTTTTTTTTTTTTTTTTTTTTTTTTTATTTTTTTATTTCACCCCAAGCAAGGTGACAGTGCCACTAGCATGCAAGGGGGTTACAGAGAGTGTAAGTAAGAATAAAGAGCAGTGTTTGAGGAAAGAATAAAGAGAAGGACGAGGATCAAGATCAAGGTATCAGATGATGTTGATTGACATTACATTTAAATTTTTGAAGATTATAGTTATCAGGGAAGCAAGTAAGGGGAAAGGAGTTCCAATGTTGGGAAGTGTGAGAGAAGAAGCTGTTGGAGTAGAAAAAGGCGGTTACATTTGACTGTTTCGAAAGTAAAAGTGTGAAACCAAGATGCTAACCTAGTAGCATGCTTAAATTCATGCAGTTTGGGAACCAGTGAAAGTAGCTTGTCAGAGCAGTTGCCATGAAAATATTAGTAGAAAAGACAGAGGGAAGCCACATCACATCTGTAAGAAAGTGACTGGAGTCGAGATCCCAGGTCAGGACTTATCACATTGCATATCTATCTTTGAATTTTGTTGAGAACCTTGAGATGAACAGTGGGGGCACCAGACCATATATGGCAACAGTATTCAATGCAAGGATGAATGGTAGATTTGTAGATTTGAAGGATAGATTCAGACGAGAAAAACCTTCTGGTACGACACAGAGAACCAACTTTCCTTGCGGTAGAAGTAGCTATTGATTCAATGTAGTTATTCCACCTCAGGTCAGTGGAAAAGGTGAGACCAAGGAGGTGCAGAGAGGTTTTTCTATGGTGGGTAAATGGGAGCAGTTTCATTTTGGAGGTATTAAAGTTTACAAGCTGTTTACTACCCCAGTCAACCACAGATTGGAGGTCCTTTTTGATACCAACGGCCAGGTTAACTTTGTCAGCAATGTTGGATTTACTATTGAGACAGGAATAAATAGTAGTGTCGTCTGTGTAGATGCCTACTTGAAAACTGATAGCTACAAGATCATTGATGAAGATCAGAAACAGTGTAGGACTTGGGATAGAGACTTGGGGAACACCAGTGTTTGTATGAAAGGAACTGGAGGAGAACCCATTTAAGATGACCTTCATTTCACGGTTTGACAGAAATGATTGGATTAAATTAAATAATTGTCTTGTAATGCCGTATCCCTAAAGCTTACGTAGAAGGCCAACATGCCAAACCCTATCAAACGCCTTAGAGATATCTAGAGCCACAGCTCGAGCTTTGCCATTATTATCAAGAGTTTGGCATACATATTCATTTATGGCTGTAAGCACATCAACGGTAGACCGGGTAAAGCATAAACCATATTGCTTCTCAGAGAGAAGATCATGGGAGATAAGGTGCTTAACCACTTCAGCATTGATTAAAGTCTTGAAGAGTGGTAGGAGACTGATAGGATGCTAGTTAGATGGGTCAGAAAGGTCTCCAGAGTTCTTAAAAACATGGACAACAGGCAAGTACTTCCAATAGGCTGGAGAGCAAGAGTCAGCAAAGCAATAGTTATATAGATTGGAGAGAATTGGAGTCCACTCAGGAGCACATTTCTTTTGGACAATGGCTGGGATCCTGTCAACACCACTTGCTTTATGAGAGGCTAATTTAGAGATGATGTCCAATACCATCGACAGGGTTATGCTCATCTCACTCAATAGAGCCTCAGTTCTAAGGGGAAAAATCATGTGTGGGTACTTTGGATGAGTCGAGTGTTGAGTTGGATGAAAATTTCCAAGCAAAGCATTCAGCCTAATCAGCTGTGAAAGTAAGGACTTCAAATTGATTGAATAGAGGAGGGATTGTGGGTTTGCTGTTGTTCAGCACGCTCTTGCAGAGCCGCCAATAAACTTTAGAGCCAAACATGCGAGATGCAATACATTGTTTCATTCTATCAGCAAATAGTAACTTTGTTTTATTGAGAACATGCTTGCACTCATTATGAGCAGAGACAAAGAGATGTCTGCTGCAGTCAGATATGTCACTCCGGTACAGTTGGAAGAAGTGATTCCTATGGGCTATAGCAGCTGATCACCAAGCAAATGTTCATGATTTACCTTTGTATTTTCTTGCTGGGGTGAAAGCCTTGATGCCAGCTTTTACCCTGGAGGAGACCTCAGGCACAAAAAAAAACACATTCCAAGGGACATCATGAAGGAAATCATGGAATGAGTCCGAGTCTGTGCATTGATAACAGAACGATATTCTCTTGGTAGGAAGTTTTTGGCTGGAGGGGGAGTTGAAAGGGATTTAACTACGGCAGGATCAGAGTTGACAAGAGGGCATAGTTGCGTATCTCAAGAAGAGTCAGGGATGGAGGTAAAACAGAGATTGAGAAGGGAAGTGTTACCAACAAGGTTACTGGGGAAATGTTTAGGAAACTCAACCACTTCTGTGACGGATTGAGTGATTGAAAATTTAAGGGTTTAGATGCCAATGAGGCCAGTTACAAAGTGTTTAAGCCATATGGTATGATGGGCATTAAAGTCATCGAACACAAATATGTGGGCAAATGGATGTAGAGAGATGGCTTTGTCTATATTATCGGAAATGCTATTGAGTGTACCACAGTCTTGAGAAGAACGGAGACGATAAAGAAAAAAAAGATAGCTTATAGAATTGAGGAGAGATAGACGGAGACACATATATGAATGGTTTGGAGATTCCAAAGAGAGTTCCTTAGCCAGCGGGAGATGATTGCGGACATAAACTACCAGGACATGCATGTGGATTTTGGAGAGGAGGGTAGCTGGGAATCGAGAAATCAGAGGAGGGGATTGACAAATTAGTGTTAGTCTCACAGGGAGCTAGTATATTAGGAAACTGTTCAAAGAGAAATTCCACACTGGAGAAATTGGTATGAATACCAAGGTTGTTGGAAAAAGAAGTGTTAAAGGGTTTAGGTAATCTTTTTGAGTTGGTTTAGGTTTACATTTTTGATTGTTTATGGTCAGGTTGGGTTATGTTGGTAAGGAAAAGGTCTAATGTAATAGTAGGAGATGGTCATTGTTTGTGACCTGGGCAGAAAGGAACTGGCACAGACTTTAACATAATGTGGCCTCAGGGTTGCTCACTGGAGATGTGTGCAAGGGCAACCTTCCATGTGCGATATGGCACTTCAAGAACCCCAATATTATGCAACTGTTGATCAGAGCAGCCACTGAAGACACTATGCAAGTTTTCAGGCTTCTAACTATCAGTTGGGAACAGAAACCAGAAAACTGCCAACCCGGTACCCTCAGTATGAAGACATAGCCACAAGCCATACACACCACAAGAGATTCAAGACAGCACTACTATTGACACTAGAGAAAAAGGAAGGATCTGGGAACCCCTTCCTAAACAGAAAATAAGAGATGAGCCTCTACACCTGTTCAAGAGAAGTGGTGAGAGTATTGATTGGGTGATAGGAAATCATATCTAATCTTATTACAAAAAAATAAAAAAAAAAATAAAATAAAAACTAGCAACAAATAAGAAGTTGATCAACAACATGCAGGGCATCCAGAGTTGAAATTGAAATATAAAGTTTCAACTTAGTTTAAGTGCCAACATGCACTTTCCATTGAAGATGAACACTCCACGTCTGTGAGCCAGGAATAAAAATAACATCCTATACTTGCATGAGCCAGAAAATATCAAAGATTTAATATTCAAACAAAGTTTTGAAAAAAGCTGCTGGAATAAATTTACTTCAATTAAAAAAATTTTAAAAGAATTTAGTACCTAGTAAAAAAACGAAGAGGCAAATGCAAAAAAAATCATAAAGTACAGGAGGGGCCTGAAAGTTTTGTCACACCCTAACCCTCTCTTTCAAACTGTAGGAACTTGTGTCAGCCAACTGAAATTGAAAATTATATTATGTAGGGATGACAAGACTTACGGACCACTCTGTAATTAAGCAAAAGAATTAAAAATTCTTGACTTAATACAGAAAGAAAACAGTTCTATGCAGAAATTTATTGTATAAAAAATCTTTGATTTGGGAAATTATTAAAGAAATAGAAATATGGATCAGTGGAGCTGTTCCATCTCAAACAGCTAAAGTTACTGCCATAAAAATATGTATCATAAAAATAGAAAATAGCATTAAATTTATAGGTACTATAAATGAACAGAAAGTTTTCCAATTGATGGTAACATGTTGCATCAGATAGCTTGAATTTATATGAAAATTTTAGCAAGTAATGTTTTGCTACTAGTAACACTGAGCCATTTGCTGCAAATAAGCGATGCTTATTTCATTTTTGGAATAGGTTTGGACTGAAATATACAAAATATTAATGAAGAGGCTCTGTTTGCTGATGAAAAATGTGCTGTCACTTTTTTTGACAGTTAAAAAAAATTGATTGATAAAAAAGCAAATCTTCATTTGTAAAAGAACAGGGCTGTTTTTATTTTTCATTTTTGTAGAAATGCCCAATAGAACATTTTGATCATAAAAGTTAAAAACAGTTGCTAGGATATAAATCATGGAAGGACAGGTTAAGTCTGTTACTGGGTGGCATTGTTGCAGGTTATACGATTAAACCCAGTTTCATCTATAAATTGAAAACACTTCATGCTCTGCAAAACAAAACAAAAAATATCAGAGAATATAAATGATAGTTTTTTTACAGAATAGTTCCAACAATGTTTCGTTTCAGAAGTGAAAAACGCTTGAAAGGATTGGTGCTCAAAGTTCTTTCATAATAATGTGCCAATTCATCTGTTTCCTGTGAAAATAAAAATATTGAGGTTGTATATATAACTTCATTGTTTCAGTACCTTTGACTAGGGCATTATTTCATGATTCAAGTCTGCATACATTTGCCTGGTATTTGATTGAGTTTGAGCAGCAACTTATGCAGATTCTAATCTTACATTATATAGTCCTGGAAAACATTGATATACAATAATATTAATCAATTTTGTAATGAATAAAGTAAAATAAGAAAATAAATATCTGCTGGAAGAACATATATAGCGATTATTTACATGATTTACATTCTTCAAACTTATCCTCATCTTCATTGCCATATTCACAATGTTTCGGCTGTTGTACGCTCCCCAGCCATCTTCAGGTGTTGGAATTTCAAACCAAACCTTTTATTTGTGAATATGGCAATGAATATGAGGATAACAGTACAAATAATGTAAATAATCATAGTACTTCATCTCAGAGATATAGGTGGATATATAGAGTGATATTAATGATTTAAAAAAAAAAACCTTACCTGATATTGCTAGAGAATTGAAGAAAATCATTGGAAGTTGGTGAAGAAGGATTTGTTGATATGTTTGAAGGGCTTTGTATGTAAAATGGGTTATCACTTACTTTTCAGAATGGTTAATATATTTTGCTACTTTCAGTTTCCACGAAGGTAGATATTGACTGTTTATAAAATTAAATTACAACCCATCTTTACATACACACATCTTTCATTCACCCACACAGCATAATCAAACAAATCCTATAATCCATCAGCTGTAGATTATCTGATCAAGTGAAAACTTTCAACAAAGTTTAAAACTTGTATGAAATTTAGATTTACAGCTAACAGAACAAAAAATCCAACTGAAAAAGAAACAGATAATTCAATTTACCATATAATTAAAGAGGTAAAAATAAATATAGATAAAAATCAAACTTATAGCCAAACTCTTCCCCAAATCAAGCAGAGAGCATAAGATATTCAACAGAAATACTCTAAAACTTAGTTGCACTGAAAACGTGCTATAAATCATAAAAAAGCTCAACATAAAAATCACAAACACTCACAATCATCGTCTGTAACTGCAGAACAAAGTATGAATACCCACTAAATGGTAACTTCCTACAAACTAATGTAATAAACTAAGCTACTGAACAATCAAAAGGTAACTCGGAAAAAATATATATATGAATAACAGGAGGTCTCTAGAAACGGAAGCTACTCATCATTTAACAACAAAAAATATGCAACTAACACAACTCTTTAAAAACATATTTGGAAACTCAAAGACACAAATCAAAACACATCAAAAGTAACATAGAAAATAAGGAAAAATAGCACCAACTTGGAACAGCACCTCAATCTAACCCTTTGCTTAAAGGAGAAAATAGCAATAACCACAAAACTAGAGCACATTCCAAAATGCAGACAGAACAAAAACAAATTCCTACGACAAGTTATATAACCACATTATGACTCACAAAACTAAATAAGATCCTATCACCAAAATCTATGAAACTATATGTCAAATTTGAAAATTTAGAACCAAAGTCATAAATAAAATATAAATAAAAATAAATAGATAAAATAAACACTAAATAAATATATAAATAAAATGAGCATTCTCAATGCCATGACCATAAATAATCGTTAGCATTAGCCTAACAGAAAAGAACTTGAAGTGACCAATTTCCTCCTTCCCCGACTTCCCTTACTTAATCAATGACATATATAGAGAGCCTTCTAAATGAGTAGTGGTACTTACTCTAAAGCTTCCATTGAAGAATGAAACTAACAGTCACCATGCAGCTATGTAGTTGATTTCTATATCCATACTCTCTCACATATATATATATATATATATATATATATATATATATATATATATATATATAGATATAGTACAGGTAATAAATCTGTTGGTATATAATCCAAGTGGATCCTAGTAATATGAAAACTGATCCACAAAAAGAGCTCAATGTATTTATTATAACAAAACTAATAAGTAGTATTACACAACAAAATTCAAAATTACCACATATGGGGGTGGATAGATCTATTTCAATTGATGAAAACTACATCAGTCTTAATCAACCCCGGTGTACAGACTGAGTTCGTTCATGTCAGAATTAGAAATTTAACTTTGACAGCTGTCAAAAAATTGATACAGAATTTTCATTTCAATGTTTCTATCAGACGAAATGCCCGAAACTGTGCTTAGGGGGAGGGTGGAGATTTTAATCAAATTTAAACTTCTCTAATATAGATTTTACTTTAAAATTGTCTAACTCTTCAAATTTTGAATGTATAACTATTTTTAATTTCTATATTTCCACCATGTTAATCTGATAATTGTCCTTTGTTCTAAAAACTCTCTTTCCTTTTATCTTTTATACCTCTTTATTTATATTTTTCTTTTCTATTTTTTTTTTTTTAGGTTTTTTAAATATAACTTGGTATGATTTGATTTTTCTTTATATAACTTGATTTAATTTATCTTTAAAGTTAAAAATATATAATTTCTTATTATATTTTTATATATAAAAATTTTTTTATGAAACTTGCTTTTTTGGCCCTCTTTTAGTTTAAAATTAATATCTCATTCTTTATATAACCGCAATTTAATTGTATAATGTTAACATCCGGGTTTAATTTTATGAAACCTCTTTTCTTTAACGCTAATACCTTCCATTTTGAGCATTTTGTCCGACTGAAACATCAAAATGGATAAATTCTCTATCAATTTTTTGATGGCTGTAAAAGTTAAATTTCTAATTCCTACACAAACTCAGTCTGTACACTGAGGTTGAATAAGACTGACATAGTTTTTGTTGGTTGAAATAGATTTATCCCCACCATATGAGGTAATTTTGAATTTTGTTGTGTAATATATATATATATATATATATATATATATATATATATATATATATATAATTATTTATTTAAAAATATGATTCCAACTCGCTACATAAGAGGTCTCATGTTTCAAAACAAGAGCCGAAAACTTCAAAATAATATTTGAATTAACTTGAGTTAAAGTAGGCTCTGTTCCATCTTCAAGCGAAATTTTTTGGGAATGACTTATTTCTGAAATTTACGAGTTTTAATAGTATGGTCAGAATTGAAATCAAAAATTTCCATGGTAACATCAACGGCGGATTGTTGAGAATCGGCATGGGGTGTTAATAATTTGTATCAGTATAGAGTTACTTTCATAGATGCCGGGTCACGGTAAGGTGGGGGTGGCTAAATTTACGACGGAGGAAGTTTTCGCATAGTCTGGCTTGAGCGTCTACGGAGATTTATTTATTTATTTTTATTTTATTCTTTTATTATATCTCTTTATGAAAGGGATTGTGTATATGAAAGGCCGTAACGTTTGTTATTTGACGACTTCATAAAGGGTTATCAATTTTTGTAGGTTATTAAAACTATGTATATGGGCTATGGATTTTAAAATTTATTTTTTTGTATGTGTGTTTTTTTTAGCTAGTTATTCAGAGCGTAAGTTCGGTTGTGTCGGCAGAAAACCGTTAATTCTTGCCGGTTGTTTAATAGGTTTTTATTGTTTAGAAGCTTAGTAATGTGTAGTTTCTCATGGAGGCACAAAGGGCATGGGTCATCCCAAGCTTGGCAAGTTCTAGTCCTGTTAATGATTTTCCATTTTACTTTAGGTGTCCTATTTTTTTCTTTCAGGAACTTTGGATTATTTACCAAACCAGTTTCTTTCCTATTTTCTACAATATTTTCACATATATATATATATATATAAGTGAATATTGAAGTCAACACTCAGAGGCGACAGGCTGTTTCATGCTAGGTACAATCATTAGTTGTCAGGTGGCCTGACGATTGTGTCTAGCATGAAACAGCCTGTCGCCTCTGAGTGTTGACTTCAATGTTCACTTTTATATTTACATATGCTATATCTCTGATATTGAATACTTTATCCCATAAATATAGCACACTTTAAAACACATATATATATATATATATATATATATATATATGATACTGTTTTAGCATAAGCTGACTTTGCCTGTTCAATGTTGTTGATTTGTATGTGATCTAGGAATTTGCAAACTTTTTCCCTATTAATATTTAATTGTTCTTTAATGAATATTTTTGTGTTTGTGTAAAGTTTACTAAACTAATTAACCTATTGTTACAATATAAACATAAGTGACTGTATCTGATATTATACTTTTGCTACAGACTGGGCAAACATGTATGCAATATTCAGTGCACTGCCATCAAGGGCAAAATCTATACTGAAATCTCGGCTACTTGTGTTAGTTTGCTGTACTGTTATTTGTGTGAGTTCTTCTGATGGAGTTTTTGCTTCTTTTGTTCTAATTTGAATATCAACCCTGTCAGCATGAGACATTCTTTCTCAAGAATTCATGTTTGAATCTGGCACAAAATTTTACACTATGTGCCAAAAATATTTTGAAAAAATTTCAGTGTATCTTGTCATTTATAAAAACTGAATTAATGAAAAGTCACATTAACTGTTCTACCTTGGCTGGGATAAAAAAAAACAAAAAAACTCATCATTCAGTGAGAATATCGTAGTGAAAAAAAATTTTTAATCTGATGTCCATATTTTCACCATTGAGTAAAAAAGAAATAATATTTTTTCTTTTGGCTGTGAATACCTATACATGTACCAAATTAACATTTGCACCTACTGATATTAAATATTTACAAAATATTGAATTATATATTAAATCCATGAAATATGTTTGTCTATAATAGTCATGGAGTATTCACATTAGTGCTGTATACAATCAAGACTATTTGTAGTTAGTCCTGTTCACATGAAGGGCATATCCTGGGATAAAAACTTTTAGAAATAACAGTAAAACATATCAGAATCAAGGTGTGGGGGGGGTTATTTTGAAGCATACATGGAATCACATCCATTACGGCTCTGAAAAATTTAAAAAAAAAAAAAAAATTTGTTTACTTTATTGTACTTTCATAATATTATAAATCTAGTTGTCACTTAACCAGTCCAAGAATTTTGTTTGTACAAATTATGGTAGGTTTACTTGAAATTTTTTATGAATAACATTTTTTTTCTTAATGCTGATAAAATATGTGGTTTAGAATAATGAAAAGAAATTTACTTCAGAGTTTTTGAAACATTGATTTATAATATAAAGAATTAGTTTTTAGTTATCAGATTTCATAAAATAATGAACACCTTAGACACTGTTTTATGAATTTGGTACTTTTTATACCATATAGGAAACCACATGGGTAGCAAAACAAGGGCTTTCTAAGTAATGCCAAAACATTTGGCTTAAGTAACTATTAATTTATTTTTTAATGTAGATTCCTATAAGTTAATTAAATATTAATTTCCATTAAGTTTATCTGATTTTTAAATGACTTCTATCATTGACATAATTTTGCAGAGAATTAAAATAGAAAATAGTATGTAAAAAAAAAAAAACATACTAAAAATGTTGTAAATACTTTTTGATGAATTGATCTTATTGTTTATGTAATTATATATGGCTACATACTGACATTTGTTGATAATATTTCTTATAATTATGCTCTCAAGAAATGTTTTCTATCAGACCAGAAAGACCGGAATTAAAGCATTAATTGCCAGAATGATATTAAAAAAACCAAAAAAAAACCCAAATTTTACTATAATTTTGTGTATATCTTGTAGATTTGTGCCTAACTGTGCTGAGCATGAAAGATGCTGTGGAGAAGACTCTGGTGTCATGGTAGATGATCATTCAGAAGAGGAGGAAGAGGATGACAGCCATATAACATCATCTTCTGCCCTTGGAGCATGTTGTGGCTCTGCTTCTTGTACAGGAGTTGAGGGTACCAAGTTTGCTGATGACTGTCGAATCCATCACATTGTAGACCACAATGCATATCGTCCACGTCATAAGGTAGAATTGTGTTCAATCCATTTTGGTACTTCTTTTATTGCTTTTGTTTCAATAAAGCAAAATTTGGATGGAATTTTTGGGAAGAGAAATTATTATTATTATGTACTTTACTATTTGGACTAGTATGCTCATCTTAATTCTTAAACTCACAATGCTTCAGCCATTTTACCAAGGCTTCAAACTAACTTCTTTCATCATTGTCATGAAACCATCACAAAAAAACAACTTTAATTATCCTGAAAAAAAATTAAAACCATTTTGTATTCAAAATTTTCTTAATTCTTTTATCATTTATAACCAGTAGTAGCATAATAAAAATGCCATGCTAAAATATTAATTTTTTAAAAATGAAGAAATATAAAAACAGTTAAATTTTACTGTAATTTTTATAAAAAAAAGACAACTTTATTTTTATTTAAATGTTTCAGTTAAATCACTTTGAATAATTTTACGTGGAAATATTCTTATTAGGCTCGGCATAACTTTATCATACTATTAGGCTCAGTGTAACTTTATCACGCTATTAGGCACGGTGTAAATTTATCACGCTATTAGGCACGGTGTAAATTTATCACGCTATTAGGCACGGTGTAACTTTATCACGTTATTAGGCACGGTGTAACTTTATCACGTTATTAGGCACGGTGTAAATTTATCACGTTATTAGGCACGGTGTAAATTTATCACGCTATTAGGCTCAGTGTAACTTTATCATACTTTAAGAATTATGCTCCATGCATTCATTTTCTATATGAAGAATATTAGCGCATTCTAACTATTCACAATCAAAAAAGTTTTTGAAGTGATCAAAAAATTTTAATTTACAATTACCCGCCTCATATTGTAACTAAATGTTCTGCTTACCATTTTTTTAAATTATCCTTTATATTTTTTATTTACTTTAGGATATGAAGCAAATGTAACACAGAAATGTTGTTTACTAATGGTGCATTCAGATTTTTAACCAAAAATTGACAGGAAAAACAATTATTTTGATTATTTTTTAATGAATACAAAATTAGTTCTTACAATTAGATTCTAGTGGGTTTTATATTTCCAAGATAATTAATATAAATATCTAAATTTAAGACCTTAAACCATCATTTGAGTTTTATTCACCAGTTTAAAAAGAAGTGGTAGTTTTGTTTATTTTTTGTTTCTTTCTTTCTGTGTGTGCATCATTCATTAAGATCCCACTACTACAGGGCTGAAGTATATTTTTATTTTAAGCTTTTAGAATAAATATAATAGAATTTTAATTAAAAGTTTTGTATCATCTCACAGCATCTTGACAAAAAAACAAACCCAGTTTATCTCAAACTAATGTTTTATCATCCACATGACAACAGCGTGGCATTAATTTTGAGCTCTACATTTGCAATCCTCTGACTTTCATCAGGTATCTGGCTTTGTACTCAGTAACCTTCTTTGAATTTCCTTCCATAGGAATAGTGTGTTCTCATTCCATTTTCCATGCTTAGGGAATATTTTGTATTACTTTGTACTCATCAGTCTTGTTTGTTTTTTTTCGTTTTTTTTTCCTGAAACAGAGTATGTGAGTTTTCAGCACTACCGGACCCAGATATTGAACTCATAATCTCTGAGTGTAATAGTGCTGAAAAGATACATATTCTGGTTCAGTGGAAGAAATGAACCAGCAACTCAAAGGTAAATAAGACTGATAAGTACTGAGTGGTTTGAAATATTCCTCAAGCATGTAAAGCAGAACACTATACCTGTAGATTGAATAAAGTCTTTGGTTTCAAATTCCAAGAAGGTTAGTGAGTTCAAAGGCAGATATCTATGAGAACCAAGATAAGCATACTAGTCTGAATAGCAAAGCAAATAATAAAGCAAATTTTTTCATGAACTATTTCTTATTATTATGCTGATTAATTGGCAAATATTACCTACTTGCTTTGCTAAATTTATTGGTAAATTTGCTTTTTAACGCCCGCGTTAAATATCTCTTAAAATTTTCCCAAATTGCCATAATTCTGTGTAAATGTACATGCTGAACTCGAATTAACAATTAACTTATGAAGAAACCTACTATTTTGGAGTTATCGGCAATAAAAGTTTGAACTTAATCGTGTTCAGCTGTCAGTCATTACTGACCTTGTTTAACTACATTCAGTGCGGAACATTTTGCTTGTGGAGACTTAATTAAGAGCCTTTTTACTGCTCTTAACCGAACTTACACGTCTAAAATTACTCTGCATTTAAGTTAGGTCGTAAAGCGATGACAAGTGTTGTTTTTTTTTTTTTTTTCAAATATTGTTTTTTTTTTATAGTAAATCTTTCTTTTTTTAAAAAAAATAAAATTAAATAATAAAATAAAGTTTTCTTTTACATTAAAAATAAAACAAATAATAATGCACAAAGTTTGCATGAACTTTGAAAAGAGCCTGATTACTAACCCTAAACCCTAACCATTAGGGTTAGGGTAACCCTCTTTGAAAAGAGCCTGATTACTAACCCTAAACCCTAACCATTAGGGTTAGGGTTACGGTAACCCTCTTTGAAAAGAGCCTGATTACTAACCCTAAACCCTAACCATTAGGGTTAGGGGTTAGGGTAACCCTCTTTGAAAAGAGCCTGATTATTTATAAAATAAAAAGAAATATTCCTTCCTAGCATTTTTTTATTTTGTAAATAAAAAATCATGCTCTTTCCAAAGCGCATTAATTATTGTTTTATTTTTAATGTAAAAGAAAAGCTTTATTCTATTATTTAATTTTTTTTTTTTATTTGCATTTTGGCTTATTTAATTGATTTTAACATCACTTTTTTAGTCATTGTCTCAATTCTTTATTTAGAATTTGGCCCATATTTATAAAGATGGATTTTCTAAATATGTTTATTATAATTGTCACTTTTTCTTATTCAATAATTGATTGAATTTTTCATTTCTTTTGATTTCTCATTCTACATCATTAAATAAACGGTATTCGTAAATTATAGCTTCTGGCTGACTTTTCTCCATCAGTTTTTTACTTCTTTTTTTTTTTTTTTTTTTTTTTTTTTTACTATGAGATGCGGTTAATGATATAACTCTGTTCAATAAGTGATTGCTGCTGCTTTATTGCACATCTTCTGTTGCTGCAGGTAGACTGACTGAATTTGTCTCTCCTCAAGTTGTATATCATTTAGATCGCTAATACATATCCAACCAGACACTACATCTGTAGAGATTATACATTGGCTTGGATGTTCTGAATTTAGTTAACCTTTTCCATGTGCTCAGCTGGTCCCTTCTATTGTGTATGTCCAACTTGGGTGAGATGTTTACTTATTTTATGAATAGTTTTTTCCTGCTTCAAAATCTAACAGCAAAAAATAAAAAAGTGTAACATTAAGTTCACCTGCTTTACTTTTTGTTATGTATGTACAGCCTTTTTTTTTTTATTGCTGTCTTTATCATCATTCAATATCTTTTTACTTCATAAACTCTAAAGAGATTTTATTCTAATTATTATTTGTTTCTTGTATGCATTTATTCAAAATGTTTTCCTCAATTCTTCTTATAGCTTGAAAGTGTTTGCATGAAATCTCTTGCCGTCACAACTTTACACTTTTCATTGATTCCCTTTCAATCAATATCATCCTTGGTTTTCAGTATTAAGTCAGGGTCACTGGAAGTTTTCTGCCTCTTCAGCAGAACATAAAATTGTTTGAAAATTTAAATGAAAGATGTTCTTAAAAATATTTAAAAACAAAATCATCATCTATAGCAACTGTTCTATGTTCCTTTGCAAACTTTTCTTTAATGAGGATGTAATTTCTAAAGAATAAATAACAATTACAGAAAATAAATTTATTCTAACTTTTTTTTATTAAAATTCTGCTATTGTGCAGATACGTTTCTGTGAAATGGCTTGTTTAGCGCATCTCTCTATTGTATATAAATGTGTGTGTGTAAAAAAAAAAAAAAAAATCTTATTTAATTTTAACTCTACATTTTTTAGTTAAGTGGTGAATTTTAAATATTTACACTATTTTAATATTTTAAATTTTATTTCTGCTAATAAATCTCTTTTCAGTATAGATTTAATGTGTTCTATCTTTATTGATTAGTCAAAAATACATAAATTTACTAATGTTGGAAAACTGATTTTCTTTAAATTGGACTTTTGAAATATTTTAACAACAAATAAGTGATTGTTTATTATTGAGATATAAATGACTCTAAAAATACTGTTGGTGATATTATTTAAATGTTTTCAAAATATGTTTTTAGTCTTAAATTTTGATGAAAATTGAAGGCAACTTATTTGCCAAAATATTAAAAGGCATTCAGTTTATGTCTTCTGAGTAATTATTAGATAGTTGTGAGATTGTAAATAATTTTGTTTAAAAAATGCTTATTGATATTTTGAATTTGTTTTTAAGTGAATAACAGAATTGGGTTATGCATAAATCAGAAAAATGTATTTTTGTTTTTTGTAAGATTTCAATATGAAAATGAAAAACTAAAAAATCTAAACTTTGGAAGAGAAACTAGAATTATATGTAGAATTTTAAATGGTATTTTGTGCCAAATAATGGACTATTTTTGTAAAAAAATATTTGTAAAGGAAATTTTATTTGAACTTTTTCTGTAATCATTTTGTAAAATCTGAAATTGAATTTTTTTTTATAAAAGTTGATAACTAAATAAGTTCTATATTTTTATGATCACCATTCTTCAGGATTAGTTTCTATTTTATTTGGCATAACAAAAACAACTGTTAGAAAAATATTTACATAAAATAGTTTTCATTTTGATCCTTCAAGGAGTTTGAATACTTCAAGATTTAAATGGCAAAAAATGAATAAATAAATTTATATAAGTTATAGGAAAACATATCTTAGACTTAAAGATTCGTTTCTCCATTTTTGTTTTTGTATTGACAAGTTATTCTTTTATAAAGTTAATTTCTGATCTTCCCACTTCACATAAAACCTAATTATTTTCTGCCTTTTTTCTTTATTTGTATTCTTGAACGCTATTCAACAACCTTTTATCTGATGATGATTTTAAAACTCAAAAGATTTTGTCATTTTGTTATTGCTCAATAGTTTCTTTTTTTTATCTCCTGCCTGAAAACTTTCTCGATATCTAACAAAAATGATATGTAAAATTGAATCTGTGTTCACCAATAAACATGTACATGGCTATATTTTTGAGTTTTATCCAGTTTTTCTAAAACTTATCAGGGAAATGCTTGCTATGTGTTTGTTTCTTTAGAATGGTTACATCATGAAAATAATTTTGCTATAAGTGGCCTTAAAAAGTGATTTCAGTTTTCAATATTGTGTGCTTTTAGTGAGCTTTGAATTTATGGTTAATCCAAATACTTAAATTGATTAAAATTATTTGAAATTGTGTTAATTTACAGTATTTTTTGTACATAATTATTCTTTAATATTTTGATTACAATATTAGCATTTATTGTCTGTTAAAGTGTAAATTTTGTATTCTTTTAATTATTTTCACTTAACTTTAACATCCAAGTGTCTTGATAAATTTTAATTTCCATTTTAATCTACAAAAGATTCGTGCAGTGCTTTTTATAGAAAATTTCATCTTAATTTTTATTTAAAAATGTATGAATATATTAAGGAAACCATACCTGAGCATATGGAATCATGGATTTAAAAAATTGTTGTTTGCTGTATTTACTTAATGTTTTTTCCTGGAAATATAAAAATAAAACCTTAACTAAATAGCTGAAGCAAAATTTTCATGTTTATCTACTTAAAAAAAAAAATCATGTTTGTTATCTTTGAAAATTCTATTAATAATTTTAGTGTCTAGTCATTCTGGAAACTTCTAGGAACATATATCCTCTTAGCTGTCATTCATTTTGGATCAAACATGAGTCTTTGTTATAGATTTTCTAAAAGATTAGCTTAATTCTGTCCTTTGTGTGTAGGTCAATAAGATTATTTCAATGAAGGAAAAGTATTCACTTTCATGGTTACATTTTAAATGAGAGATAATCTGATCATAAATGTTTTTAATATAACAAAAATTCTACTTGATTTTATACAATTTCTAAGCACTAATATTTTCTCATACTATTTATATTAGTGATATTAAATGATAAAAAATGTTTTCCTCATTTTCCTCAGGTATCTAATATTGATGTTTTAGTTGAATTGTATTATTAGTAGGAAAGTTATTTAATGACTTTGAACACCTTTATATCTTTCATTTTTGTTTTTAAATTCCTAATATTTATAGTTCAAATATAATATGTATGATTAAAATACTATGAGATGATTTAAATTATATGCATAAAAAATATTTTGTGCATTTAATGCAAATAAGTTTGTCAAAGGAAATTCTTTTATGATTCTCTTTTCTAATATTTTCAATAGAATATATTGTCATGTTATTTTTCAGTGGTCAAAACTCAACAAGAAAAACCCTAGCTCTAGGCAATCAAATTATGCAGTTTTTCATCAAGAATTATGTATGCAACTGGAGAAGTTATGTTCAAACCGCCCATCAAGGAAAGATACAGAAGAAGATGGTCAAAAGTTAGCTTGCCTTGATCAATGGAAAAAATGTGAAGTGGAGGGTTACCTAAAGAATATTAATGAAGAAATTGATGATCCCTCCAGCAGGTACCTCCTCACTACTCCGAAGCAGCAACGTGATGTCTCTGGTTCTGATGAGGAGGGGGATAATCTGGAGCAGGTCGCAGGTGAGTAGAATTGATTTTTATATTTCTTTTTTCAAGCATTCTTTATTTAAAGTTATATTAATTTAGTGATAACTTTCAAAATTTTTCATTTTGAATTTCATGCTTTTAGAAATATTAATAGTTTTGGAAATCTCTTTAAGAACATTTAGTTGGATGAAATCTTGTTTTTCTTTTTATTCTATCCATTCAGCCTTATAAAAAAAAAAAAAAGAGCATTTTATTTCTATTTTGTTGTTAGCATCTTCACTCTAGCACCATAATGTGAAACTTTAACAAATCTTTAAGATTAATGGAGAATTATAATCAATAAATAAATATTTTTTTAATGTGAATAACAAAATTAAAATTTATTCTATACTAAGTTTGTGCTAAGTTAATACTAAGTGTTATGTGACGATGTAAAAATTAAGAACACTATAATCAATCTATTGTTAATTTACATTTTCATTATTACTAAATACTAAATAATTACTAAATTTTTACTTATATAAAAATGATAAAAAGGATCATTACAAAGCCACTTATATAAAAGTAATAAAAAGGAACACTTTAATTATTATAATAATATATTTTTTTAATTTAATAATTATAAAGAATTATAAAGATCTTAAGAATTTTTTTCTTACATTGCTAGCTTTTTTATGCAGTTAGAAAATTATTTTTTCATTCAGTTAATCAAGAAACTTTGAAACAATGTGAATTTCATTTTAAGCTGTATTCTTTACAAGTATTAAATTCATTAATAGAACTTTGAACTGCAGTACAGAATGGAACAAGTTGCTTTTTAAAATCTTGTTTAGGTATATATTTTAAGACATCACAAAACAAGTCATATTGTATGCTACGATATGCCTACATTGGTTTAGAATTATCAGTAAGTGCTAATTGTTTTATAATACAAACACTAGAGGCCTAAATTTCATGGTGTCTTGAGTATGTATATATAATATATATATATATATATATATATACACACACACACACACACACACTATGTAAGTTTTGTAAATCTATATATGTACATCCACTGCAATAGAAGTGTTAAAGTTATTGATTATATGCAGTGTTTATATTTTAGTAAAGAGAAACACAATTAGAAACATTAACATAAAATCTGCAAATTGCTGCATAAAGACAAATCTTTTGAAAATATTTGTTATTTCAATGGAATTTTCAAAAATCTTAAAGATATAAGACTATTAGAGAAATGAGAGAATTTATAAATATTCATAATTTTTTTTTTTCTTACTCTCTTTCTACTTGTAACCATATAAACTTACCCATGTTGGATTTCCAAAATCAATTGTCTAAAGGAAGCACCATTTAATCCAAGCACTACAAAACTTCATGAATAATTTTCTAAGAACAATCACTGAACATTGTAAATAGACATTCCTGCAATGTCTGAAAACTTTGGAATTTTTAAAGATCAAATAGGCACTCATCTGATGATTTGACTTAATAAGACAATCAAAGAAAGGCTACTGTGAATGGGCAAAGTCCGGGGATTGTAATATTTTATTCAGGTGTTTAGTTTAACTTTGCTGTTGGACATAATTAAGAGGGTATTCTAAGTTGTATAATTCAAAATAATGTTATATTAAAATTTTATAATTGCTGTGTGATTGAAGCTAATTTACATTGCTTCTTACACTCTATGGAAGAATGACTTTAGTCTTAAAACATTAGTATGGTTTTAAATAATTGCCAATTTAAACTTTCACTTTCCCATTAAAGATGTCATATAATTAATGTAGAATTGGTTACACTTACCTAAAAAGATAAAAAATTTTGTCTCAATCGTCTTTTCTTAAAAAAAAAACAAAAAACAAAAATGAATCAGGGGAAACAATTGCGTAATGGCATAATTAATATTTAGGAGATATTCGAATTGTTTCCCTTTAACTACTTTAATGCAAGGTAATTTCGAATCATTATCCTACTGCAAGATTCTCATTATTTAGAGATGCTGTTACTTTTTCTTCAGAAGTTGAGACTGCTGGTCTTAAGGATAACACAGAGGATGCTGAAGATTTCCATGACTTCCATTACAGACTTCCATGGCTTGGTGGGTAAAAGGGTTTTTTTTTTATAACTTGCCAATATATATATATATATATATATATATATATATATATATATATATATACACACACATGCACACAAAGCTTCCTTAGTACTTACTTATTGAGTAACCTCAGGTATCAGGAATTGACTTTGTCCCCTCCTCCCCTTCTCTTAGTGCGGTAGGGAGAAGGTACTGCTTGTGTGTATGACTCCTTTCAGCCGTGCATATTGTTCTTTAAATCAACCCCAACCATATATGGTTAGGGTTACTTGCAAAAAGTGGATATACACACACCGACTCAAACAGAATGTCACATAAGGCTATGTTTAAGGAGGGAATCTTATGTGTGCTTATAAGATTAGTAACAAAAATTGGCACACTCCTCAGACATCAGGAATTGCTACTGACCTACTTCTTCTTGCACTGTCTGGAAAATGGTAATGTTAATATTAGCTGTCTCCTTATAAGGAAACATTTGACAGTCATTGACCAGGCAACCAGTGCTGTGTTTGGTTAAAATTTATAAAATCTTACTCTTAAAACAATTTTTCAAGAAAATAGGTATCTCAAGTCAGGTATCTGTTATCGCTCTTTCCTGTACTGATGGGAGTTTCCTTCCAAACCTTTTGTTTGAAGTAGTGTGGAACGTTAGAATCTTGATCATGTAATTATTCTCTCTTCAAGTTACACGTGTGCTATCCATTGCAGTTATTGTTGCTGGGGTCTCCCTCTAGTTTTAGGATTTCATTTATTGTTGACATGAAAAAACCTATTTTTTATCTCAGCTCTTAATCTTGTAAAAGAAAATTTTTGTTGTATTCCTGATGAGCCAAATTGTTAAAGTTATTCTCAGTTGTTGGTTCAAATTAAAATATCTCTGGAATATCTGTTTAAGACTTTTCTGATATTTTCTTGTAGTGGATTTGTTTTTAACTCTTGCTTTTTTAATGAGTCATTATTAAGGGTTTTGCATCTTGAAGGACATTTGTCTGTGGCACTAATAACAGTATCATTTCTGCATTAACATCTTTTTTTTTACTTCTTGTATCATTGATTGCTTTTATGAAATTCAGACAGCATGCAGTGTTGAATATGACACCCTTTAAATTCTATCTCATTTGTCAATTTACTGAAGTTACAGAATAAAACCAAAATTACAACCAGTTTGCAAATGCAAATTTAGGTCTAACCATAAACTTTGATACTGGTAAAACTAGTTTGTCAGTTGCTACTAAACTTTCATCTCAAAACATAATGTTACTTTTCTCTACACCTGATATTAAACTTAAGCCTAATTTAAAAGGCAATACTACAGATTATTAAATTATAAGAAATTTAAAAAGATTTGGTTAGAATTTATAACTTTTTTTTTTATATCTTTAAAAGTTTACACTCTGTTACACTAGATTAAAAAAAATTCTAAATTTATTATTAAATTTTTTTTAATAAAATCAATTAAAAAAAAAAAAATGGTGGCCATTTTATTAGTTTTTAAAATAAATATTTCTTTAGAAATATTAAAAATAATGATAACCACAGTAGGATAATTTGGGAACAATTTTAGTTGACCTTTGACTAGTTAAAAAAGAAAGAAGAAAGCAAAACGTTTTCTATTTCTTTATTTGCAATTAGTATAATTGGTATAATTTAAGTAAATACTCATGTCAGTCTGTTTTTATTACTTGATTATTGAAAGCAGAAATAGCCTTTCAAAATGACAAGTAGAATTAAAAGTTGCATCAAGAGTCACTTGTATTTTATGTCTTAAATAACTAATGTAGATTTAAAAGAAAAATATTTCAGTAACTTTTCTTAATTTTCTATCATGTTTAGCCAGTAAAATTATTGACAGATTGAAGTATATCCTCACTATTAATTGATTATGAAATGTGCTTTTAATTTTTTTAAAATTAAAAGCACGTTTAATTTTAATTAAAATTTTTTAATTGTTTGAAGAATGAGATTTTAAGTGGGATAAAATTGGTGAAAAAGAAATAATATAGTTGCAATATTTCAAAGTTGTGGAACAAATTTGCATATCTCTCAACCTGTAATAAGCTTAAAAGCAAATTGCAAGATGTTAAGTACCAACCAATGCAGCAACCATTATGTTTGGAAATTGTCACCATTTTCTAAAATCAGTAAGAAATTAATTGTTTAGTTAAACTGTATTTTTAATTTAAATTTTAAGTAAACACATGCTTCAAAATTCTGATTTTTCTTTTTGTTTTTTTTGGGGTTTTTTTTCAATGAAGGACAATTTTAAAAATCTATTTAAACAAAATTGGTTGTTAATTAAGATTTGAGTTTTGTTTTTTGTAGATGAGACACATTCTTCTCCACCTCGTCTTCAAGTCGAGGAGACAATTGCTGAAAAGACTTTGCCATGGAAGTGCCAATTGGATATTGCTAAAGCCCCTATTGCAGAAGCTGAAGTGATTGAAACTGAACAGACTCTGGCTGAAACTACGTTGCCATGGAAGCGTCAATCAACAAGGGAACCAATCTTTGCAGCCATGTCATTGAATGTTGTTGAAGATGAACCTCAAGCTGCCGAGGCTCCATCTTGGATCAACAACCTCTTGTATCACCGCTTGAGAGATTCTGGCTCTCCGTACATGTCACCTGAGGATACCCTGACTCTTGTCCAGAACACCGTATCCCGGCCGTCAATTTTCTCGGTATTTCCTGCTGAGAAAAAACCAGAAGAGGTGGAAGTAAAGGAGAAAGATTCCACTTCCGTAACCACTGCAGGCAGACTGTTGCCCCCTCCACTTGCTGCTGAAGTTGAGCCTGAATCTATTTCTTTACCCCCTCCATGGGAAAGCCACAACAGTGCTGAGTACGAGCCACTTACCTCTCCGCATGCTACCAACACCAATATTGGTGACAAAGTTTGTAGCACAGAGTCAATGCATCGTTTGCTACCGCCAACTCATCATATCATTATCCCTTTGACACCAGGAAATACAAATGAAAGCATTTCTGATCTCGAATCGGCTGCAGCAATTGATCGTGTTGCTTTGCGTTCTCCGGCTTCAGCTCCCAACTTTCCTACCCACTGGCAGATGCTACTACCAGCATTGCGAGACCGCAGACATTCCACCTCTTTAACAGAAGAGCAAGCATATGAAGAAGATTGCCTCCAGCGTGTCCAGAATTGGCTTGATAATGTCGAGCCAGGTCTTGATGGAGTTGTTGATCTCGATAATTTTGAGGAGCAGCACCACTTTTTCTTGTTGGATGAGGAAGATCATCTTGATGACACATATGATGCAGATCTAGAAGATGAGGACTTGGAAGAAACCATTGTGTAAGAATAAATAAATAAATAAATAAACTATATATATATATATATATATATATATATATGTATATATATATATATATATATATATATATATATAGACACATATGTGCTGTTTCAGTGTTGTTATTGAAGCTGAAAGAAGCATTGTTGACTTTGAAAGTTCTTTCTTTGTTCACAATTTCCATTGTTGTAACATGTTGGGTGGGGGGGGTCTTCATACTTTTTTATATAAAGTTTTGGAGGAAAGACTATTGTTTCAGTGTATTTTTCAGTTAGGAATTAGAATCCCCCCCTCTATACATACAAAAGAATTTGGCTAGTGGAATAACTTAAATCTTTTGTCATCATGTAGGTCCAGCATGCAAATAATATTTTCATCAGTTCCAGCAAATCTATTTTAAAAAGTAATATTGAATGTTTTGATATACATAATACTTTAATTTTCTTTTTCTTCTCAACTTGCAAATGTACAACCATTACTAATATTTGTTGAGCTTTTCTTATAAATTTTATTTATAAATTAAGTCTTAAAAGTTAATTTTATTTTTTTCTCAAGTTTGTAAGGCCTGTAGATGTTGTAACACACATGAAAAATATTTCATTTTTGTTATTCTGGTAAAAACTACACATCTGCTTTTCCTCCTTTTTATTTTACTTCCAAATTCATTTTTATGACTAATAACAAATCCAACATTATCTGCTAGTAATCCACAAAGATAATCCAATGATTATTCTAATCTCACATGTTTTAAAACAATCAAATTGGAATTAGTGTGTCTTCAGACATAGATAATGGTTGATAATCATAATTATGAATGCTATGACCTTTTTGATTTTGTTTTGTTTTTTTTTCTCTCTTTTTTGTATTTTGTGGCTGTGAAGTCATGGAAAATATAAGAGAGATAAGAAGAGATCAGTTAAGTATTGTTTACATAACAGTTTTTAATTTGCCCAAGCAATTTTGGATATCTGTTTTTGCTTTTCAACAGTTATTTTTTTTATTTATGGAAAATATTTGCACATTGCATTTTTCAGTGAGATTCGAATCCCAAAAAAGATTTTCAATGAAAACTTAAAATGTTTCATTTTTCTTTTCATCTAAATCATTAATCAGGATTCATTTTCCAATTACACTTCCAGGAAGAAATCACCAAAATTTTATATTGTGCCAAATAAAATATTTATTGAAGTTTAAGTATAAACTATAATTTAATTTTTCTACAAGACATTCTCAAAAAACAGTTTATATAATTCTCTCTCTGTAGTAAATTGACTAAATAAAAATTAACTTTTTTGTAGTTAATTTAATCTACTGTAATAAACAGTATGCCATTGGTGACAATTTCTCATGGTTATTCCATTTTTTGTATAGTTTTATAATTGAAGACAACAATGATGGAAAAATATGAATGGACCTTCTCTGCTGAAGTCTTTTTACTAAATAAAAGTGTTCATAGTAAGTTTGCTTGTGTTAAGTAAAAGATGAACTTTTTTTTTGTTGTAGAAACTTTCAACAATGTAAAAATTGTATTGATGTTTCTGTAAAGGTTTTATTTCAGTATTTGCGACTATTTTAAGTGGAGCACCAAATTCATTAATTTCTACTGAATGTTGTTTTGTCTAAATATCAGTACAGAACTGACTAGAAGGTCCATTCATTGTATCCGCTTGTAATAATTGCAAAACATGTCCTCAATGAGGTTAAGTTTTGTTTGCTGAAAGAATGAAGTACCATATAGCCTCATGTTTGGTTCACATGACTACTGGTAGATCTGTAATATTATGTGCTAAATAAGGATAAGTCCTCAATCGCTTCTCTATTCATTAAATTTGAGTTATTATCTTCTGCTGATAAAGCAGAATGCTTTGCTTGTAAATACTCTTCCAATTCTAGTCTTGACTCATCTGGAGTATTTTTTCCTGACTTTCTACTTATAACTGAGTCTCTAATATGTGTTATGCATATAACTTTGTCCATTATTTGTCTACATTTCTGAGATGAGGTATTATGTACACTATTTACATTAGTCGGACTATTGTCCTCATCTTTGTCACCATATTTATTATAACATTTCAGCTGTTGTATGCTCAGACCATCTTCAGGTGGTTGGAATGTCGAACTGAACCCTTTATTTCGCTCACTGGGGTAGACTGTTCTAGTTCCACATGCCATGTTTAATGGATGACAGTTATCTATTATCTCCTCTAAATTCCCCTCTGCAAGTTCTCCACTGCCTTGTGTCCTCAAGGACACATGGCACAGTGGATAAAGGCATTGGTCAGATCCAGTGACAGGACCCAAAGAGAGTGAGTTCAATACCCGGTTAAGGCAGTGGAGAACTTGGAGAGGGGAATTAACAGGAGATAACTGATAACTGACATCCATTAGAGGTGGCACGTGGAACTAGAACAGTCAACCCCGGTGAACGAAATAAGGGGTTCAGTTTGACATTCCAACCACCTGAAGAAGGGCGAAGCGTACAATGGCTGAAACATTGTAATAAATATGGCGACAAAGATGCGGACAAAAGTCCAAATAATCTAAATAGTGAACTTTGTCCATGGTTTCTACTATCATCTCTAAACTTGATTCCTACAAAATATGCAAATCTGATGATAACCTTGCAATAGTCCAGAAGAAATGTGCTCTTGAAATATCTCCTGTTTTTGCAAAACTCTACAATAAATGCCTTACTGCATCTCACTTTTCTGCTTGTTGGAAATCCTCTTCTATCGTTCCTGTCTTAAACTAAAGAACCCAGCTGAATCTTCTATCAGCCTATAGCCTACTATCTTTTGTTGGTAAAATACTAGAGGCTCTAATCAACTTCGAATTGGTTAAACATCTCATCTCACAATGTCTTCTTTTAAACAAGCAATATGAATTGTGGTTCTCAAGGTCAACTGTTGATATGTTAATAGTTATTCCTGAAAGAATATGTCAAGCTTTAAACAAGAATAGTGAATCTCAAGTTGTTACTTTAGATATCTTGAAGTTTGGCATGCTGGTCTTCTTCACAAGTTGAAGTGTTATGATGTTTCTGGCTAAATTTTGATTTGATTCAATATTTCTTATCAAATGGCAAATTGAAAGTTTTCTTGGACGACCACTTTTCTAGATCTTTTTGCATTAATGCATATGTCTCCTAGATCTCTATCCTTGGACCTACTTTGTTTTTGAATTTCATCGATGACCTTCCTGATGTCATCAGTTCTCATCTATGCTGATGACGGCTATTTACTCCTGCCTTAATGGTAAATCTGATTGGTTTGATATGGTCAAATTAGCAGTTAATCTTAAAAATAACCTTCAATTTATTGTTAACTGGGGTAATAAATGGCTTCTTAATTTCAACACCTCCGAAAAAAAAATGTTCTCTTAATTGTCTTAGAGAATTTTTTTGGCCTTCTCTCAGCATGGCTGATGCTAACCACCAGGAGAGTAACTCACTGCACCTTCTCAGTGAAATGTCTTCTGCTGACATGAAGTCAAACAACTATATTGAATCAGTTGCTAGGAAAGTTGGTTCTCAGTATCATTTTAGGCAATTTTTCTCATCAGAATCTATCTTATGTCTTCATAAGTCTACTATTTGTATGTTCATTAAATATTGCTGCCATTTCTGGTCTGGTACTTCTGATTTGTATCTAGTTTCTTGACAAAATTAAAAATAAAATATGCAATATTGCTCCTAACCTGACATCTTGGCTTCAGTCACTTTCCCAAGGCTTTAATGTAGCCTCCCTGTGCCTTTTCTATAAATATAAATTCATGATAATTGTTCTGATGAGCTTTCTTCTTTGATATCTCAAGTTCATGAATTTAAGCACAGCACTACATTGAATTCCAGTCATTTACAGACAAATACCTTTGGGAAAGGTATGAATCCATCTCTTCTCCTCTTAGCTATGGGTTGAATAGCAGGACAGGCTGGATTCTTTAGCCTTGGTTGGCAACCAGTCTACTGCAGAAAAAATATCAACCTATTGCATGAAAAAATCTGCCTTGTCAGTCATGTACTGAAAAGTACATGTATGGTACTTAACTGCTGCTACTGTTACTAGATTGGCAGGTAGGTCTCATCATTTTACTAAATCTAATCATAAGTTCAATTCTAATAGTTTCTTGTCTTGCACGTCTTGCTTGTGGAACCTCCCAGCTTCTTGTCAACTATGATCTTCAAAACTCCTCTTCATTTATTGTCCTCTCTCCTCAGTAATATTATTTTTATCACTCTCAGTAATTCCTTGCATCTTAGTGGCTTTATTGCCTTGCTTGGAATTAAAGGATTAAAACAAAAAAAAAGTGTGTTAATTATAATATTTGTGAAAATGGCCACAGATTACAATCACAATGTTGCCTTCATTTGGAAATGTACTTGTCCGTTTTTATATTCAAAACTCTTGACTAGAGTGCATGGCTTGAAAGGTTAGAAGAAAAATTGATAGCTTCAGAGTAGAGGTTGAAGAAATATTTGCTGCTAAGTCATGATGACATTACAGCTGGATTAAATTTAGTAATAAAATTTTGTAAATTAGTCAAATCCACTTTTTAAGTATTAGCAGTTTCTTAATTCCTTGTGGTAAGCTTTGTCAAATTTGTTGTGTGTTGATTTTTGAGGAAATGATAAATACTTAGCATGACTTAGCAAAGTGTTTGGAATAAGATGGATTGCCATTGTGTAGCTTTTTAGGGTGGTTTTCAGGGACAGATGTTTTTATCATTAAAGACCTCTTTCAAAACCTAAAGACATTTGAAAATCCCTACAAAATGACAGAACTGGACTACAGTAAAATTAGGTCTTCTTGCAACAGCCTAACATGTAAAAGAAGAGAATACTTAAAGCTTCATTCTCTGAAGGTGAATGGATTCATAGGTCAATTTAACTTTGCTGACAATCAGTCAACACTGAAGATTGTCATTCTGATAGAAGATTAAAGATTAAACAAGATTGTCAAACCAGCAAAAGTTATCATGATTAAATCACTTTTCTGGTTGAGTATAAAACTTCAAAGAAGTTTTTCATGTCATTTGAAAATTCTATTTAAATTGTCTTTATTCTTTACGATCTTGAACAATAACGCTGGAACTGTATCAAGCTTACCTAAATGATTTTGGTAAATTTATGATCTCAGTAAATTTGAAGGTTTTTGAATTTTAAGCCTTCTCAAATCCTAGAGTAAAACAATTCTTAGATTGAAAAAGAGGAAATATAACATCAATGTTTAAAATAAACGACCATATATTGATTGGTTGAATATTAATGTTTCTGTAGCAACTAATTGGCCTTTACAGATTGATGACTACTAAAGTTGGTAAGTAATGAATATTAAAATACCAAAGAAATCTCATGTCACCGCAATATTGAATTCTTTTGAAACTGATAATTTCAAAGATAGGAAGTTGCGGAAAATATTATTATAATCATATGCAACCTGAAGAGACATGATAATATTTTAAGATTGAAAGTATGTATTATTATTTCCTCAATTTAAATCATTGATTTAATAAAATCGTAGCAATACTTTTATTTGTCTTATACAGTGGAACTACAGTTATTAGCCATAATTGGTTCCAGAAAGTCGACTGAAAACCAAAATGCACAAAAAGCCAGGTAATATTCCCATAAATAATTCAAATACCCTCCAAAATATTAACAAAAAGTACATTTTTGTACAGAATGACTAGTTTTACATGCAGATAACAATAACAACAACAACAAAAAATAAATATAGATTAAAAATAAATAGAATAAATGAACATTCAACTTCATCTTTATTGAAGACTTGTTTGCATATGTAACACGATGAGGATGGGAGGAGAGGTATTCTTGTTTGGACGGAGAATTCCTCTCTCACTAAAAACCTGTTCAGAGAGTTTGTTTTTGTCTCCGCTTTAAAATTTACTTGAAATGTAACAAGATATTGTTAACATGTTTATGACATGGCTTGCAACAGCTTTGTTAGGGTGATATTCTTCAGTGGAATTTTCCCCTCACTCTATTTTGAACAAATGTTCTTAATCACTGAAGAAGGTACATTATCTCCTCCCTCCTCTTCTGAAGCCACTGTTGCTATTTATGCTGAAGGTCTTGGAGTTCTTTAATGGTCAGCTATTCCCTGTGGTCCTCCATTAACATCTCTTGCCCCACTCAAATCCAAGCCCAATGACTTCCCCCAAAACACACTCGGAACTTTAGACACACGGCTTATTTAACAGTAAAACTAAATTAAAAAGAAAACTATAAAATTTTTTTATAGTAATGCTAGTGAAGCTGTTTACTTAGTGAGAGGCAACGGTAGATTGAGTCATGTACACACGTGATATTTTGTGTGGGAGCACTTCGCTAGCAACTGGACAGGTTTGTAATGGACGTATTTCCTTGCTCGATCACTGAGAAGTACAATTAATGAGACATATTTTTACCGAAAACTGCATAGTATGATAATGAAGGTGTTCAATAACCAAGGTAACAGTAAAACCTTGATTTAAAAAAAAATTAATTAGCGTGTGTGTGTGGGGTGGGGGCATAAATCCCTCATTTCATAAAGAAGTAAATTCTGTAGATCACTGCATTTAATGGACATTGTTTTGTTAAATCCAAGACTGTATGCAAAAGGCCATTGTTATGTGAAAATATAAAATCAAACAATAATCTATAACTTTCCTTGCTCATAATGAGATAATTATTGGAAGTGCTTCTGTAGATGTAATCCACACTAATTTATTTTTGTATGCATAACTGAGGCTTAGAAAATTTCTGAAGATCTTATGTAAATCATCTCTAATTTTTGATGGGTACTATGCTAACAGTGTTGTCAGCACTGGCCATTAAAACCCAGTAGACTTTCCATACCTGTCTGGATTGCTGTGTTTTTTTGTTTTTTTTTGTTTTTTTTTACTAACAAAAATTAAATGAAATGATATTCAACATTAAAGTTTCTCAAATTTTAATTTCTTAAATCTCTAGAATAATATGAAATAAACTGTCTCAGATTCATCTTCTGATCTTCCAAAAACATGTGAGGAGTTGGTGAATGATAAATACAATCCAACATATAGACAACCCAAGATTGCCAAAAACTGTATTTAAGAATAGTTGAAATGGGCAAGATTTTTCATCTTCAGCTGGCTTTATAGCTAACAAGGTTAATATGTACCTAGTAACTTAACATCAGCTCGAGGAATGATTTCTTGTAGCATTTATCTAACTTAATTCAGTAAATATAAAATGTTTGGTCATTATGGTCTGTGTGATCTGTATGCAGTTCCTTAAATCAAGTGAAATTAACTTCAGATTTTCCTGTGAAGAAAACTTTACTTTATGTTTGTTTTTAAGATGGGTCCACTGAAATATTTTGAAATATCTATTAATCACAAGTTGAAATTTAAGAATTTTTAATTTAGCTTCAAATATATTTGTGATACAGAAAATTCAAAATCAAAAATGCTTTTTCTTTAAAGACCCTCTTCCCTAATGTTACATATTCAAGCTTACATAAAACTTCACCTTTCATAGATGTTTTTGTTATCAAATCTTTGTGACAAATGGATTTCTCAACATTTCTCTGATTTTGTCTTGCAGTTGCAAACATAAAATTACACACACACACACACACACACTTGTACATATGGATGAATTATTGAATCAATTTATTCTTGAGGATTATCTTTCTGAAATAACCAAAAAAAAAAAAAAAAAACTCAAGTTATGAAATTGCAAATGTTTATTAATGGAAACTAACAAACACAAAAGGTTTTTTAACAATGTCAGAAAATTTAAAATAACTTGACAAACATTTTCTCTTTAAAAATATCAGTTCATCTTTTTATTTTTTTTTTTAAAGGAAATAAAAAAAATGCTGTTCATTTCTTGTACAAAATTAATAGAAATTGTGTATAATGAAAATAAATTTTTCTTCAAGCTTGTGTGTTTTGAACTGGAACAAAAACAAAGTTTGGGAAAGCAGTTTTGATTTTAAGCTCCAGAATATTTGTCACCTCAAAAAATTATTTTTCAATATATTATCAAATCTTGAAACATCTCGTCAAATCAGTTGCAACCATGATTATCTAAAAGTGAGTAGTGGGGGGTTGGCATGTAAATCTGTAAGCAATGAATAGACGGATCTCTTAGGAAAGGTTAAGATAGAAGTGATAAAGAAAAAAAATTATATGGCAGTCAAGTTGATTGAAGATTTATTGATAAGATTTTAAAAAAAATGTCATTAGTCATTAAATGTGGATAAGAAGAATTTCAATCCAAGTTCTATAAACTCCATTGTGAATAATGGAACTTCCTACTGGAATTAATAGTTTAAGACATTAAAAATGGTAACATTCATTCTTTAAAACCTGATACAGATAAGGTTCTGTGTAACAATTTTAATGATAAATGAAATCATTTAGTAGGACTTAATAATATGAATCTGTAAATTGGATATAAAATTAAGAGTGTGCTTTATCCTTGTGTTTAAACAAGATGGAGGCTGGATATTGGAGTGGTCAAAACATAAACGACAGCAAGTATCTCGAGACAGGTTTAATCATCTGAACAAAATTAGGTAAAAGAATTATGAAAGGTTTTACAGTTCACATAATTAGTCTTGTTATTTTTTTTCAAATTTTCTTGCCATTAAAATGTTTAATGGCATATATGAAACCAAATGTACTCCTATTTCTCCAAATTGATTTGAAAGTGACATTTTGAATTGAAATCTTGTATCAAAATGGCATTTTGACTAGAGTTGATTTCTTAAATATTTTAAGTTAATTCAATTCTTACACTATCTAAAATATTCTCAATATATTGAACCTTGGTCATTGTATTGCAGATAACTGGAAAAAATCCTGAGAATTTATTGGTTAAGGAAAAGATTTTCAATAATGGTTTACATTTAAACCAGCTGAATTGTTAAAGACACATTGGGTGAATTTTTTTGAGACTTACCCATTTCTGATATAACAGATTTATGTCAGAAAAATAAAGGTTGAAATGTGGAACATTATATTAATGCAAAATTCATCCAAATTCTCTTTCATTTGGAGTTGAACTTTTAGATTCATTTGAATCTGATCCACAGTTATTAGATGTTTTGTGGGCAAGCTAATAAAATCAAATCAAGGGATTAATCATATTCATCTTCATAAAGTATCAGCCATTCCATCATTGTAATTTTAGACCCATCTTTACTTTTTTTCTTTTGAAAAGAGTCTTTTTACTTTATTATTGATGGAAATTCCCTGGGAAGATATGTTTTTATTTGTCCATTTCTGAATTTTTGGAAAACAGAAACATTGATTTTTATCATTCCAGGGAAAGTTGCTCAGAGAATAATTACAGTAGATGATGATATTAGTATCATGATGATTATTAGTATCATGATGATATTAGTATCATGATGATTATTAGTATCAAGAGAAATGTCCATCCAGTGTCCAAGTGAATCAGTTGCTGACCACTGGCTGGAAATTCTGGGGCTTCAGCAGAATCCCGATTGCAACCATCTGTTGCACACGTTGTTACACATACACGGACTGTCACGTTTTTTGTATTTCGTTTCGTCATACAACCAATGCCCATGTCTTTACGACTGCAGTCACGGTACACAATGCGGCCTAAGAAAAAAAGAAAAAAAAAAGAAATATAACTTCTTTTATGTACTTCTATATAAATATAGAATATAAGTTCTGTGTGTACTTCTATAGAAAAGGGAAACAGCAGGTTAGAAGTTTGGTCGAGCAAAGTACAGATCAATTTTATAGGTATGCACGCGCACTCACGTGCGTACACCTATATCCCGACATAATCGTAAAAGAAAATGAAGTTAAAATGTTCAAATATTTTGTTGTATGAGAGTAAATGTCGTTGCCGACACTGTGGTTTGAAACTAGATCACCAGTGAGCAACATGGGCGATTCCATTATTAAGTAGATCACGTGATCATAAAGGAAGTGAATAAATACGAAGTAGCGTAAGGTTCACTGATTACTATTCCTCCTTTACACTCTATTGCTATACGGATCACTGTTCACTCTCCTTGTCTACCCACTCAATTTCTATACGTTCACTCTCTCTACTACTATACGGATTACGATTCTCTTCTCATCATTATTTGGCGATTACTACTTGGACAAATATTACTAGCGCGGATATTATTGGAAGGCGTTATTACTAGTACCGGCGTTTACGAAGTCTCGAATATAAGGAGCATTTTGGGAAGTGATAACGAGATTTCACCTTGACATGGCAAAAGTGACAAATGAAGCCGATTAACACCACAAAATATTTATAAACTGAATATAAATATTAAAGATTGTAAAAGTTTGAATTTTTATTTCTAGAACGGAAGGAAAACATTTTTACAATGACGTTTTTTCTTTGTAAGAGAAGATAACACTTTCAGTTTTCTTAGCTACATTAGCTGATAACCATGTAAAGATAATAGTAGATGGGGCCACAGTACCTTGATGTCATGGGAATGCTGAAACCTATATCTGTTGAACTGCAGAATCAGTGCGGACACTGGCTAGGCTTTTTACAGTAAAGTGACGTGAATTAGTGATGTTCAAACGGAGCTTCATAATGGGTACCAGACGGACAAGGCATTCCGTTTCTGCAATTGTGGGGACATTTGAAATCTCTCCATTTACGGTGTGACCTGATGAGAAATATTGCCACCGTCGACAGCGCAGTGACCACCTACAGGTCCTTAATAATCATGACAAGAAGCGTCTGATTAGAACTTTCTGTGATAATAGACAAGCAACTCTGGTTCAAATCACATCCAAATTGAATGACACATATCCAGCAGGTCATTTCAGCGTTCTTTGGTTTTGATGGGCGCAGAAAAACCTGCCAGATTTCCCTTGTTAATACGACATTGAACACAACGCCTCACCTGGGCCCGTGACGTTGTTAATTGAACACTGGATGACCGACAACGTGTTTTGATTTCGGTTGATAGGGTTACATAAGATTATGAACTCCAGTTGTCACCGGCGCATCCTGCAGGCTGGTAGTGCTTCCACAATGGTGTGAGATATGCTCACATAGTATAGGTAGCGGTCGATGGGCCGTCTATACCCGGGATTGAACGGTTTGGGTTATGTTGCACTGCTTTATGACCTTTCATACTTATTCGCGGACTCCATGTACCCAACGATGATAGATTATTTCAGCAGTGTTAGTGTGCCCAAGTTACCCAGAATTGGTTTGAGAAACATTCTGCAGACTTCCAACTAATGGTGTGATCACCATGTTCGCCTGACATGAACCTGGTCAAGCATTAATAGAACCTGGCGGAGTGGTCATCCTGCCGCAAGTTACTGCTCATATAAACACCAGGGAAACCGTGATGCCTGCATGGATCAACATCTCTCCAGATATCTTCCGATCAATTGTAGAAATAATGCCATGTCTAGTTGCTGCGTTTTGCCAAGTTAGAAGAATTCTTTCACTATTCCATCATTTTTGGCATAGTGTATTGCAATAATGTTTTTTGTTTTTTCAACAGAGTAGATACTAAAAGTCGGTTATCATTGTTTATCTCTCCTGCTTCGTTTTATAAATTCAGTAGTGATTTAAAAATATCTTCGAAATATACAAGATTTTCTGTAAAATAATTTTCTTATTTTGACAAATCTGATAAATTTTAGTGAACACAAATAAAACTTGGCTATCTAAAAATGATTTGCTATTTTTTACAATTTATTGCTTTTGTTTTGCACTTAAACGTCAAACATTTGCACAGCGATAAAAATGACATAAAACTGTGTTCATAAAACATTTTTTTTTATTATTTCACCTCAAGAAAGTCGATAAAGCCACTAAAATGCAAGAATGACAGAAACTCAGAAAATCAAACATTATTAAGGAGAGAGAGGACATTAAAAGAACGAGAATTCAAGAAAACAGAAAATAACGATTAACATTGCATTTAAATTTTTGAAGAGCAAAGTTGACTGGAAAGAAAGATGCCGGAAGAGATTTCCACAAACGAGAAGTGCGAAAGAAAAAACTGTTAGCATAGAACTTGCGGTTACATCTTGCAAATTCAATTGTAAAATGACGAGACCTAGCTGCTAATTTGGTATCGCAATTAAATTCTTATAGTCGATGTACCAAAGAAGAAAGTTCGCCAAAAATACATTAAATTTAATGTTATTCAAATGAAAATCAACCTCAGAAATTTTTTTTTCAACAAATAATTTACTTGTATATTTTATGTCTAGTGTGTTTTGATAAATGTGATATCATCAAAAGTTGTTACCTTTGAAAAGATAGCCGACTTGAAGATTTTTGTGAGCATCGATTGAAAAACTAGGTTTACAAGACAAATGATTATTTTCATTTCTCTAGGCCAGTTGTTTTTTTTTTTTTTTTTTTTTTAACTTGTTTCTATGCAAGGATTTTATCCATTAATGACTGAATATAGTCTTTACTTCATACACGGCTCTTTTGTTTCAGGTTTTTCTTTATGTTACTCTCAAAACTATATCCACCGCGTAAACAAAATACCAAAATTCAACAACGTACCATTATCAAGTTTGCCGATATAACGGACGCAGTAGTGGGCTTCAGGTCCAAGAGTAGTGCAGGCACTTGGCCTAACCCTGCCTGATACACAGAGAGGATTGCTTAAAGAACTGCACTGGACACAACGGATGCTCCATACTACAAAGAGAAAATAGAAATCACGTAGAGAACTAAAGAGAAATATTTTTCTTTTATTTAAAAAAAGAAGAAGCTGTATTTCCTTTAAGAAGAATGGAAAAAAAAATACTTAAAAATATTTTCTGGTCGAGTTACAAAATCATTCTCTTCTGTTTTTCTTTTTTTCTTTTTTTTTTGCTTCCGTTTTTCAGTTTCGTTTTTCTTTTTTCTCCAATTTTCGTTTAGTTTCCTGTCACAAGCTCGAGATTTACTTGACACCCCCCACCCTTACCACCATCACCACTGAGCCAGGTTGTGACACGAGGTCGGTTTTTAACGTGGGGACCCAAATGTTTCCACAGGGGCCGCTGGTCTAAGATGGTCTTAGCTTCTCTAGGCTAGTCATAGACGGTCATACCACCGCTACGTATCAGTGGAGGGGTGGGGACGCAAAGGAGGAGAGACGTAACAGATACTACATCTGCAGCATCCATCCTGATGTGAAAAACCCACTTCTCCTCCCCTGCCAATCCTCTCGGAAGAATCTCCATCCCGGAAGACGTGACCCTTTCTGTTACAAATTCTCTGAATTATAGAAATCAACAAGATATCTCTAAAGCACTCCGAAGTTTTCGGGGCTGTTGACAGCAGTTTTTATTCACTTACCTGTTGGGGGAAACGAATAAATTAGTTGTGCCAAGAACCACGGAATTAACCACATGGCTGTCGGTAGGTCCAATGAATATCCTTATCCACCGTGAACAAACTAGAGATGATTCGCCTGCGTCTAGACGTAAATAAAGGAAATTAAATGATAATCGCTGAACATGCATTGCATTTAGAAACTTAAAAGAACCTCATGAATTGCTTAAATATTGAATTGTAATCTTATGTATTCAAGTATTTATTATTTGAAGACATGGGCAGTGATGTTTGTGTGAATAACCCGTAAAGAAAGTCAGTTTTATTTCTAAAACAAAGTAGACAAAAATAAAAGTCATTTTTAATTAACATTTTCTTTTCTTTTTCATCCTTTTTTTCAGTGGCGATTCTGGAACTCTGAAAGGGGCGGGGGCGAGATTTTTCTGTAGAAGAGGGGGGTAAATTCAAGCAGCGTCTTTATTTTCATACTACATCACTATCGTATACACAACTTAGGAATGAGTTTTAGTATAATTATGTTACTTCACTAAATTAAACAGAATAACTTTTCATTCATAGTAGTGAAGTTCTAATCTATTCTTGCCTTCTTTTCCACTCTGAAGCTGTTGGACCACAAGAGAGGTTAACTTCAAAACAAAATCGAAGGGTTCATACTAACGTCAATACTAGCAGAACAATGTATTTTGTCTGCTCTGATTTTTTCCTCTACAAAACTTAGAAAAGTGTGTGTTTGTGGGGGGTGGGGGGCAGCCAAAATGGGGGAGGGCATTGGCCCCTCCGTAGAATCGCCATTGCCTTTTTTCTTTCTTCAGTTATAACTGTGGTACACTTTGGCTGGCCCTGAGTATGTCTGTCTGCTAGGGCAGTTAGCCAATCCCTATTGCAGACGCCCGCTCAGGTACATTTGTGTTTATTCAACACCCACAGAGCCCACCTGTGTATTATACTGCAACTATGATCAACGGACCATAGTTACTTAGAGAGCTTGTTATCTTGCGTGATCAAATGTCTGAACACGGTCAATGCGCTCAAACTCTCGGTCACGATGACTGACGACTTAGCTTAACAATCAGCAGCTCTCAAATAATTCCGCCTACACAATTTCACGCATGAGGCTTGGGTCAACGCGTGGTATGGTTTTCAGGAACTTCCTACATACAGGTCGACATCAAGAAGTCACTGTCCTGACAAGTCGACCATGGCGAGGTTCGAACAAGGGACTTGTGCTCGGAAAGCGAACGTTCTAATTCCACGGCCGTCCTGCTCATATCGCACTTGAAATGGCGCGTCCTCTTCAACTGAAATGCTGCAATATCAGCGAGCATTTCACTATAGAAAAATAAAGCGAATCGGATTCGGCGAAAAAGGAGATGAAATTTAAGAGTAAATCATACCGATGGATGTAGGAGGAATCGTTTCAGTCAGTTATGTGACATGCGTGATACACGATGAGGTGATCATGTATCTTTCGATACATGACTGACGAGGCAGATTTTTTTCCTGCAGTAGGTTGCCATTTCTTTCTGCAGTAAACCAGTTGCCATCCAAGACAATAGAAACCGGTCTGTCCTGCTATTTACCCATAAGAAGAAGAGGATTCATACCTTTCCCAAGGGTATTAGCACGAAAGTGAATGTAATAGATTCGACTGGAATTCGAACTCGGCTCTCCGATTCCTCAATTCGAGCCGCTATCCATTACGCCACTGTAAGAAAGTAATAATCTAATGCCGCCCCAAACGAGATCTAATGAATAGAATCACTTTATCCTGACAAATTCAATTTCTTCTGTTTCTCAGAATTAAGTGAAGTAAAAACGAAATAAAAAAGAAAGATATATGAACTTTGTAGGAAATTGAGCTCAAAAAACAGAATCCAAATTTGACAATAGAATATCTTACTTTTTGTAGAAATGATTAAAATAGACATCTACATCCGCGTCCTGAGTATGACGATAAACTACGTCCAACAACAAGGCCTCAGATAATGTTTTCGGAAAAATAATGTTGCCAGCTATACGTTTTTTGGAAAGAATGTTGCCAGCTATGCGTTTTTGAAACAATAATGTTGCCAGCTATATGTTTAATAGTACTGTATATTTAATATATGTATAGGTATATGTGTATATATATATATATATAATATACCTTAATTTGGCATTAAATGGCCCACAGTGGTTGATATGCTATAAAATCCAACCAACCAACTAAAATAGACATAATCTTCCTCGCCATAGCATCAAGCTTAAACTGAAGACACATGTTTCAAATTATGTTTTAAGCATTTTACATAAAATTAGATGGTCGCTGCCACTTTATTATGTGGTCATTTTGCTTTTTTTTTTTTTGTAAGAGTTTTAAGAACTGCAAGTCGTATAAATTGAATATAATCAAGTGATGAAGAAAGTAAAAAAAACAAATTTTCGAGAAGTTGGTGGTGGTTTCATGAAACGTACTGTTCTTAAGCTCACCATTGTCATCTAAAAATGTATTAAATCAGCCTAAAATAATTAAAAGTATTTACCTTCAGCAAATAGGTCCATAGCAAAAGATTTTTTTGATCAGGAACAGTATAATCAAATAACTTAGAAAGCCAGATATTTAAAAAAAAAGTCTTCAAATGAATGCCCTTTATTTGTTGAAAATAATAATTGTTAGAAAAAAAAGTTTATTTTTCTTCATTCGTTTATTAAATGAAATGAAAATTTGACTGTGAAAGGAATGGGTTCACTTTATTATTTCCTTTTTCACAAGTACTTCACATTAACAACGATCTTTTGTTTAGGCATAAAATCTTGAAAATACATTAATTTTTATTTTACAAGTTCTCTATATTATTCAATTGGTTCGACATTCTTAAGCCGTAAGTTTATATGTTTGGAGACTTGAACGGCTGCGTTTTTTCTTTCTTTCTTTTTTTTTTCTTTTTTTGTACGCATGGTTATTGAATAAACTCAATTTGGCATAAGGCAATATAGTGGGGGACTATATTCGCTAGAGTAGATACTATATTTCAGTACGCATTTATGAATGTTTGTATGACTCGCGTATAAAAATGTGTGTAAGACTCGCGTATAAAATAGTTATGGTTATGTTAATTTGCTATCCGAAGAGAATATAAATTCACCTGAAACTGATTTAAAAATGAATAAAAGATCAAAAATATTCATATTTTTCATGAATGACTATGTCGATACATATTTGTATTGAATATAGAGCCGAGGTCTTAAAAAGAAATCATTTCACCCCTATGCCAATAAGACGCAAGAGGTTACTGAGAATAAAAGAGTCCGAGAAAAAAATATTATTAAGGAAAGAGGACAATAAAAGAAGATTCACGAAGACAGAAGATAAAGATTGACATTGCATTTAAATTTTTGAAGATAAAAGTTGACAGGAAAGCAAGAAGCCGGAGGAAAGATCCACAAGCGAGAGGTGCGAGAGAAGAAATTTAACATAGAATATGGTAATTTAAAAAAAAAAAAAAGTAGTCAAAATTTTTTCTTACCTTCCTAATTTTTTTTCATTACATTTTGATTTCGTTACATTTTGCTGTAGTTTTTTTGTCTTTTTTCTTTCTTCTGCTTTTTCATGAATTTCCGTGAAAAATCGAGACGTTCACTTTAAATTCCGTTTAAAATAAACTTTCTTAAAGTAAACGTTATTTGGTGGGATTTATCAATTTTCATTGGTTATGGCTTTTATGCTCAGTATTGACACAAGAGTTGAAGCTTGAGATTTTCTTTTAATAACAATTCAATTTGAATTTTTCAATAAAATATTATGGCATCAAATGACGATTTCAAAGTTTGTCAACATTTAACCATTCGTCTCTGAATCATATTTTGGGGTTTGTGTCAATTTAATTTCTCCAAAAATCTGGGGCTGATTTAAAATCCAATGTTAGTGCGTTTGGAATTTTCAATCAAAGGTGATTTTACAAACTGTTTTTTTTTTTTTTTTTTTGTGTGTGTGTTTTTTTACTTCTGGTGATCAACAGACACTTTTTCGTTTGACATTCGAAAGAAGAGAAATCCTTGAAAGACGTTGTTTCGAGTAAGTAAATCTGCAGTAAAGAAAACATGGGAACTTATGAGAAATGGAGCCAAAAAGAAGCTGAGAGGTGGGTCCAAGAAGGAACGATTTGTTGTTGTTTATTTATTTTTAACAGAGTAAGGGAAGCAAGAACATAATTGACTAAGCAGTAAAATGATGGAAAAACATGAACCTTCTCTGTGTGTACGTGTATGCGTGTGTACACTTACATGCGTGTAGAGATGTATATCTCTCTCCCACGCACAAACAGACACACACACACGCAGAGAAAGAGAGGTGGGAAAGTAAAGATTATATATTGTAGTTTGTACAGACAACGATAATAGTGTGAGCACATTTATTCGTGTAAAAATCAACATGAATATAGGCAGTATGTAACTAACATTGTTAAGGTCGAATAAATGTACGTTGCTGCATGTGTGTGTGTGTGTGTGTGCGTGTGTGTCGATACTTGAGAGAGTGAATGTTTGTGTGTGTAAAATGAATATTTGTGCGTCGGTTTTGTTGAAATCTGTTTTCAGCAGAGAGAATCATTTAAAGACCCATTTTCAGTTGTGAAGGCGGAGCTTCCAATAAAAGTTGGGCGGCGCCGAAGAGCAAAGTTGAGAGCGTAACAACATGAATGAACGAAGGGAAAATTGAAAAAAAAAGTGAGAATAACAATAATAATAATAATAATAATAATAATAATAATAATAATAAAATCAAATACGTTTTAAGAATGAAGTATGTCTCTTCCTTTGATAAACGTTTTCCAAAGCAAAATTATTTGTTCACACGATAAAGAAGAACTCAATAAATAAATAAAAAAAAAAAAAGAAAAAAAAAAAAAAGGAATTGAAATAAAATTTTATTTTCTCAATAGATTTTGATTTTTGTTTCTCCACTTCCTCTTAGGGAAAATCATATCTTCGGGTACTTGACAAATGTTTTTGAGCCGACGATAGAAAACACTATTGACGTTATCATCACAAAAACAAAGTGTCACTTCACATAAAAAAATTACATTTTATTTTTAAATGATAAGTTGAAGGACTTAAACCGTCTTTTTGTTCATCGTGTGTTCTTTATTGAAGGCGTTGTGTGAACCTACTTACACACAAACATATACATACAAACACGAAATCACAAGGTACAATGCCAAACGATCATTGGCTAATAAATCACTAATACATTTTCTACAGGCAATTTACAAATCGCAGTAATGCGACAATTTTGGAATCGCTTTATTTTTTAAGTAGTCAAATTTATGCACTTTTGGGAGAAGTGGCTCACAGGAGCTTCCTTAAGACTCCGCAAAGCTTGCTTGCTGATTGATTGATGCCAATCAATTATATCGTTTGCACGTGAAGAATAATTTTCCCGCGCAACGAATCGGAGCCTATAGTCGCTTATTTAAGCCAAGATTTTTCTCATCTCAATTAGTGAAACCTCGACTGATAAACGAATCTACGACAGTTGGAACCACGCGCCAACCTTCTCACTCCCACGCACACTTACATGCTGATGATAATTTGTATACCTTCACTAAAAACTTCTTTTGATACAACAATAATTTTCAACAGTAAGAATAATTATATCATGAAACACTTATGAACATTTGTCCAGTGAATTTGAAACCAAATAATTATCTCTCACTGAACTCTTAAATTTATGTCAAAGGGAGGCAACTCTTGTTTAATTCAACCTTTCTCTTTTATATGCATGTTTTCTTTCACATCGTTGTTTGATATTGTGCATCTTGTTAATATACATATATTTTATGTGCAACAATGTCTTGTGATTATTCTTCTTGCGTGAGTCATGTTTTCTTATCAAAGGTAAATTAATGTGGTGAAGTCAGCCACAGAGTAATTATTTGAGTTATCCAGAAATAAATAGAAAATTCCAAATGTTTTATTTTCTCAGTCGGCAAAAATCGATTATTGTGTATAAATATATTTTAAGTAGAGAGTTATTGATATATTAGGTTGGTGCAAAAATAATGACGTAATAATGTCGTTTTTTGACGTATTTTTAACGTCAAAAAACGACATTATTACGTCATTATTTTTGCACCAAACTAATATTTCTTTTGTATTCAATAATCTATAATCAGAGTTTATAAAACTGCATAATGCTAGTGGGGGTTTATCTATTCTTATCTATCTATCTATTCTTTAAATATCAAATATTTAAATGCTAAGCACTGTCTCATTGATTTTGTTAGAAATTAAAAAGACTCGAATTTACAAACTTTGCTTAACACACACGCAAAAGCGAATTCAAAACAAAATTCATAAAATATCACGAGTTTTGTTTTGGATTCGCTTTTGCGTGTGTGTTAAGCAAAGTTTATAAATTCGAGTCTTTTTAATTTCTAACAAAATCAATGAGTCAGTGCTTAGCATTTAAATTTTAAATCTAGATCTTGTTTTGTTCACTTCAATATCATCAGGAGTGTAGTGACTAACTACTCCGATTTACCACGCCCACAAAATACTCACTTATAATTGGAAAGAAAATAAGTACTGTTTACTACAGGACAATTTACTTATCGCAGTAACCACACAAAATTTTCTGCCATGACTTTGCCTAACTTGGTTTTGTAAAAAAATCAGTGATTGGTCAATTTTTATCCAATCGTGTATTTTAGATATTCCTTTCGATATTTTTCCCGCTTCTCTCTGGAGCCTAACCCCAAAAGTATTTAAACAGTTCGTACTCCAGAAATAAATTAGTAGAACAATAAATCAGCAGAACTCAGCAATGCATGCATATCTACATTCATCTACTCATGCACACACAGACAGAACTACCATTACACTACACTGTTAACTGTCTGTCACAAGCCAAGTCACAAACCAAATTCTATTATGCTTTTTGTACAAACTTTTCATTCTTGAAATCAAATCTTATTCACTGAACTCTGAACATTTCAACAAGAAAGTTCTTAAATACATTATTCCTATCTTGCATCAGATATCAGTACAAGGGAAGCTACTTTTCTCTCCCTAAATATTGATACATAAGCACAATTGTTGTACTCGTTGATTTTCAATATATATTTTATTGATGAATGCAATTTGATCTCTTGTTCTTCTTTCCTTGTGTTCTTTGCAAATTTAAATGTATGTGCTCTCACTAAAAACGCAGCCTCATTAACAATCTCATTAACAATTTGAAAACAAATCTGAGCAGCACACCACAGGATATGTTAATATCTTTATACGATGTCTCCTTCTCAAAAATTAGTCTTACAGATATTTAGGGTCTTCCATATCTTCAAAACTAGTCAATTATATGAATAATTGCTTTAGGTGAGTTGTTTTAACATTGGCATCAATCAGTTAATAGTTCTTTTACTCAACATCCATTCCATTTCTGCTAACCAAACAATTTTGCAATAATTGCAATCCAGTGCCGGATTATGGCCAATAAGGGCCCTAAGCACTTCAAAGGTTTTCGGGCCCCTGTACACCTGCGAGTTAAGTATACTAGTATGGAGTCTTGGTGCAAATAAAAGATATCAACCGAGAAAATGTAACGTGGAAACACTATCTGGAAATAAATATAGAAGGAACTGAAGGCACATATGTCCATCGAGAGAGGCTGATCATCAGTTCCAACCCAGAATAACATCAACCAAGAAAGGACCATTCACAGCTGAGCAGCCGCTGTCATATAAGCCACAACCAGATTCTAACAGGAATGTGACCAAAAAGTGATCGTGTAATCAACAAACGTGTCACATAAACATATAGTTAGCATAATGTCAAGTGAACATGAAGTTAGTCTACTCCTGTTCACAAAAATTAAATCCCATTTAGTTAATTCGTAATACTAACTTATTCAAGAGAGCTGATATGAGTATTGAGTAAAATAAAATCATTATCTCCCTTATCTCATTCCCTTATTAACCAATCAGAATGGCAATAAAGATTCACTGTCGGTCTCCTCGTTCATAATGGCAGCCCGTTGATTCAAATGTTAATCATATTTGACTTATTTCTTTAGACATATACAACATCATATCATTATAATTTCAGTGGGGGCCCCCTTCCCTTGATGCACTAAGCACGTGCTTATTTTGCTTAATGGTTAATCCAGCCCTGATTGCATCTTTGCAGATATATGTGCACTTTTACATTTGTAGCTGTAATTAGATTTGAACCCTTTAAAAATACTTACGTCTTCGAAATAAATTTCCTGTCTGTTGCTTTTGTTTACTCACACACACTTGTGATTTTGCCGCGCAAATGGGACTTCAGGCAGATACTCACGTCTGTTTATTGTAAACGCATCAATTTAGAAGTCGATGAGCGAAAACGTAAGCAAAACTGGTTCATATATTTAAAGTTTTTATTTTTATCAGAGATAAAACAATAAAACATGATTATCTATGTAAAATCCTTAGAGGCATAGTGAAAGCAAACTCGTAACTTCAAGAAAAAAAACTAATGATGTCTTTCTCGAAAGTCGAGCTGCCTTCATTAACACCTGAATAGCAACGGATTTTGTAATTTATCCTCTTCAAATGAAATACTAAAATATCGGAGACCATTATATAGATTTGTTATTCCATTTATTAATCTGGAAATTAATTGTTCTCAGTACATAATCATTATTTTAAAAGTTTTTATTTTAAAGATGGCTTTCAACGTGTTCCTTACTTAGACCGATTGTCCTTTATTGTACTAAGCAACCAATTCCTGTGAAATCGGGAATTTGCAAGACTTCTTTTTTCTCTAGATTCCGTTTGCAATAATTTTATGCTGATTTTTATACCCTTTGAATTTATGTAACCAATAATTTGTCCTCTGTAGAAAATAAGGGTAAAAAGAGCATTGACGCGACACGGCGAGAGAAAACAGGACAACACCAAACTTGAGTGGAAAAAAAGAAAGGCTTTATATCAGAAAAAGGAAGAAAAAAAAAAGGGAAGATAGAAAAATTGGGTTTAAAAATCGTTGCAAAAAACAACAACAAAAAAAAAACTGGTTTTTACGAGGACTTAACTAGTGGCAGTAAAGTTCGTTCGGTTAAAAGGTTCTCAATTTTACTGCAACGTCAGAATATATTCGTCTTCAGGTCGAAGAGGGATTCAGTTTTCGGATGCTTTGCTGCAACTGTTGGAACATCCTCGTTCCTATGTTGTATTCTTGGCTGCTTCATTTTCGGTCACCATATGGCTGCTGGTTGAGTTTTACGGAGATGAATTTGTCCGTGTTGAATCGTCGGTGGCACAGGGAAAAAGAGGCCGTGATAGGCTGCTTTCAGCCCAACCCAGGGGCTGGTGATAACGACCCCTACAAAGGGAGGCAATTCATTTATCTATATATTTTCAATAATTTATAAAGAATAATTATAAAATATGAAGGGTTTTTGTATGACATTTTTATTTTTAATGTTTCAAAACCGTTTTTCTATTCATAAATATTAATGAGTTAATTAAACAAAAAAATTAACTTACTATATTTCTATTTCCATCTTTGATTCTCTGCTCAAACGCAACAAAACGACATTTTTTTAAAGAATGATTACAGTCGATGAAAATGTATTGTTTATAATAATGTGGAGTGAAAAATTCCTGGTGTAGTAAACGTAATGAGCTATCGTTAACTACTCAAAAAAATCAGTCTGTATCCAAAGTAAGTGATACCGTATATTGGAAGGTCATTATGTATTTACGAACCCCTGTAGCAAAATCGGTCGTTGAATTCAAACGGCTATTTTTTTAATTACCAATTAGAAAGATTAAAAGCAGTAATCAATGAAAAATATCTGAAATTAATTAATAGGAAGGGGGTGCTGTCTTCCATCAAGGCAACGCCAGACCAGATATCTCTTTGCAAAGTCGGTAGAAATTAGTACAGCTTAGTTAGAATATCCAACCATACCCATTGTATTCGCATGACCTTGCACTTTTGGATTTTCGCTTATTTCATCCCCTACAAAATTGTTTTAATGGGTCGAACTTCAGTTCTCTGGAAGCCTTTAAAATCACATAGGCCAGTACGTCACTCAAGACAAATGTCAGGTCCTGGGAGGATGGGATTAAAAAAACTGTCTCAAAGATAACGAAAGATAATGGAAGAAAATGGCACATATATTGTTGAATAAATCTATGTACAACTATTGAAATATTGCCCTTGAAATTCATTCATAAAAGCTACGAAATTTTATTTCGATCCAGTATTTTATTAATAAGAATGAAAACTTATTGTGTCAATTTGTAGAGGATCGGGGGTGTGAAGATATAAAGAAAACACGCGCGTTTATATTTCCTGCTAGAAGAAGGTCTAGTAACAATAGAATGTTGGACTTGGATTAAGTCCAACTGAAGATAAGGAAGACAAACAAACAAACAAGACTGATATATATAAACAAATATATGTATTAAACAAAACAATTTACAAAGCACATAGACAGTTTAACATTGTCTTTGTGTGTGAGTGTATGAACGTTCGTGGTGAATGTTCGTACGTACGTATGTATGTTGGTAATGTTCTTTAACGTCTGACCGCAAGGTCAAGACGATAATTCTCTGGGTCTACATGTTGCAGCAAGAATAGAGAAGAAAGGAGATTTTTACCTCACCTCCACGCGAGGTGGAATTCAGCACGAGGCCTGAGGGAAAAAGAGGAATAGACAAACTCGTGTTTGTTATTTATAGATTGCGTAATGACGCGACAGGGTCTGAGCGCTTTGGCGGGAAACTTGACTTAGTCACGCGCTGGAAAAATATATTGTGCGTGGGTGGATTGCAACGCCCACTTGTGTGTTTATTGACCAATTAGAAGCTGATATTTCCTGAAAAGTATTTGCTAAGCTAAGAAGGTTCTTGGGATCCGATTCTGCCAAAAGTGCACAAAATCTACTATACGAAAATATAGCGATTTCAAAATTGTTGTATAAGACAGTAGCGTTGATTTCTATCCAATGAATGATTGTTATTGAAATTTCAATTTGTGTAGGTATGTATGTATGTGTGTGAGGATGATGATCATCAACATTTGAACATAGAGAACAAAATATAAAGAATACGAACGTGAATATTTTTCGAGAAATATAAAGACAGTATCAAAAAAGGAAAGAAATGATGAAAGGAAAGATAACATTCTGAATGAATAAAGTTGAAAGAAATTATTTAATTTACTATTCACAAAAATTACGAAGAAGGACATTACTGAAAAGTAACTGAAACTCACCTGAAGCAAGCTGAATGTGTAATGCTCCTCATGCCAATGACACTTCCACCGAGCTTCTCTACGGCATATGACTTCACTTAATTTTGATGTGTTCCTCTCGAATTTATATTTAAACTGGGGTCATCAGGAGAGAATGTGCACCGTTTCGGGGCCTACCTCTCAACAGTTTCAGTTGCACACCGGCCCCCCTCACTGATGTGAGGCCCCATTATAACGATATACAAGTGTTGTAGATAAACTAGTTCAAATGTGTAACGGCGAAATTAAATTTACGAAAATTCCGAAAAACGGCAAACCTCGCGTTCTGAGAATGCAACGTGAACCTCATTACGCATTCACGATCAGTCATGTCATGCCGTCATGTTCGCTGAAACACTCCACGGAGTATTTCGTTTTTTCCCATATCCACATAGAACTATTCTCAGTTACTTCTATTAGGCATTTTATACTTTTGGCCCTATTACGCCCTTTGATTCCAATTTGGCCCAGAAATTGGTACAGAGTGCCTGAAACGAAACCCCTTGCTCCAATTTTCACTGCTCTAACAATTGCATTATACCCCTCCTTTATTAGCTCTGATTTTAGATTTTCATATTTATTAGTTTTATAATCGTGGCTTTGTTCCATCCGGCATTCATATGGTACTGTTAATTCAACCAGGATGATTTTATAGTTCAGCCTTGACAGAAGAACAATATCTGGTCGCAGACTTTACTTGATATTATTTTGGGGTAATCATTACGCCAACCAGGAAGGTCTGCAGATACCTCCCAGATGCCACCAGAATTAAGGAGATTTTTTCCGGGTATAGCTTGACATTTGCTTGTTTGCTTAGAACCGACATATCTTTTTCCTTCTGCAACAAATTCCTGGTCTGAATTAGATGACTCAGACTTCATATATTTCTTTATAATTTTGACCAGCTCATGCAAAACACTATTGTGCCTACATGTATATCTTCCATTGACAAGGGCTGTTTTACAGGTACTAAGAACATGTTCTAATGTTTGTGGCTTTTCCTTACACAGGGGACAAGTAGGATCACTCTCTTTCTTCCATTTAACAAGATTGTTCTTAGATGGTAGCAGGTCATACGTGGAACGTATTAAATAACTCAACCAAGTAATGTCCTTACGTATTAAAGAAAAAAAAGAAAATATGTAAAAAAAGAAAAAAAAGAAAAAGAAAAAAGCGAAAAAAAAAATACGCAAAAAGAGAAAAAGAAAAAGAAAAAGAAAAAAAGAAAATGTGTATAAAGAGAAAAAAGGAAAAAGAAAAAAGAAAATATGCAAAAAGCGAAAAAAAGGAAAGATATGTAAAAAAAGAGAAAAAGAAAAAGAAAAAAGAAAATGTGTAAAAAGAGAAAAAAGGAAAAGAAGAAAAAGAAAAAGAAGGAAAGAAAAAAGAAAAAGAAGAAAAAGAAAAAGAAGGAAAAAAAAAGAAAAAGAAGAAAAGAAAAAGAAGGAAAGAAAAAAGAAAAATAAGAAAAAGAAAAAAGAAAAAGAAAAGAAAAAGTAAAACGAGAATAGTTCTTAAAGTTCGAAAGAAACCGCTTTTTTACGAGACGAAAACTTTTTTAAATCGTAAAAATTTCCCAAATCGTTCTCTGTGTGTGGATTTTTTACGGAACAAGGGTTTGTTGAATCATTCTTGTCTTTGTTTTGTAGAAATATCTTCTGTGAAATAGAAGAGATTCTCCGCTTCTTTTGTTGAATTTTTGATGTTTTTGAATATATTTGAACGAGTTGTCAACAATATTAAACAGTTCAGATAAATAAGTGAAAAATTGTGACGATCTTCATGGCTTGTTCTGAGTAGGCATCGTTAAAAAATAATAAAAAAATCAGACGTAGTGTTGTTGTTTAATAAAACTACTTCTTATGTTAGTTGCCTCTCATCGTTCACAAGTGTGTCCTCTACAGCTGATAAAACTGGTTTAAATTCTTATATTTTTCCTTCGAGAAGTAATGCAATGAAAATCAATCTTTACTCCAGAAATTTTTCTTTGTTAATTAAAATAAACACTTAAAATTTATATATTTGTAATTTTAATGCGACAAATTAATACCATTTTGGGTATCAAGAATAAAAGAAATTGTCATTATTGACTTTATATTCAATGGCTTTGTTTAACCAAATATTTATTGGTGCCGCTTTATCGTGTGTCTTACCAATCAGTTTCTGCTTTAGTGTGGATCCTACCACCACATTTGTATCCGACATTATTAAGTCATTGTCTCATTTTTTTCTCTCGATATGTTAAAAGACATTCAGAATGTTTTTATTTAAAGGATTCAAATATCTTGCTTTATGATTTTTAGTCAATTTTCTTATTTCATAATTCTATTGTAAATTTTATAATAAAATGACATCCTTTCTTTGGTTTTTAATTTTTCCCTTACGTTAGATAATGTAGGATACAAATGTGCTGGTAGGGTACACTGATCGGTAGGGACACACACTAAAATGGCACTCATAAATCTTTGTTCAGAAGAAAAGAAAAATTCCTTAGACAATAAAAAATGATGATTTTAAACAAAAAATATATTAAAAAATCCAGAAGGAAAATTTTTTCATTGTATTGTGACGAGAGAGCAATAAAATGGAAGTGATAGATAAAAATGACTGTGAAACTTGTCACAGTAAAGAGTAAAATGACTCAACAGAGCAAAGAATTTATATACATGTATGCAAATGCACATTGTGTGTGCATGCTTCATTACTGCTGACTAAAATAAAGTACCAAGCAGGCACAAGCTACCTGGAGATGCAGAAAAAAATGATTTAGTACATATGAACTTATAATGATGGCTTATTTAATTGAAATCAAATGCAAAATTTATGCATCCATAAATCAATGCTGCTTTAGTGTGTGTCCTTCCAATCATTTTCTGCTTTAGCGTGTGTCCTTCCAATCATTTTCAGCTTCAGTGCGTACCATATAACCACTTTTATATCTTACATTATTAAGACATTATCCAAACTTTTTTCTTGATATGTTAAAAGACATTCAGAATGTTTTTATTTAAAGGATTCAAATATCTTGTTTTATGATTTTTAGTCAAATTTCTTATTTTATAATTCTGTTTTAAATTTTATAATACAACAATAAATTGTATCCCTCCTTCCGTTTTTGCTTTTCACCTTATGTTTGATAATGTAGGATACAAATGTGCTGGTAGGGTACACTGATCTGTAGGGACACACGCTAAAGCGACACCTATTTATTTATGTTAGAAGCCAAGATTTTAGGTAAAATAGATTTCGAGAATATTTGCTATAAATTTTCAATTTGTATTACAAGAATAAAAACCATTTTCCCGTCACTAAGAAATTTTATATTTCTTACAGAAGTAAAGTTAAATGTTGTAAAACATTTCTAAATTAATAGCACATACAACGATCATTCTACAGCTTTTTATTGGCTACCATAGATAATTTCCATCTAGGCCTTTCCAAAGTGTTAGTTTTCGGTAGACTAAGAACTCTTTCTTTTTTACTGCTAGATTCCATCAAGTTCCCGATCGATCTCACACCTCAAAAGAAGATACAAGATTATTCTACATTTTGCATCTTCTCGTGGGTGAGAGAAAGGCGTTGAATGAGAGTGATATAACAAGACGAATATTGTGCCATAATCTTAATAGAATCGTTGTCAAATTTTGTAGAAAATTGATAAGGAACCACTTGACCCAGCTAGAAAAAATGTATAATATTTCCAAATGTTATCTCACTATTAACCTGCCAAGCCAAAACTAATGAACTGAATAAAATCTACAACTTTCAAACCATGGACAAGGATTTCTTTTTATTAATGTCTGCTGTCAGTCTAAAATTGAGATTTTCAAGATTTTTTCTTATTTATTAACCGTGGTATCGATATCAAAATCTTCATTATTAAGAGTTATTACCAACAAATTTCACATCCAAAACAACATCATCTAACTTTTTTGTTGCTGATAACCTAAGAAGGTTTTCATCTCAAAATCGATAAATGTAACCTTAGATTAATTATATTTCAATTTATTAAGCACATAATTAGAAAAATAAAACCTTTGACTTCCGGTGTCAAATAAAGAATTGGAATTTTTGGCGGTCTTTAAAAACCGGCACACCTACAGAAGACAATGAAAAGATTATTCCCAAAACATAAGTACTATAACATAAGTTTGTAATCAAACAAACTTTTTGTCTTTTATCCTTTTTAGGACACAATGCGCTATTATGACCTTTAGATTTATTTGGGGGTTATTATCTTGACAACGACAACTCTCCGTTAGATGTTTGACACTGATAGACGCACACATACACGCACACACACACAAACACACGGTATTTATTTGACCCCCCCCCCCCCACTAAGTCAGGTTGTGTGACAAGGTCGGTTTTTAACGTGGGGATCCGAGTGAAGACATTCGGGGCGCGGGTCTTAGCTGGTCATAGCCTGTCAGAGTCGGTCCAAGCCTAGTCATAGCCGTGATACCACTGGTCGCAGGGACGGATACCTGCAACCGGCAAGTACAGACACCAAACTCCTGGTCGGTCTTGCGACTTGTCACTAAAGAAACACATTCACATTATCGAGGGTTAGGGTTAGTCTAAGTAGCAAGATTGTATCTTGCTAGCCCTGTCGTGTAGATAACAGCACCTGCTATTCCTTAGCAGTCTCCCATCTGAGTACTGTGCAGACTCAACGCTGCTTAACTTCAATGATCGAACGTGATCCGGTGTTTCAACGTGATATAGCCGTAAACCACTGATACGCAACATATTAGGTTGGTGCAAAAATAATGTCGTTTTTCTTTTGAAGTTGAACGTCAAAAAACGTCATTATTTTTGCACCAACCTAATAGATAATTTAATCTAGTATTGTTTTTAGCACAATAAGAACAAGACTGACCATCATCATTATAAAATTTACAATATCTGTCTATATTTCTGAGATGAGGTATTGTAATTATTCGCGACGTTTCAGCTGTTGTAGGTTCCGGCCATCTTCAGGATCTGTCTATATTTGTAGGATGAGGTATTGTAATTATTCACACTATTTACATTGTTCGGACTGTTGTTTTAATTTTCGTTGCCATATTCACGACGTTTCGGCCGTTGTACGCTCCGGCCTTCTTCGGGTGATTGGAAGAAGGCCGGCGCGTACAATGGCCGAAACGTCGTGAATATGGCAACGAAGATAAGGACAACAATCCGAACAATGTAAATAGTGTAAAATTTACAATGTTTGCAGAATACACTTTCACATTAGTTGCAACATTCTCTAAAGACCTCTGTCCTTTCGACTTCTACTCTAAGAATTTATTTTTAACAGGTTTAAATAAGCTGACTTTGTTTCTAGTTTTAATCTTGTCGCTATGGTTACTAAATATCTGATTCTGGGAAACGTAGTTAGTGACAACAGTGTGGATTAATTCGTTTTTTTTTTCAGGGAGATGGGTAATTTAAAGAAATTGATGAAACTAACATATTTATTCCCTGAAGAACCTTCTTGCAAAAAATTCAATTGAAAGCAATTCTCAAGTTTACGAAAATCAACACGTGTTTTAGCAAGATATTATTTAAGACCTACGAAATCTGGATCAAACAATGTTTTAGTTTCGTTAATCTAAAAGAACTAAAAGAAAAAAAGACATTCTCATCAAAAAGATGTACAAGAGCCAAAGATGGAACGATGATATTAGAGAAAGAAAAATTTCTTCGATGATGGAACTAATACACCAGAGATCTTTTCCACGGCGATTGAGAACGACTGGCAATACAAAAAAATAATGAGGGACCGGAAATATTAAAAGCTGAAGTGGAATCTGCACAGGCCAAATTGAACAGAAACAAAGCGGCAGGGCCAGACGCAATTGTAATAGAAATGTTGACAGCCGTAGATGATTTCGGCATAAGATTACAGAAATAATAAATGAAATCTACAACAGTTGGTGGTATACCGGAAAACCTAACGAGATCAATTTTCATAGCACTGTCTACGCAACCAGGTGTAAATGAATGCGAACTCCATCGAACAATCAAATTAATGAGCCATAAAACAAAACTAATCATCCAAATTCTGAGATCTCTTCCACGACGAACGCGAACAACCGGCAATACAGAGAAATATCGACAGAAAAACTACAAAAGCTCCCACACAGGATAGTGAAGGAAAGCGAGAAGAAAGGGCTAAACATCAATTACAAGAAGATAGAAGTCATGGTTGTTATTAAAATGAACAACCCAACATGCAAATTAGAAATTAGAGATACCAAAATCAATCAAGTAGAAGAAATTAAAACTCTGAGACGTATTCTAACAGAGGACGGAAAGCGTGACTCTGATATCCGAAGACGCATTGTAATAGCCAAATATGCATTTCAGAAGCTAAGCAAAGTATTAAGAGACAGGAAAACATCGTTAGGAACAAAGATAGTGTAGTGAACTGTTACGTGATATATATGTCCTCTTATATGACGGTGAATGTTGGACAATGATGAAGAAGAGACTCGAAGCAACAGAAATGTAGTTCTACAGAAGGATGCTGAGGATACCATAGACCGAACATGTGTGCAACAATGAAGTTTTATAGAAAATGGAACCAAAGAAAAAGAACCTTATACCTAACACCAGGAAGAAAGAGTTGAAATTTCTGCAGCACGTAATGAGGAAGGAGGGTTTGAAAAATCTGATACTCACAAGACAGATTGCGGGCAAGAGGGACAGGGGAAAACAACGCATAATATGTGATGCGCTTTATTAAATGGATGGCGGAACAGGGTTTAGGAGAAATAGCAAAAAGACAACATTTATTAAGATGTACTTAGGTCAGGAAATTGTGGAGAGCCATGATCGTTTACGCCCTGAGGGGACACGGTAAATAAAGAAGAATGTAATCGGTATCCAACAATATACCCTGTAATAACGAATAAAACGATATAATAATTATCGTCAATAATAGTCAAGTGGTGAGCTCTTTGCAAAGCTTAGTCAGATAAATATCCTTTTAGGAACTGTAAATGAATTGCTTTGAATTTTAGCCCAGTAACACAATTTTTAAAATTGCTAAAGAAAAAATTCTTAAAACGAAACTTGTTCTTGTCAATATCAACATTGCTAAAGGTTAGGGTATTTTAAACTTAATTTTAAAGAATTTTAAACTTAATTTTAAAGAATTTTCATTCATATACCAGACTGCATTCACCATCCTGACAATATCAATGGAAGGCGATATTTTTGTCAGTGTATATATGTATGTATTTCAGTGGCGACTTCGGGGGCCGGGCTTGTGCTTGTCGTGCTTAGTCCGAGTGAGTCAACATTCAAGTATATCTATTTCAAAGCAACAAAAAATTTCGTCCTGCGTAGTTTTCATTCTTGACTTCAGCTGGATCCCAAATGAATTGTTTTAACTCCGTGCCTCAAAATATTGCACGACATACATTTCGTTGATATTATTCACAATAAAGAAGAAAGAAAGAAAAAAGAAGAAAAAAATCAAAGAAAGAAATTAAAATAAATGAAATAAAATTAATGTGGCTAGTCGGGCTCTGTAGATCTGAGCCCTTAACAGGTAATGTATTTCTTGTTTTTTTTGTTTTTTTGTTTTTTTTAGCGGAATGTACCTTTTGAGAAAGGGCACATTAAGTTTATCCCGACCTAAAATTCTGCGAAAACCATAAGAAAGCGGCAGACTTAACTCGTTGACTGGAGGGTTGAGGGTGCGGAGTGTGACTGGGGTAGTGTTGAGGAAATATTATATCAGTCAACTATTCCTATCTCTACCACTACTGACTTGATAACCAGGCTATAAAACAATAAAAAATGGAAAGGGGGCAATAAACAGGCAAATATATCAAAGACTTTGTCCTCACTCTTTTTACTTATATGTTTGGAAAATTTTGAAAATCAATCTTTATCTTTATCGAATTATTACAATTAATATAAAAATGAAATATATTTTCCATTGAAAACTTGATTAACAACGAACTGACGATTTCATGTGAAATATTTTCTCAATACATTTTTATACGGTAATTTCTGTGTATGTACCTTCGTTCTCTCTCTCTCTCTCTACACACACACATATATATATATATATATCATCCACATACAGACTGTTTCGCTGTATCACAGTTCATCAATGTGGCGAGACATCCGATTGCTTGTCGGGATCGAAACTAGACCGATATGACATCAGTCAGAGACTCTACCCACTAAGCTATCGGCGCACGGCCGAGAAAGGAAATCTTTTAACGTATTATATACATAATGTGTATAAACGTATTTATGTATATAAACACTAAACCAGCAGCCAGAGCTATGCGTTAAGCAGGAGCAGCCGCTGTTAAAAATTGACTTTCTCTATAACGCTCAATAGGCGAACAATTATATATATATATATATATATATATATATATATATATATATATATATATATATATATATATATGAAATGGGATCAAATACAGATCAAATAAAGATTGTAATCCGATAGAATGACAGGATAAAGATGAATCTGTTTAAGCTTTAATAAAAGTGACACATGTTAGATTTATCAACATTTCGTATTTGTTCTTTGTCCCATCACACACACACACACACACACACACACACACACATACATATATACATATATATATATTATATATATATATATATATATATATATATATAATTATATGCGGATGCAAAGGGTAGCTATTTTTGTTAGGACCAATTCACGGGGTCTCACTTGATGCCTGCTGTGTGACGTCAGCTGGTTGGGTGACGAACCTCAGTTAGGAAGACCACATGATCCCCTCAAGGATCAAGCACTAGTTGTTTTCTCTTTGGAAAATATTACAAGTAAAAACCTGACAATTTTCACCTGTTCACACTGCTTGTTTTATCCACATATGTTATAGTATCTGTAACAGGTGTATGTATATTTGTAGATAATTTCTTGTACGACATAACGGTATATAAAATCTCTTTGATACCAATGCATATGTGCCATTCCCTTTTTTTTTTTTAGCTCTTCTCTTCTCTCTTTCCGTTGTGTTAACATATCATGAATATACTAATGCCTATAATGCCACAACCGGAAATATTCTTTCTTTCCAAGCACCACCCTAACCCTAACCCTAAAACTAAATTTTTATCATATATATATGTATATATATATATATATATAGTTTTAAGGTGTGGTATATCCATAGGAAAAAGTTTTCAATATAAGGGATAGAGCATGTGTAAATACAAAAATGGACATTGAGGTTAACACCATATGGCGGCAATCTATTTCATGCTTGAACATAATTTTCAGGCATGAGGATTGCGTTCAAGCATGAAGCAGACTGTCGCCATTTGGTATTCACCTCAGAGCCAACTTATATATATATATATATATATAGCACCTCGGGGTAGTGTAATGGTTAGCGAGGTTGTCTCGCTAGAACAATTACGACTGAGTAGTGAGTTCGATCGATACTCACTGGGTGTCCCATACTTTCGGCCTTGTGCCACATCTATGCTACGCTTGGAAAATCACTATATATATATATATATATATATATATATATGTATGTATGTATGTATGTATGTGCGTGTGCGTGTATGCATGTATCTGTCTGGATCTTTGAGTCCTAAGACAGACAGAAACAAGGGTGCACCCCGATGTCTTTTGCATTAACCGTAAGACCCGATCCATTTCTGGACTACCCTTCACATGAAACTCTGTGAGTACTCCAGACTTCGAAAATCATGTCATGTGTGCGCGCGTGTGTGTGTGTGTGTTTGTGTGTGTGCACCCCTCGCCCGCGCGCTCGCACTCACGCCCTTCCGCGCGTACGTGCTTTGCATAGCTTGTATTTATATGTATATTCATGAAGGAAAGTGATATATGGACCTAACTTGAATGCTTGAATCGCTTGGCCTATACAAGTGGTGAAAATAGTGCACTTTGAAATAAATTATACTTTCTTCCCCACCCTCAATTATTAGAATATGTGAGAGGCAAAACACGTGGGCTTTATCAGTTTCTTAATACACTTCTGTTAAACTTGGTACAATCGAGCCATTTTCCTATTCTAATTGCTTTCTTATTTTAGTTGCCTTAAGATGTTGAAGATGGCAGTGTTGATGAAGAAGTTGTATTTTAAGATCGAGAGATTAGCTTACTGTTGGCTTATACTATTTGGATTGACACGCTTTTTTGATTCAGTGAAAAATGAACCAAATCTCTATCCCAAAAAGGAGACACGTCTTTAAAAAGATGTAGCGGAGACCCAGTTAAAGTTCAGTTAATAAAAAGAAAATTCAAGTGTTATATTCTTTAAAATTAATTTATATTTTTAAAAATTTTCAACATTAACTTTATTGAAAAACTTATTCATCATTTTCTTTTAGTGTCTTTTGTCAACTTTCAATTAATTTCATTATTTCATCTTCTCAGAAATATTTATCTTTTAGAGCAATGATTCCCAACGTGGGGCGTATGCCCCACTGGTGGGGCATGGTAATATTTTGGTGGGGCATGCGTAGAATGCACACCCTTTGGCTTACTATACCAACATGAGCTCAAATTTCATTTTGCATTATTATTTCACGATTAAAATGATCAAAGTATATTACAGATTCTAATATTTAATAGTTCTGCCTTTCTGTTCTCTATTATATGTTTTGAAACTATATATATTTAACTGTCTTTCATGGACGCCATGGTCTTTGGAAGATTGCTTAGCGACCAAGTTAATGGCCTTATAAGCTTCCTTCACGTGAATTGCAGTAAAATTTTGAATATTTAAAAATTAAATATTACAGGGAGGGTACCATAACTTTAGAAATATCAAGGGTGGGAATGGCCCCAAATCAGTTGGGAACCACTGTTTTAAGAGTATTCCAGGAAACTGATTTTTTCTTTCGTTAAGAGAATTCTGTAAAGACAGAAGTAAATGGTATTTTCAGATTGTAATATCTGGCGAACACGGATGAGAAAAGATTTACCCCCTAATGTAATAATTTTGACGCCTTATCAAAGAATATTCCGTGTCATTCTGATGGAATAGTAGACCTTTTCTTTTTTTCTTATAATCATTTCGAGTAAGGCGATAAAGCCACTAAGAAGCAAAGCGTTATTGAGAGTGAAATAAAAAGAGGCGTTAGGAGAAAGGACAATAAAAGAACATGATTGAAAGAGACAGAAGATAACAACTGAGGTTGCATTTAAATTTTTGAAGATCGTAATTGACAGGAAAGCAAAATTCGGAAGAGAGTTCCATGGACGGAAAGTGTGCGAGAAGAAACTATTATCTGTCTCTATTTCTGGGATGAGGTATTGTAATTATTTACATTGTTCGAACTGTTGTCCTCATCTTGAGGTGATTGGAACATTGAACTGAATCCTTTATTTCGTCCACCGGGGTAGATTGTTCTAGTTCCACGTACCATACCTCTTTCAGATGTTTCGGTTATTTCTCTTTAACTCAACTCTACAAGTTTTTGTTCACCACTGCAGTAGCCAGGTATTGAACTCACAACTCTTTGGGTCAAGTAAACTGGATCCAATCAACGCTTTTATCCACTGTGCCATGTGTCACTACGGTGGTGAACAAAACCTTGGAGATTTAAGTTAAAGGGAGATAATTGAGACATCTGGAAGAAGCATGACACATGGAACGTTGGTTGGTTGATTTTTTTAACGGTATATCAATACACCTTTTGGCTCATTTAATGCCGAAATTGAATTTTCTTGGGAGCTTTGAAGTAATAAAAATATATGTTATTCTGCTTTCACAATTGAATGCATGGTAGATGATATTCAGATTTTGTGCATATACAAGTTTGTGTGGATATGATTACTAGAGACATTGATATGTGTGCTTTTTTAAAAGTTAAATTTGGGGATACAGTTTAATTAAAGGTATTGTAGGATATTATATGGATTAATGTCATGAAAGAGTTCTTCAATGTTAGTTGGCTGTTTGGTTATTTGATTTTGTTTAGCGGCATATCAACACCTCTAATGCCGAAATCTAAAAAATTTGAAAAAAATTTTATGGCTTCAACTATATTTATATTGAACGCAGTTGTATGTCACCAACTACAGATAAAATGTATTATTGGTCATTTTGATTTAAAAATGTATTATTGGTCATTTTACAATATGTATTGTTAGTGTGTATTGTATAAAAATGTATTGCTTGTATTTTTACTATGAAAATTTATTTTTATACTTTCATAGTGTTTTTGTTTCGTGGGGCTCACTATTTGCCCCTAGCTAGGACCCTAATAGGTGCTACCACCTCGAGTCAGGGTGAATCTGGGAACAATAGAAATGAAGAGGTGACAACAGACGTGAGAGGGGGTAAGGAAAAATCAAGTAACGAGGCTTGTTGGTTAGAATGATTAGGGAAACGAGTAAAAAAATGACTGATAGATTGTGCAACTGAAAAATTCAAGGCCAGAATACCATTAATATCAGTGGTATTAGAATGATGAAGCCAGTCAGCATGATGAGCATTAAAATCGCCAAATATTCCAGATGAATTTAGAGAGAGAGAGAGAGACAGTCATTTATGTATTGCTACGACGTGACGCGTCTTCCCTCTGCCTTTTCTATAAATATTTTCATGGCAACTGCTCTGACAAGCTTCCCCCCCCCCCAGTTCCCCGACTACATGAATTTAAACGTGCGACGAGATTGGCATCTAGGTCCCACCCTTTTATTATTGAAGTAGTTAAATGTAAGCACCATTTTTACTCCAACTTTTTCTTTTCTCGCACTTTCCGACAGTGGAACTCCCTTCCGTTTACTTGCTTCCATGATAACTACAATCTTCAAAAATTTCAATGCAACTTCAATCGCCATCTTCTATCTTCTTGAATCCCGTTCATATTTTATCCTTTCCTTTACCCCCCATACACAGTTTTTTTCTCTCACTCTCTGTAACCCTCTGGATACTAGTGACATTCCCGCTTTGCTTGTGGGGAAATGATAAAAAAAACAAAAAAAAAAACAAAGAAAATATATTTTATCTAACATGCCACAGACCCGAGAAGAAGGGGACGATAAAAGGAGAAGAGATAGATAACAGAATGTAATAGTGAAAGCTGAAAACAAAGAATCATCTGGGGACTCAAGAAACGATTTCCTTGCCATTGCGAAGTTCTCCCGGACATTTATATAAGTATATGTCGCCTATAATCCTTTCGATAAGGAAGAAGATAACCTTGAACAGAAAATTCAGTGGCAAAGATAGAAGAACTTAAGTTTGTTTCATAGAGTATTAAGATATCTAAGATTCAAGATAAGAGATTATCGTCGTCGTCGTCGACATCCGTCCGACTCGAGAGACGATGGAGTAGCGCTGAGTGCGCTACGAGCCTGGGCGGGATATATATAGAGAACTAGGGCTGCCCAGACGTCTAGTTCCCCCTCTCGGCCTTGCTAGCAGAGTCCAAAGGAGAGGATAAACCAATAGAGTTTGATACCAGCGCGGCTGCAGGAGTTGCCGGAAGGTAGCACAAAGTGCCGTCCATCCACCTTAGAGGCTCCACTCCGGATTTGAATTCAGAGTTGTCCTCCTAGACCAGTTGCCATCCAAGGCTATAGAACCCAGTCAGTCCTAAGGGATTATACACCTAAGAATTTCTACGTATATCACGAATGTCAGGAAAATGTTGAGTTTAGGTGAGTTTTTTAAAAACTGGTTTACTTCTGTTATTTTCAATCGTTGCAGTCATAGAAAATTTGCGGATGAAAAAGGCCAAAAATAATTGTCTGTTCAACGTCTAAGGTAATACAAGCAGGTGGCTATGACTGAAGCATAGTGTGGCTTCAGCATTGCCCACCAATCTATTTACGACATTTCACTGCAAGAACCCACGATGTCATGCGGTTGTTGACCAAAGCAGCCTTTCTAAGTTCATGCTCCTTGCTACCAGAAAGGATGCAGTAACCAGAAATCTGCCAACATGTACCATCGATATTTCAAATTTTCCGCGGATAACACTACATACTAACCCAAAGACAGGTTTCTTTTTCTTGAGATGAGTGAATCTGAGAAAACTATGGAGGTGTTTTGCTCATTGTAAGTTATGTTGACTAAAGTTAAGCCTATGGCTTTAGCTACAGCATTAAAAATAAGGATTTGTCAGGTAAGCGTTTTTTGATTGTTATGTCACCAAGAACGGCTGAAAATCCGACTTTTTTAAAAAATATTTTAAGCTATCATTATATACATGCCTATATTTTGGGTACTCCTGTAAAATATTTTAATTGTTCTCTAAACGCATGAATGAACATGTATTATCGGTCTAGGATGTCTGGTAATTTTTAATAAAACAGTTGGCTGTTTTGTTAGCCAATGTTGGTTTTCCAGAGTAGTAGATTCGAGGGTTAAGATAGTGTCTTATTCGTGATTAATAAAAGTTTTCCATATAAAGGTCGAGAGGTTGGATGGCTGATTTTTTTCGTTGTTGAATAGATCTTTATATTGGGAAACACTGGTGAGTTAAGAGTTACTTGGACAGGAATGTAGTTTGTTATAGTATTGCAGTAGCTAATTTTATGCCGTTTTATTGTCAGAGGTATTTTACGGGGGTTCTGCATAAGAGCTTTTCATCAGAAATGTTCTAAAAGCTCCTAAGACGACTCCTAGTCCCTGATGATAAGTTGTATCAAATTCCATCAGGCATAATTTCTTTGCAATACCATGGATGAAACTCCATTTATCTTACTTGCTTCCCTGATAACTATAATCTTTTTAAGTATTCAAATATAATGTCAATCGTCATCTTCTGATGCCTTGATCTTGATCCCGTCCTTCACTTTATCCTTTCCCCAAACACCCCTCTTTACTCTTCCTCTCACTCTCTGTAACTCCTTATGTGATAGTGGCACTCCTGCATTGCTTCGGGTGAAATGCTTAAATAAATAAATAAAAACAAAAAAAACAAAAAACAAAAAAAAAACATGGAACTGATGATCGCTATAATTTCAATGAGATCTGTCTATCAGCCCCTCCCCCAAGTCTGTATGGGCAATCGCACTGAGTATTTAGATTTCATTATTACATTTAGCTCGGAGATATTTAATGCGAGGTTTAAAAGATAACCTTTTCTCAAAGATAATATATAAGAATTTATATTCGTCTACTACAGGAATATCAAAATCATCACGTTTTAAATCAGAGTTGTGATGTAGTTGTTGGAGTTGACAGAGATGCACACACTGAGTTTTATTTTAGGGAATCTGAATCCATTTTATGTAACGCATTTAACTTTATTTAGACATTATTTTTTGGATTTTGCGATTGATTGTATATTTTTTGAATTTATAGTAGATCAAGAAATCGTCGACATACAATAAACGACCAATTCCTGGATTCATTCATTTAATGATATCAATTATTTTAATATTAAAGTGGGTAACTGATAACACAATAACTTGTGGTACACTCATTTCTTGGTCGTATAGATTAGAAAGGCTACTGCCAACCCGGACATTGAAAAAACACTCTGTTAGAAAGCTATTAATAAAAATTGGCAGTTTTCCTTTGAGACCCATTGCAAGTTAACGATTATTGATATCAATCTCTTCTCTAAAATGTTTACTTTGGTTTGCAACAAATGCTCTAATTGTTCAAAACTGACAAAAATTATTTTGTTTCAGGAAATAGATAATTATTCTTCGCAAAATGCAAGATGGTTTAACTCTTTTGAAATAGCAGAATAAATTATGCCAGCAGCAGAAACGATCAAAGCCCAGAAATTCAACTTATTTTTTAATGTATTTTATAATTCCCAATGTTTGCCACGAAAGTTTTTTTTTTTTTCATAGAATACGAACTTTTAAACTTATTCTAAATATTTAACCCAATAAGGTATTTTCAAAAGCCACTTATTTGAACAGTTTTTTCAACTGAAGGAACACTTTTTAAAACCTCGTCATCTTCTTTGTTAAATGCCGCACAGGTACTCGCACACACACACACACACACACACACACACACACACACACACACACACACACACACACACACACACACACACACACACAGAGTCATTTATAAAATAGATATTAGACATTTCTTAGCAATTTCCAAAGGCACGCAGCCGCAAATGACATCACGAAATCACGAACCAATAACTACTACAACGCAAAGAAGATATTTAGCTGTTTCAATTTTAATATATACTAAAGTATGAGATGGGCAAAGTCCGACAATTATTTTAAGACATTTTTATGTCTATACATTCTTTTTATAGACATAAAAATGTCTTAAAATAATAGTCGGACTTTATCCATCTCATAATATGTTACGTCATTTGTTTACATTTAGATACGCCATGAGCAGATATGAATGTACGTGAGAGAATCATGGAAGATTGTAGTTTAAAGATAGCAAAATCGACCTTGCTAACCGAACGAACCTCTGTGGCCAAATCGGTTAAAGGCACTTCAGGCTATATGACGGTTCCGTATAGGGTACAGGTTCGATTCCTGTCGGAGGACGAATATTTTCTATGAAAATTTCTCGGACATTCAGGCCGGTAAATGTTGTTTAATACTGTTTATTATAAGCAGAACATTTACTTAAATATTTGTATGTATAAAAAAGAATGTATAAACATAAAAATGTCTTAAAATATTAAAGCATATCTACTATATATTACTATATAAAATATATTAGATTAAACGTCACGTCAGATCTAATGATATGAATAATTCAATTACAAAATTACTTACATAATGTTATTCTTTACACGATATAAAATATTTACCGGTGTATTACCAGTTAAAACGGGGATCTACAACCTACGGCACGCGTGCCACACGTAGCACGCCAAGCAATTTCCAATGGCACGCAGCAGCAAATGATCTCACGAAGTCCGAACCAATGACTATTACAACGCAAAGAAGATATTTAGCTGTTTCAATTTTAATATATATATATATAAGTATGTATACTATATTACTATATAAAATATATTGTAGAACAGGTATATTGACGTTGACTTGTATAAAAAATATATATGCTGTTGGCACACTGAATGATTTTAAAACCCCAAATCGGCCGAAATCGGCACATAGCAAAAGGTTGCTGATCCCTGATTTATAAGATAGAATCTAAACATTTCAAACTCCTTTTGTTTTCTTAACAAATTTTGTATAAAAAGAAGCAAAATCATAAAAATTTAAAAACAAAGTTTATTTAATTTCTCATTGATCTTTTCATTTTTTTTGTCTTTCAATTTATGCTAAGATTAGTTCAACTCAATTTGATGGATAAATCAAGGTAAGAAGATTGTGTTGCGTCAATGTTTCAAGTGAGAACTTATTGTCTCATGTAGGATTAAACAAAGCTTAGGAAATATCTATATAGACCAATGATTCCCAATGTGGGGCGGATGCCCCACTGGTGGGGCATGGTAATATTTTGGTAGGGCATGCGTAGGATGTGCATCCTTCGGCTTACTATAGCAACGTGAGCTCAAATTTCATTTTGCATTATTATTTCATGATTAAAATGATCAAAGTATATTACAGAATAAGCTTTCATTCAAATATTTTATATTTCTGCCTTTCTCTATTATGCTTTGAAACTATATATATATTTAACTGTCTTTTTGTTTTTTTTTTAATTTTTTTCTCTTTCATGGACGCCATGGTCTTTGGAGGCTTGTTTAGGGACTAAGTTAATGTCCTTTTAAGTTTCCGGTGGAGTAATGGATAGCGGCTGGGATTGAGGAATCGGAGGGGCCGAGTTCGAATTCCAGTCGAATTGATTACATTAAGTGCTAATACTCTTGCGAAAGGTATGGATTCTCTCTAGATTTTCCCGGAGAAGTAATAGATAGCGGCTCGGATTGAGGAATCGGAGAGCCGAGTTCGAATTCTAGTCGAATCCATTACATTCACTTACGTGCTATTACCCTTGGGAAAGATATGAATCCTCTTCTTCTCCCACCCCCCAGTTTTAGGTAAATAGCAGGACAGACCGGTTTCTATAGTCATGGATAGCAACTAGTCTACCACAGAAAGAAACGGCAACCTACCGCGGGAAAAAATCTGCTGCGTCAGTCATGTATCGAAAGATACATGATCGCCTAAGCGTGTATCACGCATGGCACATAACTGACTGAAGGTTTCTTCACGTGAATTACAGTAAAATTTTGAATATGTAATATCACATATTTACCAGAATTTTAGAAATACCAAATTGAGGCAAGTCCCCAGATTGGTTGGGAATCACTGGGATAGAGTATTTATTGTACTGAAAATGTATTCTGTTGACTGCAACATCAATGCAGAAATGAGAAAAACAAAAATTATGGTGAGATGATTTTCAAAGTGCCTACTTTGAAAATCAGCTTACCATAATTTTACAGTAAACAGAATGCATTTTCAAAACAATGAATAGTCTATATAGATATTTACTAAGCTTTGTAACCCTACATGAGACAATAAGTTTGGAACACCTCGTAAGAAAGGGCGATAAATGATATATATTTACGAGAAAAGGACGAGTGAACTTTGAATCGAGGTCTATATATTGCTGTACGTAAATGTATATATGTATGGAGATATAGATTGGAAAAAATTTAAGCGTTGAAGCTATAAATAAAAAATAAAAAAAAAAACATGTTAACTAAAATCAGGCGTCGTGAAATGATGTCTACTGGCGGTAATTTTCGGTTTTGTAAAAAAACATGATTTATAATGGATAAGTAACGTTCTGAAAAACTTATTTCTGTAAGCCCCACAAGCTGCTACTACTTCTACTGATATTTGTGAAGTTGAGGTGGGGGTTAGATTGCGAATTTAAAAGTGAGTCCCCCCACCAAACAAGAAAATAAATCTCTACATCAATTCCCAAATGCATAAAAAGTCAACAAATGCTTACAGATATTTAGAGCTATACTAAAAAGTATACAAACACACACACATAGACAAAAAAAGAAAACTGCACACATCTACATACTTATGTACAAATACCTAGCATAATATACTCGTCATTCATACAGCAAATAAGACTAAACTGACTCATCGTGTCACATTGTGCCATTGGCTAAACAAGCAAATTGATGTATCGCTCATTATCAATGATTTTTTTTTCATTATATATTGTTTATTACAAACGCCACTGAATGACCACACACAAACTCCTTCACACGTACGCATAGACATACTTTAAAAAGATGATAGCAACCAGACACTGTAAACACTAGAATATTGATAGCTCTTTATTCTGCGTAAAAAATACTGAGATTCTCTTTAACTTTGCTAATGAAAATTACAGATGTCTTACACGAAATATTCTCTTATATTTTTTGTTGGCGAACATTGGATAATTTCAAAATCATCTGCACTTTCTCGTAATAATCAAGTCGGCTGTTGAAATTTAATCAGGGCTTTAAGTCAGTCTGTGTTACAGTAGATTCTGTGCTTTGATAAAATCCTTACGCTACATTCTCCAATTTTGGGTGGGGTATTTTTTTTTCAAATAATCACCTAAAATGACCTCTCATTCATTTATACACAAATCTCGAAACATTCACTAATTTATACGAATCTACTAATCGTTTTTTTTGGTATCTAGGTATAAATTAACCAAGTCTAGTTTGAGGAGGCCGTCCTCCACTCTGTACCTTTCTTACCGCGTTTAAAGTAGGGTGTTAGGGTTAAATCCGTGATGCCTGAAGCATCCTAAAAAGAAAGTATCGAAGAAAGCAGACAATTTCTAAGATTACTCACTCGTGTGAGGGGCTCCATGTTAATTGTGAACTTTTGTCAAACTTACCATCGTAGGTGAGTGAGGGATGGTTAAATAGCTTCTAACGTTCGTATCGGCATTTTCCCTTCTCTTGCATCGATAAACTTTTGATGGCATACATAGCATTTTAAGTGCAATCATAGAATAATGTATCTGTCTATATTTCTGAGATGAGGTATTATGTACATTATTTACATTATTCGGACTATTGTCCTCATCTTTGTCGCCATATTTATTGCAATACTGTGCCATGTGTCCTCAAGGACACATGGCACAGTGGATAAAGGCGTTAGTTAGATCCAGTGACAGGACCCAAAGAGTATGAGTTCAATACCTGGTTAAGGCAGTGGAGAACTTTCAGAGGGAAATTAACAGGAGATAACTGATAATTGACATCCATTAAACATGGCACGTAGAACTAGAACAGTCTACCCCAGTGAGCGAAATAAAGGGTTCAGTTCGAAATTCCAACCACCTGAAGATAGCCGGAGCGTACAACGGCCGAAACGTTGTAATAAATATGGCGACAAAGATGAGGACAATAGTCAGAATAATGTAAATAATGTACATAGAATAATGATACACACATTTGCATGCGTTTACTGTTGCAGACATATAGTTAGAAGTACGGAGAGCACCTCGACGTGGTGTAATGGTTAGACAGCTAGTCTTGCTAGATCAATTACGACTGAGTAGTGAATTCGATCCTCACTGGGTGACCCATACTTTCGGCCTTGTGCCACCTCTAAGCCGGGCTTAGAAAATCACTATAGTCAGAAGTACGGTGCATTTGAAAATAGATTCATAGACATGAAAATTAATTTTATCACAAAACTACCTTAAACATTTACCGGTATATTCTCAAATGGATTTTCAAACTCCATTTGACACATACTTGGCTTTCGAAAAACTTTCTAATAACATAAAACCTTTTGAACTGAGGCTTGTTTTTGTCCTTGTCTTGGAAATGTTAATTTCCGCCACAAAAACAAACATTTAAAACTTTATGGGTATTTACAAAAATGAGTGAGATCATTGAAGGTACTTGTATTAAATGTTCGCTTTTTTATTTTGCTCTTCAAATTGTTTATTAGCATTCAAAATCATTTTTCTCTACTCAGGAGGTTTTGAGGAGCGTGGAACCACATCTTAATTGCTGGGTCAATTATGGGCAAATAGTTACCCTCCAAAAGGGGTCCGAACATACTGAAAGTATAAAAATAGGTTTTAGTACCAGCAATACATTTTTTGTAAAAATTATTACCAGCAATAAATTTTTGAAGGAAAAAAAATGTTCCAGCAATACTTTATTACCAGCAATCCATTTTTGGAAAAAAATATTACCAGCAATAAAAATCTTGTCGGCATTAAATAACCCATTGAGGTTGATAAGCCGTAAAACAAAACAAAACAAACAATTTGAGATTTTTCTATTAGTCTTTCTGTCTTTCTTACGAAAAGATGTGCATGTACATTCTCAGAATGCAAGTTAATTACATTTCTTAGTTTTATGCAACTGAAAAATGTTAGACATTTCACAAAACGGTTTGTTTGTCTAACTGGCCTTATTAGAGATATAAGTATTTTTGTACACTGGCATAAAAGAAACTTGTTATGCCTGTTCAAAATCTTTTTAAATCATTCATTGCAGGTAAGGACTCCAATAAAAACAGTTTAGATGTGGAAAGCAACTGCCTAATTCGATATTCGTAATTGCGCTTCCATAAATTTAGAATATTCAAAGAAAATATTTATTACAAACTATGAATTGACGTCACAGAAATTGAAAGAACAATTTTATAATTTCAAATACAAGTTAAAGGTGAATCAGGTAAGCATATCGCAAACACAACAGCATCGACTGATTTTGTTGTAGCTTTAGAATTGTTTAGTGGTTTTAGACTTAATGTTACTAACTACAATGAATCTTTTTAACCAATGTGTAACGAACGCGGGAAAAATGTGTTCATTAGTGCACAGCGAATGACCAAATTATAACCGGTACTTACTTTGAAGAACAGCCAAGACACCGGTGGATATGAAAAAACCTGGCAGGTGACATTAAAAAAACAAATAGACTATATTAACATTAAGAAACGATTTAGACGTGTATTATTTCTCCCAAAAACATAAGAAAATTGCTAACTATAGGAGCGATCACATGCTGGACATATGTAAACTGAGGGGAAAATTACAAAGATTAAGAGGGCCTTAAGTAATACTTAAAGGGTAATACGACAAGTGTCCACAGCGAGTGCGGTTAGAGTTAAGAACAAATATAAAAATTTGGAAGAATTCGGGAACTCAAAGTGGATCACCTTAATAGAAGCGCAAGTGACGGCAGCAAAAAAAGGTCATGACAATGAAAGGAAGACAAAGAACAAACGTGAATAGAAGATAAAATCCTCGATCTTATGAAAAAGAGATAAAAGAAAAGTCACTAAAATATGCAAAATAACAAAACAACAGAAATAACTGCAAGCAAAGAAAATATGGATGGCTGAAATAGAAAAATGTGCAGGGATTGAAAAACTGAAGAACATATTTGTAGAAGACGGCATAAAAGATAAAAGAAATAGCAGGACGAAAAATGTACTTTTCACCCGGTTGTATAAAATCCCAAAAGGTAACAATCATATGGGTAAAAGCGAAATACCATCAAATGGTCTGAATATAAATTGGAAAACTCTTCTATGTTTTAATAAAAGACAGAAACTTACAATACATAATAAACAACATATAAATCCGAGTGTGATCAGCACTAAGGTAAATAGGAAGAAATTATCACATTGTAAAAGAAATACTGAGAGCCTTTGACGATTTGGGGAATCGATAAGGTTTTTAAAACGATAAATGCAATATACGACAGTGGTGAAATTCCGGAAGAATTTAGCAGATAATTCAAAGAAAACAGGTGAAAATGAATGCGAACTTCACTGAAGAAACAGCTTGATGAACCCCATGACTAATAATTAGAAAGAAATATGGCAAGTGTGTTGCTTTGGTTAGGGCACTAGAACAAGCCATGAGATTTTTATGGTCAGAATAATATCATAGCAAGAAATACAATTGCAGAAAGATTTATATCTATGTTTCGTATATCGCGCTAAGATATTTGATATTGATACAAGAGGAGTTCCATGAAATATTAGAAAAACTTGATTTAAACGGAAAATTTATTCAAATAATTCGTAACCATGCAAAGAGAGAATGAATTTAGTGAATACACAAAAATAGAAAGAGGTCTATAATTCTGATGTCTTCTCCAACCGGATTTATTTAATCTGTGCAGCGAGACGAGTGTAAGAGACGAGAAGACTCATCAAGATTTGTTATCGGCAAACATAACCGTAACAGAATACAATATGGAGATGACACTATAGGAAAGAAACGCTATTTCCAACACAATTACATAAATTAAAACACACCCAAACTTTATTTTCTACTCAGTAACAGACAATATTTACAAACATGCGTAAAGGATTCCGCAATACAACACACACGATTTAAATCAAAGGTTTGTATTGGTTAGAAATTAACATGATCCTGTGAAATATTTGACCAATCAGAGAAAACTAAAACCCTATTTTTCTCAAACCTACTTTGGGAAAAAATCCTTATAAAAACTTATAGATTTTGACTTTCAAAGAGCAGAGATGCGACCGTCTTCAAGCCATTTAAACACAAGAGTAGACGTGACTACATAGCTCATCCTCGCCCCTGTGTCTGATGAAAGAAACGTGACTTCAAGCAAATAATCTCCAACAACAGCAGAGTTTGTATGTGAATCTTCGCTGACGATCAAAGTCTTTTCACAACCACAACTTTGACTGTAGACTAACTATACAAAAGTCTTTTCTCAACCATAGATTCTTCTGTGAACCAACCACCCAAAGATTTTAATTCAACTAAAGACTATTTTTTATTCCTTTTTAACTCTTTTGAGTCCATGTACCTATGTCTGTAAATACAAATAATTTATTTAACAGGTACACACATATTTTCTTTCTTTTTATTTTATTATTGTCTGGAATTCGGACGTTTGGACTTTTAATATTAAAAACCTGGACGACCAAATTTTCTACAACACTGTAGTGTCAGCAGAAATAAAACTATTAGACCATGCAGTTGAGGAGAGCAAGAAGAAAGGACTAAGGATTAAGTGTATGAAGACAGAATTGTTAGCAAAAGAAACAGTTCAAGTTGTAAGTTACATATCATGGACGTCAAAATCAGACACTGTACAAAGTATTAAGAAATTATAAGGCAATACCTAATTTTTAATATGACAGCAAATGTTGGGTAATTTTCTTTCATATGATTGAGAGATTTGAGATGCGGTTCTACCAACGAAGTTTAAGAATATCATGGAGTGAGTACAAGTAAACAAGGAAGTCTTAAGGAAAATACAAAGAAACTGCTGCTCGCAATTAGTAAAAGAAAGCTAAAATGTTTGGGATATATAATGAAGAAGAAAGGATTGGAGAATTTAACACATGCAAGGCATATTGAAGGCAATAGAAGCAGTAACCTACTTAATAAGCTTGAGAAAACGGATAGAACACGGACCACAAGAGCAAAGTTTTCTCAGAACAACAAGAGGTAGGAACGCCACGTTTTATTCCGGAGGAAAGTGACTAAAAGCATTTCCGTCCTGGGTAAGACGATAAACTACACCCGACAGCAAAGACTTTAATTAGGAGTTTTTGAGAAGCGTGGAATCACTTCTTAATTGCTGGTGTTCCCAGGTTCACCGTAATCCGGAGTGGTAGCACTCGTTAGGGTCCCAGCTATGGGTAAATAGTTACCTGCCACCACGGCAAAAGGGGTCAAAACACAATGAAAGTATAAAAATAGGTTGTAATACTAGCAATACATTTTTGGAAAAATTATTACCTGGAATACATTTTTGAAGAAAAAATTACTGCCAGGAATACATTTTTGAAGAATAAATTATTACCAGGAATATATTTTTGAAGAAAAAATTATTACCAGCTATACATTTTTGAAGAAAAAATTATTACCAGCAATACATTTTTGAAGAAAAAATTATTATGAGGAATACATTTTTGAAGAAAAAAATTTTACCAGGAGTACATTTTTGAAGAAAAAATTATTAGCAAGAATAAATTTTTGAAGAAAAAAATTATTACCAGGAATACATTTTTAAAGAAAAAATTATTACCATCAATACATATTTGAAGAAAAAATTACTACCAGAAATACATTTTTGATGAATAAATTATTACTAGGAATATATTTTTGAAGAAAAAATTATTACCAGCTATACATTTTTGAAGAAAAAAATTATTACCAACAATACATTTTTGAAGAAAAAATTATTGCCAGCTATACATTTTTGAAGAAAAAAATATTACCAGGAATACATTTTTGAAGAAAAATTATTACCAGGAATACATTTTTAAAGAATAAATTATTACCAGCAATACATTTTTGAAGAAAAAAATATTACCAGGAATACATTTTTGAAGAAAAAATTATTACCAAGAATAAATTTTTGAAGAAAAAAATTATTACCAGGAATACATTTTTGAAGAATAAATTATTACCAGCAATACATTTTTGAAGAAAAAGATATTACCAAGAATACATTTTTGAAGAAAAAAATATTACCAGGAATACATTTTTAAAGAAAAAATTATTACCAGGAATACATTTTTAAAGAAAAAATTATTACCAGGAATACATTTTTGAAGAAAAAAATATTACCAGGAATACATTTTTGAAGAAAAAATTATTACCAAGAATACATTTTTGAAGAAAAAAAAAACAACATATTGCCGGCAATAAAAATGTTGTCGGCATTAAATAACCCATTGAGGTGTTGATATGCCATAAACCAAACCAAACCAAACCAAACCAAACTCAAAGCATTTATCTTTTTATAGGGAAAACTTAAAACATGAACTTGTGTCTCGTACTGACATGAAGACATTTTTTATTAATTCTTTTTTTTTAATCCATTTTTTATACTTTTGCTCAATATTTGCTCAGCGTCCGAATAAGAATGAATATTTTTTGTAGTGATTAGAGAATTCATAATTAAAAATTGAATTTATTTATATTTCAACTCAAAACGAAGTCAATGTATTCATTTATTTATTGAATTTTTAAATTTATTTCAATATTACACTTTTTAAAGTCACGTTCAAATGCATTCATTTTTATTGACTGTTGTCATTTTTATGTCTGTTGTTTTTGTTGTTTCATGTGCTGGAATGGATCAATTGAGAGAACAAAGAAAATCTGAACTGGATATAAAAAAAAAACAAAAAAAAACAAAACACTATATTCGAAGACAGCTAAAGTTTTTGCCGTTCTTCTAAATGTGTTTCCTTTATTTATTGGCAGGAGTGGCCAAGCTGAGTTTAAGTGACGTCAACCTCTCTAAAATACTCGACCCACTGACATAATGTATATATTACGCTTTCCATACAAAAGCCCAGTTGATGATGGTACGTTCACTTGGCAAATATTTATTTTTCGTTGAGGTGTTATTGACGGACATTTTCATTTAAAGTACCGTATTGTCACGAAGCTTGATTTCTTTTGTTATAATCAGTTCGGTTGTTCGATGAAACTGTGGCCGTCCCAGTCACAAATAAAATATTTTCATAAAAGAAATGACCTTTTCTCTTCTTATGGGAGAAACTTCATTCGGTTACTTTCTTTGTACTTTTCTATTTGGTTTTTAGCAAGAAGTATTTGGAATTGTATGAAGTGAATATTCCTTTAATGCACGGTTTTCTACGAAAAACATTCTTAGATAGACATTTTTACAACATCCTGCTTTGTGCTTAAGCTTATTTACTACATAAAATCTCATAATCAAAGTAACGATTTTACAAAGTACAATATCAAAAATAGTGAATGTGTAGTTATGCATCTTGCGGTTTCTATTGATATTAAAAGACAATTTGACTTTTGGATGAAGAATAATTTGTTGGTGCATTAGTTTAGCATGCGTTAATAGGATTGTAATGATGATCATCATCACACACATACATACATACATACATACATACATACATACATACATACATAAATTCAAATTTCAATAACAATCATTCATTGGACAGAAATCAACGCTGCTGTCTTATGCGACAAATTTGAAATCGCTATATTTTCGTATAGTCGATTTTGTGCACTTTTGGGAGAATCGGATCCCAAGAGCCTTCTTAGCTTAGTAAATACTTTTCAGGAAATATCAGCTTCTAATTGGTCAATAAACACATAAGTGGGCGTTGCAATTCACCCACGCACAATATATTTTCCCAGCGCGTGACTAAGTCAAGTTTCCCGCCAAGGCGCTGCGAGCTTGTCACGTGATTACATTAGCTATAAATAACAGACACGAGTTCGCTCATTCTCTCTTTCTTCTTTATTCTTGCTGCAAAATGTAGTCCCAGAGAATTATCGTCTCCACCATGCGGTCAGACGTTAAATAATATTTCACGCATTCACGTACGCACGAACTCTTACGAACATTCACCAAAATATAAAGTTCACACACACACACACACACACACACACACACACACACACACACACACAAATGTTAACTGTCTATGTGCTTTGTAGTTAATAAGGTTGTTAATACATATATTTGTTTATTTATATATATATATATATATATATATATATATATATATATATATATATATATATATATATATATATATATCGGTCTTGTTTTTTTGTTTGTTTGCCTTCTTTGGACTTAATCCAAGTCCAACATTCTCATGTAGCAGGACCTTCTAGCAGGAAATATAAACGCACGTGTTTTCTTTTCATCTTCACCCACCCGGTCCTCTACAGGATATTGCTGAACGGAGTTAATCTATTCATTTAAAAACACGAATAAACTGTAATACGCTTAGATGAAGACTTAACTATCAAAAATTAATTTAGAACACAAAGTGGTTCACCTAAATCGTTTTACTTATAAAAATTTGGACAATTTCAAGTTTTACGCGTGGATATCAAAATATAGTCGTTGAGAATTGATGCAAAGTATTTTTCTCCAGACAAGTCAAAATACAACAAATTATATTCGGGTGGTAAAATCTGTGAGTCAAGGTATAAAATAAGCCGATAGTAATCCTAATATACGACGTTATCTTTCTCATTTTGTGACTTTATGAAGTGAAACTAAAACCATGTTCTGAAGACTAAATTAAAAAAAATAAAAGTACTTTTATATAACAGAGGAAACAGAAGGTGTACAAATTATGTAGTGATACATGTTTTCCTTATTTACATTATTCGGACTATTGTCTTCATCCTTGTCGCCATATTTATTACAACGTTTCGGCTGTTGTACGCCACGGACTTCTTCAGGTGGTTGGAATGTTGAACGTAACCCTTTATTTCGCTCACTGGGGTAGACTGTTCTAGTTCCACGTGCCATGTTTAATAGATATCAGTTATCTACTGTTAATTCCCCTCTGAAAGTTCTCCACTGCCTTAACCGGGTCTTGAACTCACACTCTTTGGGTCCTGTCACTGAATCTAACTAACGCTATTGTGCCAAGTGCCCTTGAGGACATCTGTGTATCAATTTCTAGGTATTATAAACCTAATGTCTTCAGCAACATTTTTTACCAGTGCTCATATTGCAATTTTTGCTCTTATCATAACATGTTTTTACCAGAGCTCATATTGCAATTTTTGTTGTTATTATTGCTTTTTTCTGGCACTCCTTATCCTAGCCGAAACATTGTAATAAATATGGCGACAAAGATGAGGACAATAGTCCGAATAATGTAAATAATGTACATAGTATCTCATCTCAGAAATATAGACACATGTTTTCCTGTTTTATATTTCGGGTAAAATTAACAGAAAATACAGACCCCGTTGTTTGAAACCTAGATTCCAAAACGAGGCTGGTCTTTATGCCTATCTCAAATGAAAGGACATATCTGGTTAGTTTCATTCACTGCGTATTATACATGGAAAATTAAAACTGTATTCGATAAGTGATAATGAATTAGAGAGGGATGTAATGGAATAACCTGTCACCCCCATGAATGACTACACCAGAGGTAGTAACTACTTATAAGTATCTGTAAGTCAACGGACTACTGAGGCTAACTGGGATCTGTTGAGTACGCGAGAACTACCGACATTCCAATAGTATCACTCACTACTTGATTAACTTGCAATGACCTTGTGCCTAACTGCTACCTTTATTCTTATTGTACTGGGTTTTTTTTAACAATAAACCGTTACTTATTTTATCCACCTTGTTTTCCATTATATATTCCTATTAGCATATAACAGAGAGTTTGTTAGCAACAATGAAAACATTCAATGATCATATTGCCGTGTAATTCAGTCTATAAAAATATGCTAGGGCCACCTTCAAATTGTACGAACAATAGATATTAAAAAATTGAAAGAGAAATTAAGATTTGCGAACTCGAACAAGAAGCAAATTAACATCTTGGTAAAAATGAAGGACACGGAATCCGACACACAAAAATAGAAATAAATATAGAATAAAACATTTTAGGCAAGTAAAGTCGATAAACAAAACTGAATGAAATAAATAAAAAATAAATTTGAAGCCATTGATACCAGAACAATAAATGTTTTTACATACACTTTCAATGTGACAAATTGGAATCTAGAAAAGATACAAATACTTGATGGAAGGTTCAGCAAACTTTTTATTTTGTATAATATACACCATTCCAAAGCAGATGCAAGTTGACTGTACCTAATATAGATGAAGAGAGAAGACTGACCCAAGTAGAAATCATATACAAGATCACACAGGTTTTGAAAAATATTTTGAATTAACCAATTATTGGATGCTAGAGATTGTTTAGCAACATGAATCGAACAAAAAAACTACATTCAATTATCAAAGAAGCTTCAGTTCTACGGTATTACAGGATGATTGTTTGATTTAATCCAATCATTCCTATCAAATTGTGAAATGAATATCGTTTTGAACGGGCTCGCTTCCACATCCTTTCAAACGAACGCGGGTGTTCCCCAAGGCTCTATCCTGGGTCCTACGCTGTTTTTGATCTTCAATGATCTCTCTGATGCCATCAGTTCCTAAGTAGGCGTTTATGCTGATGATATTACCATTTACTCCTGTCTTGATATTAAATCCATCAGAACTGACAAAGTTATCTTGGTCGCTGGTCTTGAAAAGGACCTCCAATCAGTGATTAACTGGGGCTGGAAATGGTTTGTAAATTTTAATGCCTCCAAAACTAAACTTCTCTCATTTGACCGCCATAGAGATATACTTCATTGTCCACCATCATTATAACTGATGCTCGCCTCCAGCAGAGCGTTTCACTGCGTCTACTTGGCCTCACGTTTTCAACTGACTTGAAGTGGAACAACTACATCGAATCAATAGCTGCATCTACCGCAAGGAAAGTTGATTCATTGTGTCGTGCCAGGTTTTTTCTCGGCAGAGTCCATCTTGCACATTTACAAATCTACCATTCGTCCGTACATTGAATACTTTTGCCATATCTGGTCTGGGGCTCCGGCTACTCCACTCGAGGTTCTTGAAAAAAAATCTAAAGAAAGATCTGCAATGTAATCGATCCTAACTTCGGATCTCAAATTAGTCATTTTCTTACAGACGTGATGTGGCTTCCCACTGTCTTTTCTACAAATATTTTCATGGCAACTGCTCTGAATAGATTTTTCCTTGGTACCCCGACTAAGTTTAAGCGTGCTTACTAGATTGGCATATAGGTCCCACTCTTTTACTGCTTAAATAGTTAAATGTAACCGCCACTTCTATCCAACAGTTTCTTTTCTTGCACTTCCCGACTGTGGAACTCCCTTCTGCTTACTTCCCTGATAATTAAAATCTTCAAAAATTTCAATGCAACGTCAACCGTCATCTTCTGTTGACTTGAACCCTGTTCATCTTTTATCTTTTTCTCAATCCCCCTCCCATACCCAGTCTTTTCTAACAATTTCACTCTCTGTAACTCCTTGCATACTAGTGGCACTCCTGTCTTGTTTGGAGTGAAATGATTAAAAAAAAAAAGATCTGCTATAAAAAGAATTACTAAATTTCCTTTGTGACGACTTTGGGGAAATTTTAAATGAAATATTCTGTATAAATGACTAAACGTAAATATTTCTTAAAGCTTTATATCTGAAAATGTTCCAGTACCAGTCCTCCACACCCACCGCGTTAAGGGGTTCCATTATCATTTTCAACGTAAAGCCAATCCCCTGATGTGAATAGACAGTTTCGTCGACTCTTACCTGCTCTCATGGTTGGTACAATACAATTTTACTTTTAAACTTTCTAACCCTGTTAAATATGATATTCTTATTCAAGAGACAATAAAAAATAAAAACTAATAGAACAACATACATCTGAGGAAGGCTGAATAATGTATTCGCCGAAATTTTGTATTTAAAAAGCTAAAATTAAAAAAAACTAATCGGAAAAACGTGTGAAATAACGAAACATATCATACACTGATTTTTAAGTATCAATTCCCACCAAAACAGCGTCGTCTCTTCCATCTTAAATTGTTCCCATTTTAAGGTGGGATCCATAACTCACAGTACACCAGTCACTTAAAACCCGTTGGACTACGTATCGGCTGCAAATATAATTCTGCTTTTTATAACAAGTTTATTTACTAACAGCAAACAAACTGCTTATTATGATGAGCACGCATTTACTTGTTAGTGAAACATAAGAACAACTCACTCATGTTATTCTGAAATTTTTATTCTTAATGAATCGTTGTTCAGCAAATAAACTTTTATTTTGTTCGCTTTTTCTTTTCTTTGTATAATACTTTTTTTTTACCTATTTTCTTTTTACAAGAAATTTTCCTCCATTCATGAAATATTCCACCATAAGACTGTGACGGACTACCAGCACATTTATTTAAATTTGATTAGGAAACCAAACTGATGTGAAGAAAGAGACAAGGCAAAGGTATCGTTATATATAAAAATTGTATTCAACAATGCATACAATAAAGAATGTGTAAGAAAAAGCAGGCAATGAGTAAGACCAGAGTTGTCTCTCTTTGACTATCAAAGTTCTCTGAAAAGGAAAAGAGTTAATTGTTTGTTATAATTGTTTTTAGCAGTTCTACCGTGCAAGAGGGAAAATATGTAAGTGTAAAGGAATATGCAGTTTGTGAGTTTTGAGTGAGAATATCAGCGCATAGCTTCAACTGTCGTGGATTTCTGTGGCAGCTAAAGTCTCACTGGGGCATCTCCTCTTTTCTCATGCTTTTATAGGTGAGTGCTGCGCGGGAATAATCATTCTTCACGTGCAAGGGAATCTGATTGGTCGACACTGACCAATCAATGAATGAGCTTTGGAGAGATTTTTGTGAGCCAATTCTCCCAAAAGTGCACAAAATCTACTATATGAAAATATAGCGATTTCAAAATTGTCGCATAAGCGTTGATATCTATCCAATGAACGATTGTTATTGAAAATTTGAATTTGTGTAGGTATGTATGTGTGTGTGATGACGATCGCTATAAGAGAACTTTATAGTGAGTGATTCCCTTTCTACCAGCTTTGGGAACATTTCAAGTGCAGATTTGCATGTGGTGTACTTAACTCTTATACATGCATAAAGTGAATAAAAGTAAGTTTGCAAAAAATCAGTCTTCTTTCTTCGTATTTCTACTAATTAATTCTCAGTCATACAAATTCTATATAAAATACTTTTATTACTTTACTCTTCACAATAAATGTTTAACATGATCCATTTTTTAAAACATTACTTCTGAATGTCTGATATTGTGCATTCCGTTAAGTACAATCTCTTCTTTTATAAAGGTTAGCATGATCCAAGAACACCGTAAATCCTTCTTGTTTTGGTATTGGTCTGTGTTCGTATTATTTTCCTGTGCGGAGAAGATTATAATTTGTCATGTCTTCAAATGTAGGAACTTCCTTATCTTATCAGGTTTAAATTCATTTGAAGCTAGGACAGATCAGTCGGGCAGTAGTTTTCTAATTGACATTATTCTGGACTTGTTCCATTTATTAAAAGCTGTACTGTGCTTGCTGGGAGGCACAGTAGAGTAATGAATAGCGGCTCGGATTGAGGAATCGGAGAGCCGAGTTCGAATTCTAGTCGAATCCATTACGTGCTAATACCATTGGGAAAAGTACGAATTTTCTTCTTCTACTCTATGGGTAAATAGCAGTACAGACCGGATTCTATAACTCTAACTGGTCTACTGCAGAAAGAAATGGAAACCTACTGCGGGTAAAAATCTGCCTCGTCAGTCATGTAACGAAAGATACATGATCGCCTAAGCGCGTATAACTGACTGACTTACTGGGATTTTGCCAGGTTTTGAACTTGAATCCCTTTATTTCCGGTTTCAACCAAGAGCTCCGCAGCCACGGATAGACCAAGTTTTTTTGTGTTTTTTTTTTCTCAACAATTGTTGACAATGAATATCATTCGTTTAAGAGTTTTTCTTCCTATTTTGGTTGTCAGGTTTATTTTACTTTTTGTTTGATGTTTTTACTTCGACTGTTGTTATTTTACCGCTCCTTTCATCTTGTTGCTATAGTTGTAGGTCTTGTGTAAAATGATGTCTTTCATTAACAATTGAATGTAGTTTTTTTGTTCGATTCATGTTGGTAAACAATCTCTAGCATCCAATCATTGGTTAATTCAAAATATCTTTCAACACTTGTGTGATCTTGTATATGATTTGTAGTTGGGTCAGTCTTCTCTCTTCATCTGTATTAGGTACAGTCAACTTGCATCTGCTTTGGAATGGTGTATATTATACAAAATAAAAAGTTTGCTGAACCTTCCATCAAGTATTTGTATCTTTTCTAGATTCCAATTTGTCACATTGAAAGTGTATGTAAAAACATTTATTGTTCTGGTATCAATGGCTTCAATTTTTTATTTTTATTTAATTCAGTTTTGTTTATCGACTTTACTTGCCTAAAATGTTTTATTTTATATTTATTTCTATTTTTGTGTGTCGGATTCCGTGTCCTTCATTTTTACCAAGATGTTAATTTGCTTCTTGTTCGAGTTTGCAAATCTTAATTTCTCTTTCAATTTTTTAATATCTATTGTTCGTACAATTTGAAGGTGGCCCTAGCATATTTTTATAGACTGAATTACACGGCAATATGATCATTGAATGTTTTCATTGTTGCTAACAAACTCTCTGTTATATGCTAATAGGAATATATAATGGGAAACAAGGTGGATAAAATAAGTAACGGTTTATTGTGAAAAAAAAAACAAAAAAAACAGTACAATAAGAATAAAGGTAACAGTTATGCACAAGGTCGTCGCAAGTAGTGAGTGCTACTATTGGAATGTCGGTAGTTCTCGCGTAAGTCTGAGTCGTACTCAACAGATACCAGTTAGCCTCTATAGTCCGTTGACTTACAGATACTTTATAGTATACTTATAGTGTAGTCATTCATGGGGGTGACAGATTATTCCATTACATCCCTCTCTAATTCATTATCATTTAACAAATACAGTTTTAATTTTCCATGTATAATACGCAGTGAATGAAACTAACTAGATATGTCCTTTCATTTGAGATAGGCATAAAGACTAGCATGCCAAACACTGTCAATCGCCTTTGAGATATCTACTGCCACAACCTGAGCTTCGGCGTTATTATCAAGAGCTTGATATACATATTCAGTGATGGTCGTTAGCAAGTCAACGGTAGGCCTGGCAAAAAGGAAACCATATTTTTGCCACAGAGTAGGTCATGAGGGGTAAGATACTTAACCACTTCAGCATTGATTGACGCTTCGAATAAATTGCCGAAAAATGGTAGGAGACTAGTAGGGCGATAGTTAAAGGGGCCAGAAGGTTCTCAAGAGTTCTTAAAAACAGGAACTACAGAGGAAGACTTCCACCAAGTTGGAAAGCAGGAAGCAGCGAGGTAATAGTTGTAGAATTTCGAGGGAGCCTGGGAGTACATTTCTTTAGGACGACAGCTGGTATCTCGTCACTACCACTTGCCTTAAGGGAGTCTAATTTAGAAATGATGTCCGACGGGTTATGCGCATATCACTCGGTAGAGCCTCAGTTCTAGGGGGAGAATCAGGTGTGAGTACACCAGATGAATCGAGTGTTGAGTTCGAAGAGAATTTCCGAGCAAAGCATTCAACCTTATCTGCTGTAGATGTCAGGACTTCGAATTGATTGAATAGAGGAGGGACTGAGGATTTGATGTTGTTCAGCACATTTCTGAAGATCCGCCAATAATCTCTGGAACCGAACTTGTGAGATACTATACGTTGGTTAATTCTATCAACAAAGAGTAACTTCGCTTCTTTGAGAATACGCTTGCTCTCATTACAAGCGGAGACGTCTGTTGCAATGAGGCGTATCGCTCAGGAAAAGAAAGCAGGAAGCAGTGAGACAATAGTTGTAGAGTTTGGAAAGAACTGGAGATAGCCCGGGAACACATTTCTATAGGACGACGCCTCCCGTCACCTCCACTTGCCTTAAGGTAGTCTAATTTAGAAATGATGTCTGAGACCCGTGACGTGGTTATGCGCAAATCACTCAGTAGAACCTTTGTTCTAAGACGGAAATTAGATGTTTGTACTCCAAATAAGTCGAGTGTTGAGTTGGAAGAAAATTCCCAAGCAAAGCATTCAACCTTAATTGCTGTAGATGTCAGGACTTCGAATTGATTGAATAAAGGAGGGACTGAGGATTTGATGTTGTTCAGCACAATCTTGCAGAGCCGTCAATAATCTCAAGACTCGAACATGCGAGATGCTATATGTTGTTTCATTCTATCAGCAAACAGCAACTTCACTTCATTGAGGACACGCTGGCACTCGTTACGAGCAGAGACAGAGACGTCTCTTGCAATCAGACGTGTCGCTCTTGTACAGCCATAAGAAATGATTCCTGTGGGCTATGGTAGCCGAGCATGCAGGCGAGAATCAAGATGAATTCGGTTTAACTTGGTATTTCTTTGCTAGAATGAAAGCATCGATGTCAGCTTTCACCCAGGACGAGACTTCAGACGCGCATTTTTGAAGACGATGATTAAAAACTTTATTCCAAGTGGCGTCACGAAAGAAAACATGGAACGATACCAATCTGCTCGTTGATAACAGAAAGATATTCTGTTGGTAGGGGGTCCTTGGCTGGTGGGGGAGCGGAAGGAGATATTTACAGACACAACCGCATGATCAGAGTTGCCAAGAGGGCAGAGCTGCATTGTATGACAAGAGTCAGAGATAGAGTTAAAAAAAGAGATCGAGAAGAGGAGTGTATCCGTCAGGGTTACTGGGGAAATGCGTAAGGAATTTGACCACTTGCGTGAGAGTTTGAGTGACTGAAAATTTAAGGGTTTGGATATCAGCAACGTCAGTGAAAGAATGTTTAAGCCTCCTGACATAGTGGGCATTAAAGTCACCGAACACGAATATGTTTGTAAACGGGTATAGGGAGATGTCTACTTGTTTATGTTATCAGAAATACTGTCTAGCACGCAACAATCATGAGAGGAAGGGGAACGGTAGAGATAGCTGACTGAGTTAAGTAGAGAGAGACAGAGACACGTGTAAGAATGGTCTAGAGATTCAAGACTGAGTGCCCTAGCCAGCGGGAGATATTCACTGACATAAACTTCCAGGACATGTATGTGAACATTAGAGTCCTTTCTAAGGGGAGGAAGGTAGCCAGGAATCGAGAAATCAGATCGAGAATCGAGATTGAATAGTTAGATCAGTTTTACAGAGAGCTAGGATATCTGGAGACTTTTGCAGAAATTGGTACGAATACCACGAATGTTGGAAAAAAGAAAGGTTGAGAGGTTTAGGTGATTTTTGCTGAGCTGGTTTAGTTTTATATCATTGGTATCTTAGTCATGGTGTGTTTTAGTAAGAAAAGGTCTAGGGTTGTAGTAGCAGTCGGTCTTCTAATGTAACATGTGCAGGAAGGGAACTGACTTAAACATAGTGTGGCTTCGGGGTTGCTCACCGGGGGAACTTTCAGGGACACCCTTCCACGCGTGACATGGCACTACAAGAACCCCGATATTATGCAACTGTTGGTCAGAGCAGCCTCTCAAGAGTTAGGGCTCTTAACTACCAGTTGGGAACAGCAACCAGAAAACTGCCAACCTTCAGTATTAAGAGACGTTCTCACAAACCGCACACATCATGAGAGAATCACGACAACACCACTATTAAGGCATGAGAAAAAGAAAGAAACTGAGACCCCCCACCTCATAAACAGGAAACAAGGGATAAGCCTCTACTACTGTTCAGGAGTAGTGGGAAGTATGGAACGGGCGATAGGAGAGTAAAGAGTATAATGACAAGAGTTTGTTAAAGAAAAATGTAATTTTGATGATTTAAAAAACTTGTGGCGTATGTTGTGTTCATATTATAAACATTGCTAGTGTGAATAGGTTGTAATATAATTATTTTATCGGAAACTTTGGGAATAGAACGATCTGACTCAAGCGTTTAAAATAAGTAATATATTTTTATTTATTTTCTTAGGATTGATGAGTGAGTCCTTTGATATTCGGCCGTAGCAAAAAGTTCGTTAATAAGGCGGATATTGATGGTTGTCTGGAGAAATGTCTGTTTGTAGCCATTTTAAAGTATGGCCACGCTAGGGATAGTAGTAATTTCAGAAATTGGGTCGATGTCAATTTGCTGTGTTTTCTCAACTCGTAGCTAAGCGGAAATGTCATATCGGGACTTACTGCAAACTCACAAGAAAACATAAGTTAAAAACACCGGAGAGAAAATAAACATAAAAATGTGTTTTTCAGATTTATTTTATTTGAAGATTTTTTTCTGAGAACGCACCTATTATCCTATAAACGAGTAAATCTACTTGAGTAAAACCACGTTGAAGATTCTGGAAAACTGAATCGAATGTCGACCTTTCAAATTTTCAATTCAGGCAGTTCTTCCAAAACATTCACGAGCCCCTAAAACATTATCCACTGTGCCATGTGTCCTCAAGGACTCATGGCACAGTGGATAAAGGCGTTGGTTAGATCCTAGTGACAAGACCCAAAGAGTGTGAGTTCAATACACAGTTAAGGCAGTGGAGAACTTTTAGAGGGAAATTAACAAGAGATAACTGATAACTGACATCCATTAAACATGGTGAACGAAATAAAGGGTTAAGTTCGACATTCCAACCACCTGGAGAAGGCCGGAGCGTACAACGGTGGAAACGTTGTAATAAATATGGCGACAAAGATGAGGAAAATAGTCCGAATAATGTAAATAATCTCCTAAAATATGATCTATATTTTCGAAATATTGCTGCGAAAAAGCTGGTCTAAGAAAAAAAAAAGCTTTACTAGGGAAATATTCAAGATTGACATAATTATACCAAAAACTATTTCAAAATAGCCGTGATTCGTTAAAGATTTTTTAAGACTAAGAGTGAGTAATTAAATTCATTGTAGAATATTCAATGAATAATTTGCGAATATGGAATAGACTGATGACAAAATAGCATATAAACTTCGTCTTGTATTCTTTTGTATTACTAGAATGCAATACGTATATTTTAAATTTTAAATTTCTGAACTATTTTTAAGTCTTTGGAACTAAATAATCGTAGACAAATCATTTCGCATTAGAAATCGGTTGTGGAATATTTACTTTGAAGGAAGAAGGTCAGGCTCTTATATTGAGGAATATTAATTATTTTTCAATGAGGTCGCATAAAAATATATATTAGGTTGGTGCAAAAATAATGACGTAATAATGTCGTTTTTGACGTTAAAAAATACGTCAATAATTATTAGAGCGAACTCTTTTTACAAGCTCTAGATAGTAAGTTCTTTACTCACTTAATGTTTCCCCAGCTGCACCTCTGTATGAAAGTTGTGCAAGCCAACAAAACATAAAATTGTTTTTATTCTTCTTTGAAATGGTTCTAAAGGTCCACTAACCGGACCACTCTGATAAACATGGCTCAGTCATTTCATTCTTTTTGAAGAAAATAAGTTGCACCACACCCGTTCATCAAACATGGTAGTTAATAATATCGTCTTTTCGATCACTTACTCACACACTGCACCCCACACATATTTTATACAAAAAAGATTTAGAGTCTCCTCCAGTCCACCTTTTCCTCCTTCAATCTTTTCTCATGGGAGGCGATCAGATATTCTCGTCTCAGACTGCTACAAACATTTATGCACTTAAGACATTGTGTATTTGTCAATATTAGAAGACGTACTAATTCCTGTTTTGCCCAGAATATCTGCTGTTGTCACTTCTCAAATCACTCCATTCTTCAGAGTAATGATGTCGGTAAGTATTTTCTGAATAATGTCCAATTCTAATTCACTTGTAAAACCATTGATAACAACAACAACAACAACAACAATAATAATAATAATAACAATAATAATAATAGTAATAATATATAATATACAATAATAACAGTATCATCATCATCATCATCATCATCATCATTTCACTTTTAGCTTTTAGTGGTCTTGAAAAATTATTTAAATTAAAAATATGTACAGACAACTTTTTGCCGTGGTCTTTTGTTTGTTGTATGCTACTTTTTGTCCCAGTGTATCTATTATGAAATGAACAGTGAAATTTCAATTGCCGTGCTGTACGATGTCAGGCAAAGCTAATTGGTAGAATCCCTTCCTCGTATAACGTGTTCGGTTCTCAGAGTGGGCCCAACTTATAAATCGTTACCTGTGTCAGCACTCTAAGCTATGTTCATTGAATACTTTATTTTCAGAAGATTCTCCTGGGAAGAAATGTTTATTATTCTTCATAATTATTTGTTTTTCTCCCCAGGAACGAAAATAGATAGCTACATTTGTGAATATATAAGTTGATATAATCAAAGCGTTTTGATAAAACTAGCCAAGATGAAGGTACGAATCTGAATAATTCGTAGAATAATATTTAGCGCTGGTATCACGATTCCATATTATCTGACTTTTCATGCGATTCTATGTTAGATAATTTTCCTGGAAGAATAATGTGATAGAAATTCTAAAATGATAAAGATATTAAAAAAAAATTACTGACAAAATTTATGCCTAATCACTTTGGGAAATTTGTAGGACTCTTAAATATTCATGTAACCAGTTTTTATATTTTAGTGGAAGAAGGGCACATTGAAAAGGGGTAAGGAAGATTGTTTTTCACCCATCTTCCAAGTAGGAAGAGCTTGGTTGCTCTAAAAATTTGATTTCAAAATCCTAGGTTTTAACAGAACGAGAACACCGACCGCTGGTTTCAGAGGAAGATACGCAACTATATCGGCTATAAAGTTGATTTAGTCTTATTCGATATTATAATCCTAGATTTTATATTTTTTCAGCGATAATTATTGATTATTTTTTGTTAAATTTAGTTTTTCGGTTTGTTCAGCGTGAATTTCGGGTTAAGTAAAATCAAAGGTCTGGTTAAATGCTGTTTTAAATTTGATTAAATGCAACAAAATCGATTTAAAATTTTTTTAGAATAAAACCATTTCTTGTACGTTCAATAAAATGATTGCAAGAAAAATTACTGTGAATAATCGAGATAGAATCGACGCAGATCTGCAGAAAAAATAGCACAGCAATTTCATGTATTAATTTCATGATTAATTCAGTCGTCAGGAAAATTTCTTAATTAAAATTATACATTATGAATTCCACAAAAATGTGAGATTAATTATGCATTGGAAAATCATTTTCGGAAAAGTCATCAAAATGATATGTCGGAGCGTAGGAAAAATTAGTTTGTAAAAATGGTGAGTTGAAAACTTCCTTCCAAAGGATTGTTTCCGTTTTTGTCGATAATTCAGTATTTCGTATGAAATACATATATATTTATTTGCATTGTGCTAATATTTGGCGTACTATCAGAGGAAATCTTGATTTTTATACAAAGAAAATAAAATTCAAATATATGCACGATATCGAGATCCTGAATTTTGCAATTTGATCTCAAAGCCTAATATTCATTAGAATTTTTTTTAAGTAGCCTAAGATATCATTTTATTTTTCCATGGTGGAACACGCATGTACCTAATCGTACGCAGAGAGAAAAAAAAATCATATTTTGACTCACCCAATGCTCCATAAAATCATAAAAATTTCAATCACGAATTTAAAAAAAATAATCTTTAATTGTTCTTTCTTACAAGGGAAAAAATCTTTAACAAAATTATTATAAATGCTATTAATTTCCTTACAACTATTCTACAAAATACAAGGCTGACACAAAATGTTACACATATTCCATATAGTAAGGACTATCAAGGCCACCTCGAGGCGGTATAATGGTTAGCAATCTTGTCTCGCTAGAACAATTACGACTGAGGAGAAAGTTCGATCCTCATTTGGTGCGCCAGTAAGGAATATCAAGAGTCTTCAAGCATTTTAACATCAAGCTATTTTTATTTTCGAGTATGATTCTAAATTGTTTCTTTTTTGAGTAAGCAAATGTAAGATTTTGTGTTTAGTTATCACGATTGTTTCTTGTGGTAAAATTCAGATAAATTTTCTTTCTAGAATGAAACGCTGTCAATTGATTATTAAATATAAATTTATTAAATTTATTTGTGAAAAACATTTTTTTTTTATTTTTCATTTCATAATGACTATTTCAAATTTAGTCAGGTCAGGCTTAAACTGTTCATACGGTCTTCTTATCGATGTACGAATTATTTCAACAAGATTTTTTTTCAGGAGTAGCATTTTCGGACATACGATAGGGAAAGAGAACCAAGATAATTTGGCACTCACTGGACACACTGAAGGCAAGAGAAGCGGGAGGGGGTAACGAGTAACCTATCTAACGTGTTTTGCGAATGAAAGGCAGAACAAGTAGGAATAGAGATACTAAAGAGTCAAAAGTTACTTAGAGTAACAAAAGGCAGAGAGTTGTAGACACGACATGATCGCCCATATTCTTTTTTATGTGCCATGTCCTTTCAGGACGTAGGCGATCATGGCTCTCCACCTCTCTCTATTCCTTGCAGCTCTCAACAAGTTCCTTCCCTGTGCTTCCTCCCCCAGACCACGGTCTGTCATCCACTTGCTTAAGCTCGCCAGGTATGTCGCGCGTTGGTTTCCCTTGCCTCTCTTTCCCTCTATTCGACCCGTGAGTATCAGATTCTCCTAACCCTCCTTCCTCATTATGTATCCCAGAAATTTCAGCTGCCTCTTCTTGCTGTTAAGTATAAGCCTCCTTCTATTTACATTATTCGGACCATTGTCCTCATCTTTGTCGCCATATTTATTACAAAGTTTCGGCCGTTGTACGCTCCGGCTTTCTTCAGGTGGTTGGAATGTCGAACTGAATCCTTTATTTCGTTCACTGGGGTAGACTGTTCTAGTTCCACATGCCATGTTTTAATGGATGTCAGTTATCAGTTATCTCCTGTTAATGCCCCTCTCCACTGCCTTAACCGGGTATTGAACTCACACTCTTTGGGTCCTGTCACTGGATTTAGCTAACGCCTTTATCCACTGTACCATGTGTCCTTGACGATAAAGGCACAACGGCCGAAACGTTGTAATAAATATGGCGACAAAGATGAGGACAATAGTTCGAACAATGTAAATAATGTACATAATACCTCATCTCAGAAATATAGACAGATACTGAAGTTTCCTCCTTGTTTCCAACCTCTGTAAAACCTCATTGTTGCTCACACGCTCGGTCTATGATATCCTTAGCATCCTTCTGTAATACCACATCTCCATTGCCTGGGGCCTCTTTTTCAGCTTTGAGAAAATCGTCCTACAGTTACTGCCGTAAAGAAGATACAGAAAAGACACGGTACATTAAAGAGATATATTATAGAAATATTATCTATACTGTCAAAAATTTGCATTGATTATATTTTCTGGCTCAGTAATTTAGGATTTTCTATCCAATTAAAATTTTTGTCGCACTCAAATAAGAAATCTGATTTTTAATTCATTAAAAATAAAAACATTCAACGGATACTAACACAAAATAAAAGAAATAATGTGTATCATCAACTTATCCCCCCTACTTATTAATGAGATATTCCGTCGTTATGTTGTTAACAAGAAATATGTTTACTTACTGGCATTGTGTAATGCACCTTGTTACCATAACAGATACATATCAAATAGGGAAGATCAGGATGCATAATCGGTAAATATACAAAGTCTTTAATACTTTACATTAAAAAACATATTTCTATAATTTAATTTAGATTTTATTTTATATATCCTGAATTATAAGCAACAGAAGATAAAAATGATAAGAATTGTCAGAAATTAATTTGATTTTGAGCCTAAAAACTTCATTTTATATGAGACTAAAATCTGTGTAGGTTGACGCAAGTCTTCTGGGCCGAATTAAACAATAAATTTGGGTAATGCAGTTTCATGCGTTATCGAATAATAAAACACATATTTTCCAGTTAAACGTTGGATCAGGACCAATCCTTAATAAATAGTTGTATATTATTTTTTATGCTATAAGTAAGTAATATATTTCAAATCAGATTAATTTAACTTTAAATTTTCTAATTTTACTAAAATAACGTGTCAGAAATATATTTATTTTTTAAAGAATTTTTAAAATAGAAAAATTTGTTTTGTTTACAAATTTCTTACAATTAAGAAAATGCCCGCTGTTAAGAAAATTTTAAGAAATCGAAATTAAGTTTGACATTTCAATCTATATAATTTCTATCTGAAATACACTAAAATATTTTATTTAATGGAAATAATAAATTTAACTATTAAACTTTCAATTAAAGCTAAAATGAAAACTTCAAGATTTTTCATTTTTAAAATTT
>OZ010598.1:6998775-7016275 GCA_963932145.1 Acanthosepion lycidas
TTTTATAGTCCTTAAGCAGTGCCACCTAACGGCGTCATGACAAACCAAGTGTACAGTAATCCCCACAGGACTATCAGTTTTTGGTCTTTTGATTCAGCTCACAGCTGAGCAATGTCCTCCTTTTCTTTAGACACAGGTTCAGTTCAAAACTGATTAGCACATTATGTAATCTCGATTAACGGTTTTCAAATGTTCGTCAAGTGTGACTGAGAAAACACCTAGTTTCGGCTTTGTTTGGTTTGGTTTGTTTTACGGCATATCAACCTCAATGGGTTATTTAATGTCGACAACATTTTTATTGCTGGTAATATTTTATTCCAAAAATGTATTGCTGGTAATACTTTTTCCTTCAAAAATGCATTTTTGGTAATATATTTTTTTCTTCCAAAATGTATTGCTGCTAAAAATTATTTACAAAAATGTATTGCTGATAATAATTTTTCCTTCAAAATTATATTGCTGGTAATTGTTTCCTCAAAACATTAATTGCTGGTATTAGAAACTATTTTTACACTTTCACAATGCTTTGACCCCAGTTTGGGGGTTAACTATTTGCCCATAGTTGTGACCCTAACAGGTGTTACCACTCCGAGTTAGGGCGGCCATTTAAGCAATTAAGAGTTAGTTCCACGCTCTGCAAAACCTCCTGATCAGAGGCCTTGCTGTCTTACTCAGGACACGGATGTAGTTTATCGTCTTACCCAGGAAGCACAGCTGGTTTCCGTATTGCATGGGATGTTGTATATGCAGTGTTTTATCATATTTTTCTTGTGTAGAAGACCAATTTTCGAGAGGATGTGCGTAGTTAAGTTTTATGATGAAAGATTATCTTGGCATATTACTGATTGCATACCAAGAAAAAACACATAAAGGACGGCTACAACAAACCTGGAAGAAGAATGAAGAAATTATCGGCTGGAAATTTGTGTTAAAATAACAAAGATGAAGAAAGAAGTTCGACATGATCAAAACAATTTTCATACCAGTAAGATTAACTAACGTTAATTTTCAGCAATGAAGACGCGTAAAAAGACGGGCACAAACATTTTTCGAGGCATTACTAAAAAGACTTATAATAAATGGATAGCCTCCATCGTCGAATGTTTTAAAGGAAAATATGAATGTCTGGTAAAATGCTGAGGCTGGCTTGTCAAAGATCTACTTTCTGGCAAACATGTTTATCAAAAATAGATGACAAAATTTTAGCTTCCATTTTATTACGATATCATGAGTCATCGGTTTTATGGTTTTACTGTTCTTGCTAAAAGAAAAAAAAATAACTTTATCTGACCAAAGTATCAATAAAGAAAAAACAATTTTTTTAAGAATATTCAAGCAACTAAGAATTTAAGGAAGATCATGATGTCAAAAAGAGAAATATATTAAATACATATTGATAAATATATTAAAATAAATATATTTTGTCATATAAATAGTAATGGCCAAAATGTGTTTTCCTAAGGTCTAAGGCTGATATTTATTCAGAGAATGTAGTAAAACTTCTGAATTCTTGCCCTAAACTAATGACACTTACATCTCATAGACAAATCCTTTACATTCAATACAAAATGACACATCTCATAAACAAATCCTTTACATTCAATACAAAATGACACATCTCATAGACAAATCCTTTACATTCAATACCAAATGACACATCTCATAGACAAATCCTTTACATTCAATACCAAATGACACATCTCATAAACAAATCCTTTACATTCAATACCATAATGACACATCTCATAAACAAATCCTTTACATTCAATACAAAATGACACATCTCATAGACAAATCCTTTACATTCAATACCAAATGACACATCTCATAAACAAATCCTTTACATTCAATACCAAATGACACATCTCATAAACAAATCCTTTACATTCAATACCATAATGACACATCTCATAAACAAATCCTTTACATTCAATACCAAATGACACATCTCATAAACAAATCCTTTACATTCAATACCAAATGACACATCTCATAGACAAATCCTTTACATTCAATACCATAACGACACATCTCATAAACAAATCCATTACATTCAATACCAAATGACACATCTCATAGACAAATCCTTCACATTTAATACCATAATGTCACGTCTCATAGACAAATATTCCAATCCTATTTCGCAAAAAGGGCAATTTTTATATCATTTTTTAAAATTTTATTATGTTTATACCTAATTTACCTTTTGTCCTTACGATTCTAAAAGCCGTGTTTAAACTTCGACTAGGATTAAATATAAATTGCATATTTTACACGCGTTCACAGTATTTTGATGGTTTTCGTTTCAGTGCAAGCTTATAACATAATCTGCTTTTATACAAATTGGTCACAATATAGAAATGGAATTGGCAAATTCTTTCCGGAGAACATTGACCCAACTCTTTGTACTCACATCAATTACGCTTTTGGGGAAGTGGCTGGCAATGATATCCATAAACGAGAATGGAATGATGACGCACTGTAAGTAAAAAAAAAAAAAAAAAATTGATATACAGAAGCCATTCATTCAGTTTCATTGTCTAAGTCTCTATAATAAATGTGTATGTGTGTGTATAGGACAAGGTCATAAAAAGAGAGAGGGCGAATTAAATGTATCTATGTGTGTGTGTGCGTGAGGCGAGAGAGGGAGGGGGGTTGAGGAAGTAAATATGTGTACAGGAAGATAGAAATAAGAGAGAGAGAGAGAGAGAGAAAGAGAGAAGTGGAGGAGAGAAAAGTATAGATTGTAAAAAAGTGACTAATTTTTTCTTTTAGTTTAGCACGGCATAGGGTTACAAGTATGGAATACTCTTATTGAGGATCGATTTTGTTGCAGTAGTATTGGTCTGCGAGGTGAGATTGCTAACCACTGCTCTATGACGAGACTTTATTTAATACTAGTCTATCCGTGACCCGTTGGGTCATTGACGGTTCAGTTTATAAAACATTGAAGTTAATTTCCATATTTAAATGAAATGTAAGTTAATTTTATTATGATTCAGTTAAATATTTCAATTCGTTCATCATTGGTCTGTTATACTAGTTCATATTTAACATTTTACTGATTGTCTACAGCATTTAATAGGAATAGAAGTTCCAGGATAAACTTGAACTTTAAGTCAGATTAACTTAAAAATATTTTTTAATATGCCAAAAATATTTTAAAATCATATTCACTTGAAAATATAACTTAAATCTGCCGAAAAAATATTTTTTTAAATATTTAAAATATTGTTTGTTTAAAGAAAGCTGAAATATAAATAATTACTCTACAAACATCTGAACGAAACAGCAAATCAGGATCTCTTTGTGTCTGTCTTTAAATTAAAATATTTTAATTAAAAACATTGTCTGAAGAAAGTTAAAATAAAAATAATTAATATAAACAACTCGTATTTTTAAATCTTATTCATTTAAAATATTTTTAAAATCAGATTAAGTTAAAAATATTTTTAAATATTTAAAATATTATTTGTTTAAAGAAAGCTGAATATAAATAATTACTCTACAAACAACTGGGCGAAACAGCAAAGCAGGATCTCTTTGCGTCTGTCTTTAACTTAAAAATATTTTAATTAAAAAACTGTGAGTCTGAACAAAGTTAAAATAAAAATACTTACTGTATAAACAACTCGTTTTTTAAAATCTTATTCATTTAAAATATTTTTAAAATCAGATTAACTTAAAAATATTTTTTTAAATATTTGAAATATTGTTTGTTTAAAGAAAGCTGAAATATAAATAATTATCAGATAACTTAAATCGTTATGCGCCGGCCGGACCACGCAAGCAATCACTGGCTAGTATTATATCTTTAGAATTTTGTATATAATAATTTATTATCATTAAATTTTTATGGCATGGGGTGCGTTTTGTAGGTCTCCCTTGAGAGGGTGCGGTATTATGGTGTATGGAGGATTGATTGGTGACGGACGAGTTTTTGTGGTGAATGGGCAAATTGTAATGAGTGAATGGGTCGTGAATCGGATTATCTAGGTATAGGATAGTTAGTGAAGACCAGCCTCAGCCCCCTTTTTTCGGCCTTGTGCCATAATTGTATTTTTATATACAATAAATACCAGTATTATATCGATAGATATTACCGCAAAGATCCGATTATTAGAACCGTTTAATAAAACTGACAGCTTCATATTGTTGTAACACTTTCGATTCTATAGAAGTAATATATTTGAAATGTTCTCTTTTAAACGTTATTTCTTATCCCAAGTGAATGATTTCAATTCGTATTAATGAAGCATTTTGGTGCTAACGACTGAGAATAAATATTCATCCAAATTACAATTCCTTGTTTCTCTTAATGCTACGAATTAATTTCACTTTTCTAATCCTAAAAGTTTTACCAAAATTATGAGATTGAAGAGAACCAATCCAAGCCTGAAAATTATGTTGTCTGTTGGTGGATGGAATGCTCGTTCTCAGGCCTTCTCTGAAATAGTTTCTTCAAGACAGAATATGGTAGAATTCACCAGTAATTCCATCAACTTTATTCGCCAGTATGAGTTCGATGGTCTCGACATTGACTGGGAGTATCCAACTGTACGAGGTGGCAAACAAGGGGATCGTGATGGATTTACGCAACTCGTAAAGGTAAATTTAATTTTGATAGATGTATTCATTTCGTCAAAATCGAAAATTAAATGGGAAAATTCGAAAGAAAACACGTTATGTCGTTAAAAAATAATGAAATAAATTGAATATCCTAATCCTTTTTTTTTTAATTTTTAGGAAAAATACTTTTTTTTCAAATGGTCAAATTATGCTTTCATAAAAGAAATTAGATAAGAAAATCAAATTATTTCCGTATCTACTTCACTAATAATTATTTGAACTTTTTTTTTTTACATGTATACAGTTTTGTTATATTTTTTATTTAAAGTAAAAATGATTTTAGAAAATATATTTGTACAAAATATGAAATGTTTTAGAAAATATAAAGTTTTGCGAAATATAGACATTTGGAAAAATTTTATTTTTTTCGGTTGGCAAGGAATATAACTTTTAGCTCCAAATAGAACAGAAAAATATTTAGCAGTTATCTGGTTTGCATAAGTGAATTGAGCAACCAAATAAAAAATGGGAGTAAATGGCGAAATGGAAGACGACATGATCAATGTCTAAAGATGAAATATTATTTATTATTTGCACAAGTTACGTATTAAAGAAAAAAAGAAAAAAAAGAAGAAAATATGCAAATAGAGAATAGTTCTCACATTTTGAAAAAAATTTACCGATTTTTTAGGGGTTGTATATAAAACTTGCACAAATGATTCTCTGTCCGTGAGTTTTTCAGTCTCTTTTTGATGACACCGGGGACGCTATTGGTGCGATATTGCGACGAAGACAAGCGCTCACCTGCATTCTTGTAAATCGTCAACTAACACCTTATATAGACTTGAGAAATATTTTTCCTTAAATCAGCGGTTAAAATTCTTTTTATCAAGATTGAGGATAGCTTTGGTTCTTAGGAACAGCCACAGGAATTATTGATAAGAATAAAAAATATTTTATGTAAAATTTTTATGTTTCAGTTTTTTTCTTAATAAATTCTTATAAAACTGAAATACATCTTTGTGCAAATTAATTGAAACACCCGCTTTAGTTTCTTTTCCTTCACCATACGGCCAGTTTTAGACTCACTGGAGTGACAGGGTGTAATCGATTTCTATTTTTTCCTCAGATTAGGTTATTTGGAGTGGTGTACAGAAATATGAATTTATTTTTAGGGTGTGTGATGAAATTTGTTTGGCCTTGAAAAATATTGCGTCATCGGTGATTTCATCAGATTTTTATCACACCCAGACACTATTGTTTCGATTGTCGATTAGTTGTCCTACGGCAATTGTCTGCGATGGACGTTACTCCAAGGAGGTGTACTAAAATTTCTAACGCTGCACAAACACATTAGGAAGCCTTACCAGTGGGAAAATCAAATTACTATAGACTGACTCGGAAACTTTATTGATTTGAATCCAATCGAGAATCTGTGGTCAATCTGCAAGGAAAGATTTCGTGGAATGGACATACGAAGTACTAACATGTGCACTGGGTTATGTTTCATTTCAAAATACGAAAAAGAAGTAATAACGGAATTATCCGTTTTGTTCCAATTAATTTGATAGATATTTGTTTGCACAAAGTTAATTGCTCTAAATATAATTTCTAATGTCTATGTCTATGTGTTTGTATATCTGCCATTTGTAATGTATAATCAATTTAAACATTCACTAATTTTCTTTCTATCACTGTTTCAGATGATGAGATATGCATTTGATAGGGAAAACCTTCTACTTACTGCTGCGTTATCGCCTAACACCAAAACTAGTCCTACTTACTACAACATTCCAGAACTTGGACGGTAAGAAATTTTAACTAAAGCTACCAAAATCTTTCGCTAATACTGAGGCGATTACATCTGTTTTTATATTAATGCTATATTATCATTTTTTAATTCTCAAATTTGTAGTTTTCATATTAAAATATGTATTTGAGAAAATTTATGTCCATAATAAATGTAATTTTAAAATTTGTGTCCGTAATAGATGTAATTTTAAAAATAACATGTCAAATTAACTTTTAAAACGTATGTTTTAAAAATATGGAATTTGAATAACTTCAGAAACTATTGAGCTATTTATTGTTTTTATATCGTCGCTGTACGAAGAATTCACCTGGGTTTAACAGTCTCCATTTTTTTGATTTGATCAAAAGAGAAAGTGGATGTGATGCATTTGAAAATTTAAGATTTTTCACACTTTTTTTTTTTTTTACCTTGTATATAAAACTTAACCATAAGCCTTTCCTGACATTAAAACTTCAGGAAAAATCAATTTTATAGCTGTAAAAGATTTGATCAACATCTGTAAATGAAGCGAATATATAAATTCTAGTAGTCTTGGAATATTGAAATGCGGTTGGAAGTGCCAAGAACCAATGTAAACCACTAAGAGTCATTTCATTGCGGAATAAAAGTTATTATCATTTCAAAAGGCTCAGAATCTTTTTAAAGATGTTGCAATTTTTTTGGTTATTTAAAGATCTTTATATACATCTATTCCGAAACATCTTGCATTTTTAGAAAACTCGATGTTTCTTGTTAATGCTTACTTGTGAATTAATTCTTTCTCTTTGTTTTTATTTATACGAGATTATTTCTATATTCTTATTTAGATAAGATTTTGATCTCATAATTATTTATTTTGCTGCATGAGTCAGTCATTAATTAATTATAATATAGATCCTTTTTTGTTTTAGGTTGAAGAGCATAGTATTTTTTAAACATAATATCGTGAAAATAAAATAAATATTTAAAATATTCTTTTAAATTTTAGAAACTTGCATTTTATCAACTTGATGGCGTACGACATGCACGGTTCTTGGGAGCATAAAACTGGACATATCAGCCCTGCAACTGAAATAGTAAGGACATTTATATGAATATAAACAAATTAATACACATATGACCAGATACCTCAACTTAACAAGTGTGCGCATGCGTGTAAGTTTGGACAATTTGTTCTCGATAAAGCATGTGGAATGTTGATTAGAACGTCGGGTTGACCAATTGTGGAATGTATTGCTTCTTGTGTGTTGTGGTCACCAATGTTGAATGGGTTAAATAGATAATGCGGCTGCGTGTTGAGAAGGTAATCAACATTCATACATAATACTTAAAACATCAAGGAAAAAGAACAATGAGAACAAATTTTGTTTAACGAAGAAATATGTATATTAAATTCAACAATAATACAAAGTAGTTGTAATATGAGTGAAAAAGTGAGAAAAAAGTAGCTTCCCCTTGACTGTAGGAAATGTCTTAAAGAAGATTTGTTTGAGTAAAATGTTCAGAGTTCAATGTTGAAAATAGAATATTTCTTTTAGAAAATTATTTAGTTGTTGCAACTTACAGAGTTGATTTAACTTGGTGTGTTCACTGAGAACTGGTGGTGTATCAAACAAAGTTCTGTATTGTATGTATGTACGTGCGGAGTAAGTAGGATGAAATATACGAGTAAGTGAGAAATATTGTCTCCGGGTACACTCGACTGTGGTTCTGGAACTACTACTAACTGTTTTTTTTTTTGGAATGCATCCAATATTTATACTACCTAGGGTGGCTCCCAGCAGAGACGCTGGAGTACATTTTTGAATATAGATGAAAAATATCCGATTGGACAGAAAATGGACCAATCAGCGATTTTGTAGCAAAGCTTGTTTTTGAACAAAGTGTAGGAACAAATTTACTATGGTGGAATGCGATAGATAAATTGTCCTGTTGTTTTTTTAGTATGTATTTATTGACCAATTAGAATTGGAGAAAATGTAGGCGTGGCACTACAAGCAGAAAAGTTAATTTTATTAAAAAAGAAACAAATTTGTGATGTGCGTCTTAGACTTTATTAGATAAAGGATGATAATAGTATTTATTTCATGCAGTATAACTTGTGAATAAGCAAGAAAAGTATGATTTCATTAAGCCTAATATATATTATGAAATGGACTAAGTCCGACAATTATTTTAATATATTTTATTGTTATACATTATTTATTTAGACACAAATATTTAATTAAATACTTTGTTTATGATAAACACTATTAACAATTTATATAGACACAAATATTTGTGTCTATATAACGTATAATAATAAAATATATTAAAATAATTATCAAACTTAGTCAATTTCATAATATATGACATCATTTGTTTACGTTAAGATACGAGCAGATATGGACGTTCGAGGGAAGTCATGGGAAATTTGTATTTTAAAAGCATTAAAATCAACATCGCTAACCAGACGCTCCTTCGTAGCTAAACTGGTATAGCACGTTAGGCTCTATGACGGTTCCGTGTAGGATACAGGTTCAATTCGGAGGACTAATATTTTCTTTGAGATTTCTCAGACATTCAGGCCGGTAAATGTTGTTAATACTGTTTATTATAAACAGAGCATTTATTTGTGTCTATATAAATAACGTGTAACAGTAAAATATATGAAATTAAGCCTCGTATAAAAATATCAATTTTTACTTGATGCAGATTCGTAATTTTTACAGAATTATGTCTCTTGGCAATTAATATATATTTAAATCGTTATTTAATGTTTTTCAAAACATTATGTTCAGTTTTTATTTTTCTTTCATCTAAGTAACAAAAAAACAAAAAAACAAAACAAAAAACAACAAGAATTCAAAGGAGAAACATTAATGTTAGAATTTGCGTATGTGTGGGAGAATCGGAAAAATGAAACGGAGAAATTTGATAACTGAAGGGGAAACAATATTTCTATTATTAAGATATTAAATGAAGCCTATAAAAATTGATAAATTGTTAATATTTTTTATGCTTTCGTATTTTCATCATTAGCTTCAGATCTGAGTTTAGTGAAAATTGCATTAGTGGTTTTGGGAAAGTCATTTTATAACAAGCGTGGGTGATAAAAAAATAACATTTTTATCTTCATTCAAGTATTCCACCACGCACAAACATTTTGGCTTTAACAGACGTTAATACGCAAAACGAAAAAGGCATCGATTATGAAATTTAAAATTCAGTTATTTAAAAAAAAAATTATTCTCATTCCGATGAAGTTTTTGGACGGTATCGGATATTTAAATATAATTATAATTTATTATATGCTGATTTTTTTTCTTTTTTTTAGCGTGATGCGGTTGAGTTTTATCTCCAGAATGGAGTGCCAGCAAAGAAGATTATATTAGGTTTAGCCGCGTATGGACGAACATTTACTCTAGTTGATGCAGAACTGAACGGTTTAGACTCTCCTGTGTCGGGAGCAGGATTAGCAGGTGAATTTACGAGAGAGAGAGGATCCTTAGCTTATTACGAGGTAAGAACATTAGAAATAATACAGAAGAAAACACACATTAGTACAAATCTATTAGTACAGTTTGAAACCAATAAAAAAGAAATATCTGGTACGTTTCTCCCGATTAAATAAAAATCAACCTTAAGAATGTCATTAAAATTTCTTCATATTTGCCGAGATTATGTAAAATTTTCATAACTCAATGAAACTGGCGTAGGTCTTCAGGAAACGAAAACCAGATACAAAAAAAATCAAAAAAAAATCTGTGATCATTAATCTAATCACTCACACACTAGATATTCTATAAAGTGCTCTTATTTACCCACCATAGAGAAGCCTCTCTGCGTCCTATTGGCTTATACCCAACTCCACAAAAACGTCTCTCTGCGCCTGCTTGGTCTCACGCTGTCCACTGACCTGAGGTAGAACAACTACGCTGAATCAATAGCTTCATCTACCGCTAGGAAAGTTGGTTCTATGTGTCGCGCCAGAAGGTTTTTCTCGACTGAGTCCATCCTTCAAATCTACAAATCAACCATTCGTCCTTGCATTGAATACTGCTGCCATATAGGGTCTGATGCCCTCGCTGTTCATCTCGAGGTCCACGCCAAAATCCAGAGAAGGATATGCAATATCATAGGTCCTGATCTGGCATCTCGTCTACGGTCACTTTCTCACAGACGTGCTATCGCTTCCCTCTGTCTTTTCTACAAATATTTTCATGGAAACTGCTCTGACAAGCTACTTTCACTGGTTCCCAAACTCCATGAATTTAAGCTTGCTACTAGGTTGGCATCTCGGTCCCACTCTTTCACTGTCAAAATAGTTAAATGTAACTGCCACTTCTACTCCAACAGCTTCTTTTCTCGCACTTCCAGACAGTGGAACTCCCTTCTTCCTATTTGCTTCCTTGATAGCTACAATCTTCAAATGTAATGTCAATCGACATCTTCTGATGTCTCCGTCCTTCTCTTTATCCGTTTATTAAACACCCCTCTTTACTCTTGCTCTCACACTCTGTAAACCTTGTGCACGTTAGAGGTACTGCCGCCTTGATTGGAGTGGAATGCTTATATATATATATATATATATATATATATATATATATATATATATATATATATATATAAAGAATTAATTCTCATCCTCTTTTTTTCGTCTTTTCTTTTCATGTCTAAACCGCAACATTAATTAATTGGTAAACGGAAAACCTTCAAGTAATTGAATGTGGTGAGATATTTTTGTGCCTTTTTATTAAATAAAAATGCTAAAAACTTCATAAAGGGAGACTTCTCCATTATTTACATAATTCGGACTATTGTCCTCATCTTTGTCGCCATATTTATTACTAAATATGGCGACAAAGATGAGGACAATAGTCCGAATAATGTAAATAGTGTACATAATACCTCATCTCAGAAATATAGACAGATATGTGAGAATTCTCCTTTGATGTTTTCATAAATATCAATTTATGTGTGATTTTTATGGGCATTTCTCATTAACAGATTTGTAACAGAATAAAGAATAAAGGCTGGCAACGAAAATGGTTGAGAAAGGATCAAGTGCCTTATGCCCATAATGATAATCAATGGGTTGGTTATGAAGATACACAGAGTATAAGAATTAAGGTAAGAAAATATTCGGTTCGCTCTCAAGTTTGAAATGAACATTTTGGACAAAGTTTGTTTATAAAACTTAAATGAATCCCAGCAATTAAACAATCCTTCATATCTATATTAATAAAAAAAGTTATTTTACAACGAGTAAAAATTTGAATTATTTAATTTTCTTATGTGGAAACGGTATCAGGAAAATCATTTTCATCGGAATCATTCCAGAAATACTCAGGAACATGGCACTTGGAGGATGAGAGAGATTTTCTAAGACGAGTTTTGTATTATAAATATATCTTCTGTAAGAATGTTCATCGGCATGTCCAGTTGAACAGAATTTGGCAGAAAGCCGAGTTTAAAGTACGGTGGGATCCCACGGGTACATAGATTCCTTTCTTTTATGCGCCGCGTATCTCTTCAGGGCGTGGATGATCATGGCTCTCCTCAATTTCCCGTCCTTTTTAGCTCTTAGTAAAGTATATCTTTTTCTTATCTCTCCTAATCCCCGTTCTCTCAACCATTTACACAAGCTCGTTTGGCAGGGGGTTATGCGCTGCTTTCTCCTATTCTTCTCGCTTTGAATATGTCCTGTGAGTGTTAGATTTTCTGAGCCCTCTTTCCTCATTATGCGCCCCAGAAATTCAAACGCTCTCTTTCTGTTGCTGATTATAAGTGTACTTTTTGTTTCCATTTTCTTCGTCCTTACTTCAATGTTCAGTCCATGGTATTCTCATCATCCTTCTGTAGAACCACATTTCTGCTGCATCAAGTCTTCTATTAACCTGTGATGAGATTATCCATCATTTACTGCTATATAGGAGGACCGATATTATATAATCGTTCAGTAATCTTTTCTTTTTTAAACGAAAATTTCCAGTTTCTTAATACTTTGCTTAGCTTTTGGAAGGCATCTTTCGCTATCCCAATGCAACTTCTTATGTGTAAGTATACACCTTGTTCAGGTTATGTGAACGCAAAAATTCAATAACATGGAAGGGAAAATGCCAAACGGTGCTAAAAGGCCATTCTCAATCGTGAAGGGTATTGAAGTTTTAACATCATAACTGATTACATTCTCCATGTTTTCGTAATAAAAGGACGCGATGGTGCTAAAAAACTATGAGGGACAAGCAATTTTCATTAGTAACTGAAACAGACCTTTCCTGTTAAGAAAGTCAAACCCCTTTGAGAAATCGATGAAGGCTTTGTATAGTGGCATTTGTTGGTCATAACATTTCGCCAGGAGCTGATGTCAAGAAATCATGTCAGTTATGGATTTCTTAGCCCTGAATTCACATTAGGGTTCTGAGTAGATGCGACCAGCAAGGACTTGGAGCCGCGTTAAACCAATCTTAACAGCATGGTACCCCGGTGGTATTGTAATTAGAGCTGTCGCCCTTGTTTCTATACAGGTATTTAACCTGGCATTGCGCAAATCTTGAGGAACCTTGCCTTCTTTGCAACAAAGGCTCAGGAGATTATAAAGTGTTTTGGGTAAAGCTAGCTTACCGGCGGTATGCCGTCTTCAGCCGGTCCTTAATCTCAATGGCTTTACTAAGCTTTTCTTTTATAGATTCCAGCTCTTCCAGGACTGGCAGACCCTCAATAACATCACATTAATGACGGAATTTTCCCTTGAGTAAAGTTCTAGCTAGTGCTCTATCCATCGCCCCATTTGGTTGTCTCTCTGTAATTAATTTCCTCATCTTTGATTTCACGGGTGAAGACGAAGAATTGTGGAAAGCATTGAAGTTTTACCATCGTATCTGACTGCATTCTCCATGTTCTCGTGAAAGAGGTGATGATGATCAGGAACTGTGGCATCTGTTCGCAACACTTCTGGAGATGACGTCATGAGAAGATCATATCAATTGTGGATTTCTTAGCCCTGAATTCACATTCGGATTCTGAGTAGATGCGACCAGCAAGGACTTGGAACCGCGTTAAACCACTCTGGCAAAGTGTTTTCTAACAGTGCACAACAGCATGATACCCTGGTAGTTATTGTAATCACAGCGACCGCCCTTGTTTCTATACAGGGTAATTTTCTTAGCATTGCGCATGTCCTAAGGAACCTTGCCTTCTCTGCAGCAAAAGCTCGGGAGATTATGAAGTAGTTTGAGTAAAGCTAGCTTACCGCAATTGATGAGCTTTGGCGATATGCTCTCTTTATTTCAATGTAAAGGTAGAATAAGTCCGGCGAGAAGACCCATCTTTGTCTTACGCCGCTTTCTATTTTTGCATATTTAGTTAATTCATTTTCTATCTGCATGCAGACGGTTTGCTTCGAGTATAAGTTCTGGATTATTCTAAAATCCTTCCCAAATAAACTAAGCTGACCTAATGGTTCCAACTGTTCTTTGTGATGTACTTTTGCATAATATATTAAACATCTTTCTGCTTTTGTATTACTTTTTGTTAGATCATTGTGAGCATAAATATTGCATTCCTTGTTCCAGTATTTTTAACAAAACCGCGCAGTTCTTGTCCTATTTCAGGCCTAATTCTTGATGCGCGTTCTGTTCATCAAAATTCGAATAATGAGTTTTGTTATGTGGCTCATTCTTTTGCATAGATGGACATATGAAAATGGATCTTCCGGTATATTACCACTGTCGTACGTTTATATTTTTAAGTCTGTAATTTTAATTATCAATTTTACTTTTAATATAATAAATATAATAAATAAATATAAACAGACAAATATATTATTAATATAATAATATAATATATAGATAATATATACAATTTATATATATATAATATATATATATATAATATATATATAATATATATAATATAATATATATAATAATAATATAATATAATAAACAATAAATAAACAAAATAAATAAATATAAATAAATAAATAAAATAATTTTAATATAATAAATATAATAAATAAATATAAATAAACAAATATAATAATAATATAATAATAATATAATATATATATATAATAATAATATAATAATATAATAATAATATAATAATAATAAATATAATAAATAATAAATATAATAAATAAACAAAATAAATAAATATAAATAAACAAATAAAATAATAAATATAAATAAATTGAATATAATAAATAAATTATTAATTTTAATTATTATGTCTGTAATTTTGTCAATGCCAAAATCGTCTAAGGCTGCTTTGTTCTTGTTCAATTTAGCCAATGCTGATTTCTCTTTAGATTTTATTATTCCTGATTCTTTCGATATTTCGAAATATTGAAGGTTGTCTTCTTTCGTCTTTGAAGAATTCTCCGCTGTATTCGTTTTTATCTCCGAAGTATTTTTTCTTTTCTCTAGTATCAATGTTCCACCTTTAGATTGTATGCTTCCTGTTGATGAGCATCTTTTTATCCTGTTGTCTTATTATTTTATGCATATCTGTTTTATTAGTAATACTCTGCTAAAATCCCCTCGACACTTCCTTTTTGGTAACGTCTCAGGAGCCAGGTAATGACCTTAGCCACATCACGAAGGAAAGGTTTTGCCTGTGGAGACGGCTCCATGATGCTTGAGAACATTATATTAAATTTTATGCGCCCGGCATTTCTGGGACAAAACAGTATTATGAATGAAAAATCATGATTTAACAAAGACCTACATGACACCCGTGAGAAGTTCATTTTATTTTCACTTTTAGATCCGATGGTCAGTTGTTTTTATTTCATTATTTTCTATTTATACATTAAAAAAATATATAAACTTCTAAAATAAAATTTCTTAATTACATTGTTACGCAAAATAGTTTATAGTTTGTGGGGTATTCATTCGCACTATAGTGTTAGCAATTTTAGGCTTCTTTTCCCGAAAATAAAAACAGGGACAATAAACGTACAGAATCACAGGAAAAGCATGCTAAATTTTATGCTAATTTCATACAATTTTATCTATATATTTGTGTGTATAGGTGTATGTATCTTTTTTACGTTACAATAGTGTTAATGTACATGTTATAAAAGGAAGAAATTTACTTCGTAGTATTACAAGTCATATCACAGAGAACAATTATACACGTGCTGTCTTTCTGACGGTTCTTGGGTGAAGAGATTGAACGTGTTTTGGTGGGATGTCCGTATTTCCAGCAAGAACAGGTTTTGTTGTATGCTGGGAGTAATTTTATTATTTTTATTTAATTTATTTTAAACAAGATTTAAATATTATTGTTTTCTTTTATTTATAACTTTCATTATCATTATTATTATTATTTTATATTTTATTTTTATTTATTTATAACAATAATAATATCGAGTGCATACATAGGTTGATATTCTCATAATTTCATTTAGAGTCAGTACATCAAAGAAAAAGGCCTTCTTGGTGCCATGATATGGGCCTTGGATGAAGACGACTTTATGAATCGGTGTGGGGAAGGGAAATACCCTCTACTAAGAACTATCAACGAAGAACTAAAGAACAAGTAAGTCATACTAAATAAAACTAACAGCTTAAGTCAATAATTGTGATTTTAATACGTTGAACAATATGTGATAAATATTTTTCATATTAATCATTAAAAAATTAATAATTAAGAATAATAAATAATATTAATAATTAAAAAATAAACCTGAAATATCTATATCTATAAAACAGAAGATGTCTGTGTGTATGTCTGTATGTGTGTATGCTATTTATGCACGTCTACATTTCGATGATTGCGCAAACATGTTGCAAATTTACTAAAGTTCTCAGGCTCACCAGGTTTGGGAGAAAAATCGATAAAACTGAAAATGGGTACAACTTTTTGCAAAAACCAAGGCAAAGCTACACGCGAACAAAATTTTTAGTGGATAAGCTGATGTTCATTGCACTTAATGCGAAACATAGCTCATGTTACAAGGTTTATGTAACTTGAATAACTTTCTCATTTTTTATCCGATTTTCTTCAAACATGGCGCAAAATTTTGCCATCATGCAAGAAATAAGTAACGTGTATAACGAAAAACCACGAAAAACTTTTGATAAAGTCCATTTTTTGGCCATAACCCCTGTTTTTTCCACCGAAGCTTTCCAAATTTGCCATGAAAATTACATATGACACCCTCATTGTCTTGCGGAAATGTTTGGTTTAGATTATTTCAGTTAAGTGGACGAAATCTGCGACAAACTAGGCCCAAAATAGTTTTTTTCCATTTCGCTAATATGATTCCATCCTAAATTGGCATTCGAACAACCTTTGATGCAAAGATTGTTTGAGAAGGATTATTGAAGCGTTAAAAAGGAAAATTTTCCAAAGAACCTCTTATTAATCCAAGCTTTACAATAAACGCGCAAAGAAAGAGGGGGACTTCATGCATTTGCAGTTGAATCAAGCTCTGACGCTTCATCCCTGTTTTTGTTTGATTATTAGATTTGTGAAGAATGCCATACTATTTGAAAGTTATTACGCCCATAGGAAATTTATTGAATATCTAAAACATTGAAACAATTTAACCCCGCAAACGACCACGCAAGAAGGTTTTATCGATGGCATTCATTTATTAAGAAAAATCAAACACTTGCGGAGGATATACCGTAAAAAAGATGACGGGGGAGTAACTTAGTATACCAACGGATGGTGCATGCAAGTGGGGACACAGGCAGACATTTCTAGACAGCGGGTGTCGATATACAATGTGGGGTACGGTTATACAATTGCAGATATGTACATCCGGGCAACGCCGGATATCTTGGCTAGTTATTTCTAAAATTAACAAATATTTGGCTGTTGTAACTAGAAAAACATTATTAAGAAACATCATATCTGTTTTATAAAGTTATTGTTAAGCTATAAAATGTAAGAATTGTTACATTTTTGTATTTAAAGCTTCGTCGATATTACAACCACGTTGCAGACAACAATTACGACAAGCCAGTATCCAGTGTATAATCAGTGCTGTAAGTAGAACTTCCTTTGTAAAATTTATCAGTTTTTATGTTTTTAATATAATTTAGATATTGAAATCACTTTAAAGCATATTAAATGTCGAGGGCAGTTTATTTAATTTTACAACACTTCAGAAATTAAACATTTAAAAAATTATGTTTTCAG
>OZ010598.1:7018775-7043775 GCA_963932145.1 Acanthosepion lycidas
TATTATGTACATTATTTACATTATTCGGACTATTGTCCTCATCTTTGTCGCCATATTTATCACAACGTTTCGGCCGTTGTACGCTCCGGCCTCTGTTTTTGTGTTAGTAATCCGAATTTCTTTCTTGAATTGGCAATGAATGATTCATTGCCAATTCAAGAAAGAAATTCGGATAACACAGAAAATGTCTTATATCGAGAATATTTAACATTGAAAAACAAAAGAAAAAATTAATTATTTTTAATAATATGTGGAAATCTCCGCTTTTACCTGAAGACGGTCACGAGACCAGAAACACGTGTAGTAAAATTATGTAAAACAAAGCATAATTTTTCTAAATAAATCCACATTACAACCAAAAACATTTACGGCACCTTTCTTCTCTTCTTTTTAATATATATATATATATATATATATATATATATATATATGTGTGTGTGTGTGTGTGTGTGTGTGTGTGTGTATAAATTGCCTGTGCTTTGATATATTGATATTTATGTATTTGTAGTCAACTACAATCCAGCTCCACTCTATTGCGGTCGACTGAGGGGCATCTTTATGTACGCTGATGACTGTCGATGTTATATCTTGTGTGACCAAACTTACGCCAAAGTGATGATGTGTCCACCAACACTGGTCTACAACTATGTCAAGCAACAATGTGATTTGCCACTCTTGGTGAATTGTTATCGTAGGTTTTATAATTAAAGATTTACCTTTATATACACCTCCGACAAAAATATATATGTATACGCACAATCATCTCCACTATAATAAACATACACATATATTTACGTATACACACAGATCCCACCTATAGAAAATTATACGATTACTTATGTATTTACTATGATTAAAAGTGCTACACAAAAAAAAAAAAAAAAAAAAAAAAATAGACACATTGAGATGCTACTGCCGATAAACACCGTCCGAAAAGCAAAGAAAATTTGCTTACGCAAATATCCTCTCTCAATTTTTTTTGTTTTTTAAATAAATATTCTAACACGAAAAGAAGCTTGAGAAAGTGTTTTGTAAAGTACAAAAATAAAATCCAATTATTGGCATAATTATCGTTAGGAAATTTCTAGAAAAAATTGTTATTTTTTCAATAAAATGAAATTAATAAATGAAATCGAAATCATTGAAAACTATTTTTGGTTAATTCATTCTTGATTTACTAACATTAACATTGTCTTTTGTTTTAATTTTAATCTGAGATAAAAATTTCATTATTTATCGGTCACGCCGTGAAGGGATACAGTGCAGATAGATAGATAGATAGATAGATAGATGGAAAGAGAGTGAGATAAATAGAAAGATTGAGGGAGATATATAGATAAAGAGAGAGTGAGATACATAGAGATAAATAGATATATAGATAGATCGATAGATAGATAGAGATAGGTAGATAGATAGAGAGAGAGAGAGAGAGAAAGTGTGAAATAGATAGAAAGATAGAGAGTGAGATAGATAGAGAGAGAGATAGAGAGTGATATAGATAAAGTTAGACAGAGATAGATAGATAGATAGATAGATAGATAGATGGAAAGAGAGTGAGATAAATAGAAAGATTGAGGGAGATATATAGATAAAGAGTGAGTGAGATGTATAGAGATAGATAGATAGATAGATATAGGTAGATAGAGAGAGAGAGAGAAAGTGTGAAATACATAGAAAGATAGAGAGTGAGATAGATAGATAGATAGAGAGTGATATAGATAAAGTTAGATAGAGATAGATAGATAGATAGATATAGAGGTAGAGTGAGATAGATAAAGTTAGAGAGAGTGAGATAGATAGAAAAACAGAGATAGAGAGTCAGATATATTTATATATAGAGCGAGAGTGATATATATATATATATATATATATATATATATATATATATATATATATATATATATATATATATATATATATATATAAAGATATTTATACGTTTGGATTTCTGCAATCATTTTGTGTACTTAACATTTTCGTAAAGTTGCTTTGAAGGAAAACTAAGTGAATTTGAGTCTTTCACCAAATACAAGGCTCGAGAGCTATCCAAGGTAGAGAGTTACTGTTTAAATGTTTATGATCAATGAGGTGTAATATGAGTGAAAGAAGAGTTGGAAAGAAGAGAAGATAATGAGATAAAGTAGGGTAGAAAGCAACTAAGATTTGATTTGAAGACGTTAAAATTTTATTGTTCAGAGAAGCATTCACGCGGGAGTCTGTTGCACAAAGTGATAGTTTGTGGAGGCAAAATGTCTGAGTAGAACTTTATTCTTAAAACAAGGAAACGAAGATGATTCGATTCCGTGAATGTAGATGTTGTGAATTACGAGATGAATTCGGTCTCCAAGGAATGACAAACGCAATAATTAAATATATGAAATAAAATGTATTTACACAATTATACAAAGAGTAATACTGTTAGTAAGTCCAGGAACGTGGTTAGTAGCAAATACAGATATATATATACAGTCTCGATGTAGGACTTCCTTAGAGTCTACGTGCTTGTAACTGACATCTACAAGAGGTTACCTCACTCTATCCCCGTTCGTATATTCTCTGACTCTCACTATCCGACTTCCGACTACCCGACTACCGACTGTAACTCTGGGTATTTAACAGCAGCAGTCCAGGTACACTTGGTAGAGTCCACTTATATGAAAAAGGGGTGGACCCCATAACAGTAGAATAATGTGTTTTAGCAGTAAAAGTCTGAATTGGTGTAAATAAAGAATTCAGCTCATTCCATGGAAATAACGAAAGGCTTGCAAAGTTTCGGTTGTGGGAAAGAGGCTGTCGAATGGAAAATGCTATACTCACAAAACTGCATAAGCGATTTTTAACTCAAGGTTGGGAAATGAAGATTGTGTAGTTCCAGACAAGATGCGACAGAAATACACCACTTTTGGCCTAATCTAACTTCTGTAAATATCAAACATGACAGAATGAGCCAGAGAGTTTCTGGGGCGATCGAAAAAACCGACAATTTTCCAGAATCTTTATAAAGGGATTGTATATATGAGTTGCACCTGAAGCCTGATTAAGTGTACAACCGTTAATAACGAATGAGCTTTCTCCATTTGAACGATGACGATGAAATGGTAATATCTTGGTTTCAGTAAAATTGAAAGTTACAAGATTATACTGGATTGTATAAATGAGTTCCACCTGAGGTGTTGAATGAATTTGAGACCTCATAAGCGTTCAAAGCATGAAGCCTCGTTAAGAGTGCAGCCGCTAATCATGCATTAGATTTCTCCATTTCAACGCTGACGAAGAAATGATACCAGCTTGGTTTCAATGATATTGAAAGTTATAAGGCAATAATTTCCCAGTTGTGCTTTTAGATAAAAGACTGAGGAGAAATCAGCTGTAAGGCACAGATGATGTTAGATTTTGGATGTACACCCGTAAACTGTGGTAAATCTTCATCGATGTTTACTAATGATCTGAGAATGTCCGTGGTTGATTGTTAATAAAATGCAGAAAGAGCTTAGATTGTAGTCTTGATGGACACCTGCATTTATCTCGAAGACTCAGAAGACTCAATATCAGAAGACTCGCAATTCACGACGTCCTTTATGCTCCAAATTTGTAATAAAATTCTATCTACATAACCCCCAATGATTCATTAAAAACCTGTCACCTATTCCAGTGAATGCAGAAACTGACATCTGTTGATGTATGTAGCGCGCTTATTAACAGGAAACAAAGCAACAATCGATGTGTTAAGTGAGTTTCTTTAGAGATATTTACTGACCAATCACAAACATCCGTAAAATATTTGGCAGGGGGATACGTAACTAAAACATTTGGCTACTAGACTCACATATTTTTTCTTGTGCGTTGAATGGACATAATTTCAAATAGAAATCCGTTGGGGTCGGCCATGCTGATCAGCCACAGTATATTTAAGAGAATAAAAGTTTTAGTGATGAAATCTGAATTCACAAATAAGGAAAAGAAAATAAATAGTTCAAATAATCGGAGATGCATTGTTAAATCGGGTGATGAAGAATTTTGCTTCTCTTAAATTTTATGTCAAGGACACTTTATGGGTTTTATTTTTCAGTTGTTGCAAATCCCATTACATTTTTTTAGAAAGCAAGCGACAGTGTAAGGATAGGTTTAGAATCTTCTGATAAGTTAAAAGAGTTGCTTGATAAATATCATATGTGCGTGACTGTGAATAGGCGCCGTATTGATTTTTCAATTTATTTTTATACATTGTTTTAATTTCGGTTGACGGTTACGTAAATATTAACATATAATATGCAGTTAACTACTTCAAAAGACATCGAAAAGAGGCAGCAGTATTTAAAGTATAATAAAGAGTCTATTGAGCAAATTATACGTTGATGTGGCGATTACACTTTTTATTTTTCACTGGATATCAGGAGTTCATATATCTTTTGTTGTTATTAGGTTCTTTATGGTTAGAACATTCGCATTCTGAGCATGAGACCCGGGTTCGATTCTCACCATGGTCGATTTGTCAAGAAGGAGACTTCCTGATGTTATCGGGCTGTAGAGGGTCGATTTCAGCGTGCGGGTTCTTTGGAAAGTGTCTGAAAACCACTCGGTTGGCTCACGCCTTGTGAGTGAAATTAGGAAGATGGAACCTTTGCCGAGTGCTTGAGTGTACTGGCCTTGTTCAAATTGTTGGTCTCATTAGATAACACGCTCTTTCCCAGAATAGGTAACTACGGTATGTTCAGCATAGTTACAGTATAAACCACAAGTGGGTTCTGTTGGTTTTGATTAAACACAAATGTGCCTGCAATAGGGATTGGCTTGCTGCCGTAATAGACTGATATCCTCGAATACGAATGGCCAGCTATACAGTAGGTCCTGCATTTATGAAGAAGTGTCCGGTTGGATCGATAATAAGTAATTATTGAGTGGCTCTTTAAATTTAATTTTGCTTTGCATTGATAATGTTTACATGTTATCTGGAATAATAACATAATTTTTCATAGTGTAAAGTAATGATTAAATAGTACTTTTGAATAACGATATCGCAAGATTGTGAGAAATTGTAAGATGGTAAAATATAGTCCTGAATGGCCTAATGTAGGGGTCGGCGATCTACGGCACGCGGGCCACACGTGGCACGCCAAACAATTTCCAATCGCACGCAGCCGTAAATGACATCATGAAGTCCGAACCAGCAACTACTATAACGCAAAGAAGATATTTAGACCAGAAATCACAATGACCATAACGTGATGATAATAACAAAGATGAAGATAATAGTCTACATGTAAATAATGTAAATGATCCCGAAGATGTATAGAAACTAAACAAAGTATTAAAAAAATCGAAAAACACTTTTAGAAACGAAGAAAAAATAGCACATTGCTACGTAATATCTCGTCTTCTATATCAGGGGTCGGCAACATACGGCACGCGTGCCACATGCGGCACGCCAAGCCATTTTGTAATGGCACGCAGCAGCAAATGACCTCACGAAGTCCGAAGCAATAACTACAACACAAAAAAGATATTTAGCTGTTTCAATTAAAGTATATATACTACATATTAAATTGTGTGTATTTAGGCAGCATCTTTTCATTCATACACGTTTCATTAAATAATATAGACAAGTGTTGTCTATTTATTTTATGTAAATTTTTTTCGTAACATCTGATAAGTTTAATAACATTATCGTTGAACGAAGAAAGAAATTCACAATAGTGATCCATATTATTTTTAATACAATCTAAGCTTTCGGCTTACTTAAGCCATTATCAAAGATGTCAATTACAACATATTAAATAATATACGGACAAGACAGTGATGATAGTCTGTCAATGTGTAATTTCCTCCAGTTGGTCCGGGGGGTAGATACATCCTGTGGTTTATCGTAAATGTCCTGTTTGTTGCTGTTAAGGTTGTTCAATTTTTCTTTTGCTATTTCAATTTGCCTTTCACAAGGCTACATTTGTAATTCCAAGTATTGATAGTATTGTGGGCTGCTGGATCATGTAATTTAAATTGTGTGTATTTATCAGATGTTACGAAAAAAATTTACATAAAATAAATAGACAACACTTGTCTATATTATTTAATGAAACGTGTATGAATACTACATATTACTATACAAAATATATTGTAGAACAGGTATATTGACCTTGACTTGTATAAAAATACATGTGCTGTTGGCACACTGAATGATTTTAAAACCCTAAGTCGGCACATAGTTAGCAAAAGGTTGCCGACTCTTGGTCTAACGCCAATTAGTGTCTTATGCCTATTTGATTTTTTTATCACTTTTATTAAGTTAGTCTCACGTTTATTGAAAAGGCGAGTTTCCATTTGTATTATAAAAAATAGTTTTAATGAAAACGATATTAGAATTGTATGAGAAAAAGTAATTAAAATGTTAGAATTGTGTACAGTAAGCCTACAGTAATATAGGAATTATTTTAAGAAAAATGATAACATTAAAATTGTATGAAAAACTAAGAAAAAGTTAGAATGTGTAAAAATTAATGTAAAAATTATTTTTTTAATAAAAAAGTTCATAAAGTAACCGCCAAAATGAAGCCAGGCCGTTTATAAAAAAAAAAAAGGCAAAAAACATCATGAATAAAAACTGATGTGTAGAGATTTGAAAATAAAATTGATGTTTCAAATGGATGTCATAAAATGCAGCTAAAATGAAGCCAGACGGTTTAAACGTTCCAAGGTAAAATTTTACAGGATGGGTTTAGCTTTGATGTAATCAAAAATCCTCCAAATTTGAATCGAAAACACGCGGGTGTGATTGGATAGTGACTCACGAATATTTAACCAATGGGGATAGAAAGCATAGGCTCCCTAAGGAGTTGGTTTATGAACCGGTTTTCATCCATATGTTTCTTTTCCAAGAGGGAGAAGTTGACTGCAACGTAAGAAAGGAACCGACTACGGTCAGAGGTTAAAGGCTGTCAACGGACAGAAAGGATTGAGCATACCATGCGTGTTAAGTCTGTTACTGCTGCTGTTGAAAGAATTAGCCGTATCTCGCGTGTAAAAGCAGTCATCTGAGAGAAAGGATTCGACCAACTGGGCGAGTACGTAATGACCTGCTATGGTAAAAGGCTACTACTACTACTACCGAAGAAGAAGAAGAAGAAGAAGAAGAAGAAGAAGAAGAAGAAGAAGAAGAATCTTCTTCTTCTAAATATGATATTCGGATATCTCTTGTCTTTTTCATAAGTGCCCATCAAATTTATCTGGAATGGAAGGTTAGATATCTGAAATTCTCCTATTTTGATATTCCTTTATTTTCGTTCTTTCTTCTTTGCTTTTTTTTAGTATTTCAAGATAGAAATAACCGTCTCCTTACTGAGACAGGAATTTATTTCAAATTGGTGCTAGAGGTCGATGTCTGAACTTTAATAAAACCAAGATTTCGAATACAAATTTTAAAACAGGTAAGTTATCCCTCTTCCAAAAGGGATACAACACAGTTTTTCTATTCCACCATTTGACTTTTCACCGTCCTAGGCTAAGCTTTCCTAAATATCAATAGAAATTTCAATGAATGAATGAATAATCACCATCATTTGAGAAAATTAAGTGTTAGTAATAAACAGAAAATCGATATAAAAAAGGCATCAGTCGCAGTTCGAATTAAGAGAATTCTGTGGAAAATAATCAAAAAAAAATTAATCGAACATAAATAGAAAAACTTATTAGTAATTCTATTCATTATAAATATGACACTAACTAGTTTACGAATAGAAATCCCCCATACCGTTTCGATGACATAGTGTGAAAGCAAACGAGACATAAAACAGAAAACAAGCAGGTTTTGTTTTCACTATTTACATTATTCGGACTAATCTTTGTCACCATATTTATTACAATGTTGTACGCTGCATAGTGGCTACAGCTACTCAATTCTCACTTCAGACAGTGGATAAAGTCCTTAGTTAGATCCAGTGACAGGGCCCAACGATTGTGAGTTCAGTACCTGGTAAAGGCGGTGGAGAACTTGGAGAGGAGAATTAACAGGAGATGAATGATAACTGACATCCATTAGACATGGCACGTGGAACTAGAACAGTCTACCCCAGTGAGCGAAATAAAGGGTTCAGTTCGACATTCCAACCATCTGAGGAAGGTCGGAGCGTACAACGACCGAAACGTTGTAATAAATATGGTGACAAAGATGAGGACAATAGTCCGAATATTGTAAATAGTGTACGTAATACCTCATCTCAGAAATATAGACAGATAATATTTTGTTTTGTTTTATATCAGAGTCAACTTCTGATCCTGAGTTATGTTATTGTGGATGAATAGGTTGTTTTTCTATTAGATGTCAGCGGTCACCAAGATGTTGTGTGGTGTCCACTTACATCATTGCAGCAGAAATTAACCTCGTGGTCACAGAGATAAAATCATACTTGACAGGAAATAAAACGTACACAGATAACAGGAAAAGCATGGTAAATTATATGTTAATTTCATGGAATTTATTTATATTTTTGGTGTATGTATTTTTTAGGTTACAATTGTTTTAGGATACATGTAATAAAAGGAAGAAATTACTCCGTGTTATTTCACGCCATATCACAGAAAGAAGTCGGACACGTGTTGCCCGTACCAAGGTTCGTAGTGAAGAGATTGAATTTAACGTCTTTTGACGGGATGTCCTTATTTCAGGCAGTTTTTGTTGCATGCTGGGAGAGTTTTATTTTTATTATTTTGAATTTTTATTTATTTCATACAACGTTTTTTATGTTATTGTTTTATTTTATTTATAATTTTCATTATTATTATTATTTTATGTTTTATTTTTATGTATTTATAATAATAATGTCCCTACAATATAAGATAAATGTTCACTTGTTAAGAGTTTTTGGTAAACAAAGAAATTTTCTTGTGTGTCACTAATTTATACAGACTTAAGATCAACTGAAAGGCCATAAATACAGAGCTTCGTCATTAACTATTAGGGACTTCTTTTTCTATCAGGTTGTGACATTATCTAAGAAAATTCTCAGATCATTAGTAAACATCTATGCAGATTATGCCAGTTTATAAACACATTTCCAAAATCCAAGATGGAATGAGCCTCACAACTGATCTCTCCGCCGACTCAACTCTAACACCTTGGAGAAATTACTGGCTTATAACTTTCAATTACCTCAAAGCCCAATCTAGCATCATTACATCATTATCATTCAGACACTAACTTTTCTCCAGTCACAGTGAACAAATCCACTCCATGCTTTGAACGGCTATTAGGTTATGTTAACTCCACATATCAAGTGTAACTCATATATAGAATATATTAATAAAGATGCAAGAAAACTATCATCTTATTCTATCGCTTCAGTTAATACCTAACTCCTGTCATGCTTGATCTTTATAAGTGTTACATTAAGCCGGAAATGGAGGATTGCTACCATATCTTGGCTGAAGCTACTCAATTCTCACTTTTCAGCCCCGATAGAGTTCAAATTCTTTTTACGCAGTTTGATGGAGGGAGATTTATTTTCCACCGTGTAGCCTCTCGGTCACGATCTCGTTTGCCATAGAAATACCGACAGGCGTTACAAGACTGTCGTTATTTCTATGACAAATGTGTTGCGACCTTTTCATTAATTCCATAAGTTCAGAATATATATATATATATATATATATATATATATATATATATATATATATATATATATATATATATAATAAGAAAGGCGAATATAAAATAATTAAAAATAATGCAATTTGTTTATTCTCTTAAGGGGAGAATATAAAAGTTTATATAAAAAATGTAAATTAAATAAATAACTAATAAAAAAAGTGTAGATAAGAAATTAATATTATAATAGCCCAGATTTGTCCTTTAAACTTATAAAAGAATTGTATTTAAACGAAAGCTAGGAGGTTGATAAAAATAAATTTGGTGTGAAACATTTGTTCGTTGAAGTTTACAAAATGGAATTGACTAAAAAACAAACACCAAAAAGCATTCGATCAAGGGGGTCGGTTTATGATTTCTTTTTAAAATTTGAAAAATATATGCACCTTTATATTTTTTTCTCCAGTCAAAAGTGGTTGAATTCCACCAACGTAAAGCTGAAAACCATTTGGAGCCTCTCTCGAGGATATATAAGTAGAGGGGTTAGCGGATAATTTCAGGTGTAAAAATTTCAAAGACACCAGAATGTATAAAAATTTCGACCTGAAGACATGAAAATAAGGCTCCAGAAGGAAAATCTATTTTGACAGTCAGCTGTGGATGAGCTGGTCAGTTTCACACAGAAGAAGCTAATTAAAAAAAAATCAAAAGTAAAATGAAACGAACTGTGTTAAAAAAAATGTTAAAATCCTAATGACGCAAGTTAATTTTCCAAAGCCCTTCTCTGTTTTTTGTATTTTCTGTTAGGTGGGTGTATTTTTTAAAGTATTGTTGAATTTTTTAAAAGTAATTTGTATTACCTTCTCAATGTTTTTTTCAATTAAAGATTGAATCGCATATCTTTTTTAATAAGTCTTTAATTCTGTAATATGAACTGGTTATCTTGCCTTGTTAATAGTAAGGCGCACAAAAAGAAATTTTTGTGCAGCCATTTTTGTAAAAGTTCTATTTTGTTCATTGTTTTTTTTTTTTATTTCTTTTTAACAAATGTTTGTTCCTTTCAAATTTCACTTCGGAGTTTCGAGTCTTGCTTGTGTTCGTATGTGCCTTATTTTATAATCGGGATTATGCGCCTTACTTATAATCGGGAGGTAACGACCACTCTTCTCCAACTCTCTTTGTATTGCAAGTGCAAGAAGAAAGTTCTACTGAGAGAGCATCTTTTTGGGACAAACTCACACATGGGTGATTCCCTAAATAGATGAACTCACAACTATTTGGGTTCAAGTCACTGGATCCAACCAGCGCTTAATACCTGGCTACTGCAGTGATGAACAAAAACTTGATAGTTGAGTTAAAGGGAGATAACTGAGACATCCAGAAGTGTCATGACACATGGAACTAGAACAATCTGTCCCGGTGGAAATTCCAATCATCTGAAGAAGGCCGGAGCGTAAAACGGCCGAAACGTTGTGAATATGGCAATAAAGATGAAGACAACAGTCCGAACAATGTAAATATTGTAAATAATTACAATACCTCATCTCAGAAATATAGACAGATCTTGAAGAAGATCAGAGCGTACAACGGCCGAAACGCCGTGAACATGACAATAAAGATGAGGATAACAGCCCGAACAATGTAAATAGTGTAAATAATTACAATACCACATCTCAGAAATATAGAAAAATATTAATAATTAATATTTATAATAATTGTTTTGAAGTTGCGAGGCACAAATTATCCTGTAAAGTTACACTGACAGTTGGCCAACGGTTTAGCTGAAAGGTTTTGGTGTTTTGTAAACGTAACATCAATTATTGATTTTTAACTAATATTTATGCCAGATCGTCGTTTTTTGATCATTAAGTCGTGCCGATCGAAAATAAAGAATAAACTTCAGGCATGATTTGAACCTGACAATTTTTTATATAATTATTGACAGTGTTTTATCGAAGAAAGTCGTAATGTTATTTAGTTTCGCTACCCGACAATCATTTGTTCTAAATGACGGTCCTATGAAATTTAGAGTTTGCGCATTGATGTCTATTGTAGGTCTGTGCGTGTTCACATGTAAAGAAGAAGCATACAAAATTCTTGGGTTTCTTCTACTGGCCGTTTCTTATATATATATATATATATATATATATATATATTAGTACATATACGCGTACTTACGTTTTGGCGTGCCACTATAGTTTCACTGGGTGGTGTTCCCAGTTCATCGGGCACATTACACTAACACTTAGGAACGCGTATATGCATTAATTAATACTTATCTTTGCTCTGTATACTCGCATTTGAGCACTATGACGTTTACACCTCATGCTTTGATTTAATGATTATTTAATTGCTTGCCTGCGTATCCACACCAGCACACACGCTTATATTTGGCTGATTCATTTGTCTACTCTCCAACTATATATATATATATATATATATATATATATATATATATATATATATATATATATATATATATATACTTTGGAAAGTCGAAGTATTTATTTTTCTGGTCCAGAATCAAGTTATAATGGTCAAATATCTTTTTCTTATAATATTATCTTTTTCTGGTCTAGAATCAAGTTATAATGGTCAAATATCTTTTTCTTATATTATCTTTTTCTGGTCTAGAATCAAGTTATAATGGTCAAATATCTTTTTCTTATAATATTATCTTTTTCTGGTCTAGAATCAAGTTATAATGGTCAAATATCTTTTTCTTATAATATTATCTTTTTCTGGTCTAGAATCAAGTTATAATGGTCAAATATCTTTTTCTTATAATATTATCTTTTTCTGGTCTAGAATCAAGTTATAATGGTTAAGCTCAAGTCAGCCTTGCATTGAGTTGTCACGACCCAAGTAAAGGTTGGTTTACTTCATAGATGGAGATTTTGGAAGACACGTGCGAATGCCATACGCTAGGAAGTGGAAAAGAGAGTTCAGTCATTTGTGGGCCAGGGAAACGAATGTGTCCCAGTAGGGACATCTTTATTTTTGTCCATGTCCTACTACATCTTCGAGGAACGAGGTAGAAAGAGAGAAAAGAAGGAAATGTCTCTCTGTGGCCCAGTAGGGACATCTTTATTTTTGTCCATGTCCTACTATATCTTCGAGGAACGAGGTAGAAAGAGAGAAAAGAAGTAAATGTCTCTCTGTGGCCCAGTAGGGACATCTTTATTTTTGTCCATGTCCTACTACATCTTCAAGGAACGAGGTAGAAAGAGAGAAAAGAAGGAAATGTCTCTCTTTTTATAGAACTTAAACAACGCCAAACGTTTGGCAAAGCCAAGTGCGGTAATAAAATCTTCGGTTCCTTTATTACTAGTTTCATGGGAAACTATATTTCTTTTTCATTTTTTCGTAGTCATTATTTAATAATGATTATTATTATTTGATTTAGTGGTTTTATTTAATTTTCACTTTACTCGGTCAGTAACTATGAAAGTTTGATATCCTTCGTTTGACTAACACAGAAATTATATTTGATATTGCTGTTAGAAATAATAATACTGTAGGCTCTTTTGAAAAGAATTTATGACACAAACTTGTGCGTGTGTGTGTGCACGCGCGCATTTAAGACGAATGACTGCTTGTAGCGTACACACTTTCAATTTTAAATTACCATAATTTGGGACCCAATGTCTTAAAACTTAATAAATATTCTATCACCTCTCTTTTCTGATAAGACAGGAGGAAATAATTAAAAAATAAAATATTTTTAAACTAGAAAAAAAAAAAAAAAAGAGGAAAAAAGTGGACTTGAAATTATAATGGATTCCTTTTTTTATCACAATGAAACTTTCCGTGTATTTTTAAATCAAGCAGGAATAAAGCTTTTTAAATCGGCCAATCAAAAAATTTCCCGGATGTAAACAATTTCATATTTTTTGGGCCAATTTCCTTGTAAATAGTCGTGTTTATGACCAAAAAACACGAGGAAGAAAAAATTGTAAATTTAGGCCTGTGTCCTGTTTTGTTCAGATTATTTTTCACCTGGCATTCGAGAAGATTTAAACTCGATCTCGTTTTCCCTATATAAAGCAGTTTTTTTTTCTTTACAGTTACTGAGTTTTTTGTGACACAATTCATCTTATCGCCCACAACATGTAAGTCGTTCTTTACTTTTTCTCACTTACCTCTTTATTGGGTCGATCACTACTAAAAGGGAAACTAATTTAAACATTTGGGTCTAAGAAGGTTGTTGTTTTATTGAACATTTTTATTTGAGTTAGAGCTTATGCGTGTTTACATTACTTTTCCTTTGTGGGTATTATTCAGGTGACGAAACTCCAAGCAAAAATAAATAAATAAAAGTTAAGATAAGTATCCTACGATTGGAGACACATTCTCTCCCCGACGCAACAAGTTTTTCTACTAAAAAGAAGGGTCAGCTGAGAGCACCACCAATGCAATTTTAAAGAGGTACCTCACCTAGGTAAAGTATATTTTGTAAAAAGAGGTAAAAATAATAAAAAAAAACCCCCCAAAACCCCAAAAAACAAAAACAAAAAAAAAAAACAAAAAAATCAAAAAATCTCTGTGACACATGCTCAAGGTCTTCGCACCAAGTTCAGATGCAAAAATAAAATTTATTAATCATTCTCTACGTTGATTTGTCCTTTCCTCAACTAGAAGATACCGGCATTTTGTTAAAATTAAATGTTGACAATATATTCAACAGACTTGACAACTTCTGGCGGCTGACGAGGCCAGGATATCGCAAACTACACGTTGTCTGTAGAGAAAAGAAGAGTATCGAATTGAATTACGATGGCGTTGTCGTTCAAAGGAAGTTTTTTTTTTTTTATCTGAAGAATTTGTTTTAAATTATTTGACTTTGAATATCCACTTTTTTTTTTTTAGTAGGAGTAGAAAAATTAAATCTAAATAAAATAAGTTTAATTTTTGAAAAAAAAAAAACTTTTGATAAGTCAAAAAAGTCTAATTTTCACTGGATTCACTATTATTATCGCCTTGTAATAATAAAGACAGACTGATCTTTTAGCTTAGTAGTTTTACGTGTCAAGTAGAAGATCGGAAGCAAATTTGATTTATTTTTATTTGTTTTAGGAAAATTTCCAGTCCGCCAGGTTATAAAGACCACCCTGTAAATGATGATCATCCTCACACACATACACACATAATTACACAAATTCAAATTATACAACAACAAGCATTCATTGGATAATAAATCAACACTACTGTGTAATGCGACAATTTATCAATCGCAGCTATGCGACAATTTTATAATCGCTATATTTTCATGTAGTTGATTTAGAGCACTTTTTGGAGAATCGGACCCCAGAAGTTTTCGTGAGTCTCCCAAAAGTGCACAAAATCGACTACATGAAAATATAGCGATTATAAAATTGTCGCATAGCTGCAATTTATAAATTGTCGCATTACACAGTAGTGTTGATTTATTATCCAATAAATGCTTGTTGTTGTATAATTTGAATTTGCGTGAGTATGTATGTATGTATGTATGTGTGATGTTGATGATCATTACAATACAACCCTACTTGTTAATTTCATATTCTTCTTACAGTCCCTGACTTTACGAACAAACTTTTTAAAACCTGTTTCCGTATATTGCATATTGAAAAAAAAAAAAAAAAAAAAAAAAAAAAAAAAAAAAAAAGCAAGAGAGAAGGAGAGAAGTCCTACGGCACGGAACAGATACTACATCTACAGCATCCATTCCGACGGGGAAAATCCATTTCTCCTCCTCTGCCAATCACCCCCCCCCCCACCAGTTATTAAGACACCCTCATTGTATTCTGCACCTATGAGTAAATAAGTAGGGGTTGTAACAATGATCAGAAAACTAATCCCACAGAGAATTTAGTTCTTGCTGTTGCTCGGTATTTGCCAGCTAAGCTGAATTTAGCTTGGCACAAGAATAAAAGTACCAAGTTTATCTAAGGACTGACAAATAAAATAAATATTTAACTTTTTTTGTCATTTCCAGGAAAAAAAAAGGGTGGCCCGAAAGTCTTGTTACTCTCTTCGAAACTGTAGGAGCTTGTGTCAGAAATATAAAATGATATTATGTAGGGGTATATTTTAATTTTAGGTGGATGCAAACATTTTTTTTTTTTTTTTAATTTTGCACCTAATATTTAAATCATTTAAAACTTTTTGCCATAATTAAAGATGGAGTTTATTATACAAAAAAAAAATAAAATAAAATACAAAACTGTCAGTAAGTGATACTGATTCGATGATTTTTAGTAATTGAATCTTTTTTTTTTTTTATGCTAGCTGGCATCAAGATCATTCAGTTTCTATTTCCTAGTGATCATTCAGTTTCTATTTCCTAGTGATTTTCCAAGTGTAGCCTAGATGTGGCAAAAGGCCGAAAGTAGGGGTCACCCAGTGAGAATCGAACTCACTATTCAGTTGTAATTGTCCTAGCGAGACAAGCTTGCTAACCATTACACTGCCTTGAGGTGCTCCTTTCCTATATTTATATGGTAGGATTGGAAAGGGATCCTCTACTTAGAAGAGAGCCATGCATATAAGTGATTTGAACAAGTTTGACTTTCTGACTAACTGAAAGTAGTATTTGTCAAAAAATTCAGAATTATTAAGTGAGATATTTTTTTCAATCAAAATAACGATGGACCAGACTTTATTTTCTTTTTTTTTTAGCTGATAAAAATTATTAATTTCATTGCTTTATTCACCAGATGTTTCACCTTCAGATTATCATGTATAATTTCTTATTAAAATGGAATTTGCAGAACTCTTAATAATTTTCTGGACGACTGCAAAAGGCAGTGAAGATGCTACTTTGCTGAAAAAATAAAGGGTTTAGGGACGATGTTATGAAGTTGTCTAGAAGATGCCAGAAATACTGGAACAAAATTATAAATGTTGTTCCACATAGTTAATGTCTAAAAATGTTGCAGGATAACATTTTTTGCTTAAAAAAAACCCCCAAATAAACAAAAACACCAATCCAAATATTTTCATTTACTTTTTAGCTTTATTATTTACATAAATTAAATGTAAAATTTGAAATCTTTTAGAATTTCCAGATATCAATTTAAATTTCTAAAATTAATTTTTCATTAACTTTTAAGGTTTTCTAACTTGTTTACTGGCCATTTTCGCTGAGAAACTAAATTTAAGTTTTTAGTTTTAGCATAAAAATATTACAAACATTATTATATAATATGTAAGTAAAATAACTAACATTTATTAATAATTCAGTCATTTACACTAAAAAATATTTGATACAATCAGTCAAAATTTTGATGCAAGTCCAATTTTATTTGCTTTAATATTCAAGAGAACTTTCTACTTTTTTTCTGTGTATTGTAGTAGTTGTTTGCATGAAGTTTATGAAACATGCATACAAAGGTAACATATAGGCACCTCTAGGCGGTGTAATGGTTAGCAAGCATGTCTCGCTAGAATAAGAGTAGAGAGTTCGATCCTCACTGGGTGCCCCCTACTTTCGACCTTGTGCTGCATCTAAGCTATGCTTGGAAAATCACTACAAAGGTAACATTTATTGAGACAGGGAATAACATTTAAATAATTTCAATGTAATTCTTCTAATGCTCAAATAATATTTGTGGGCTTATAGAGTATATGTGAATTTTAGTCTTTTGAAATTTTTTATACAGATTTGCTAGGTTTAATTCTATATAGCAATATATATATGAAATTAATCAAGATTGTGCTATATCAATTCTCTCTCTCTCTCTCTCTCTATATATATATATATATATATATATATATAAGGAGCCTATGTTGTAACCACATTAGACATACCAATTTGTTCACTAGCTTAGTGACTAAATCTGCTTTCAAAATCTACCACAACTCTAACAGTAGAAGTCATAACTTAATTTACTTATTAGAATGCACTCTATGCCAGAAACAATATGTGCAAAAATCTGAATGGCCTTTCACTACAGAATTAATAATTATCAGAATTGGATCAAGTCAGCTCCCAACCTGTAGAACAACATTTCGACCTTGAAAAACATGATTTTAAAAGCCATGCAAAATTCACTATAATTGAAAAAATAGAAATAGACAGAAAAGATAACCTTAGAAAAATACTAGAGGAACATGAAGACAAATGGATTTTGCACCTGAAAACACTTCATCCAGATGATCCACAAATTTAACAACACAGAATTAATATATAACCCTATAAATCAAGCCCTACCTACATTGCTCACTCACACAAGACAGACATGCTTGCAGAGGTATTGAGATCTCACACTTATACACACACTCATACTAATATATACACATATACACATCACACACACTCCCAACAAACTAAAGATAACATACACTTAACACACACATCCAATTCCCAGCAACCAATAAAACTGTTAAAATTACTAAGGAGGGAATTCTTAAAGTTTCCTATCCTTTATCTTAAAAACAAATTGAAAGAAGTTGTTTGACCAACACTACGACTGTACAAAGTTAACAATAAAAAAAAAAAATGAAAGTTACAGATAAAATTCACTTTTTTTCAGAAACAGTCATTTTACTCCTGTAGATCATAGTGTGTCTGAAAATTTTAAGTTTTGAATATTTTTATTGTTCAAAACATTATATATATATATATATATATATTGTCATTTAGGACTTCATCAGACTAAATTTGTAATGTTGGGAGGTCTACACATGCACACGATGGAGGGGTGTTGGGAATTTTAGATTTTCTTTTTAACTAGCCAAATCAAATCTTTTTCTTTGTAATAATTATTATACTATTTACATTATTCAAACTATTGTCCTCATCTTTGTTGCCATATTTATCACAACATTTCGGCCGTTGTACACTTTGGCCTTCTTCAGGTGGTTGGAATGTTGAACTGAGCCCTTTATTTCGCTCACTGGGGTAGACTGTTCTAGTTCCACATGCCATGTCTAGTGGATATCAGTTATCAGTTATCTCCTGTTAATTTCCCTCTCCAAGTTCTCCACCGCCTTAACCAGGTATTGAACTCACACTCTTTGGGTCTTGTCACTGGATCTAACTAACGCCTGGTTAAGGTGGTGGGGAATGTTGTAATAAATATGGCGACAAAGATGAGGACAATAGTCCAAATAATGTAAATAGTGTACATAATACCTCATCTCAGAAATATATACAGATACTGAACAATTATTATTAAATGTGAAGTAATATTGATTGGTGATGACATGGCAGATTTTTATTCTTTTTGCTGTTGGTACATTTGGAATGGAATTTATATGCAAAATGGAAGATTATATGAACACAAAAGAAACATTTTATAAAATAATATGTCAAATGAGTTGATTGCCCATCATAAGGAAACTGACCACAATTTTGACATAAAAAAATACTACTCTTTACTCTGATCAGCCATATGCAGAGTAAAGCCGAAAAACCATATAGCCCCCACTTTTTTCTTTTTTCATAAAAAGAGGTTATACTTTGCTTTTTATTCTAAATAAATTTTTACTTGCTAGTAATTTTACAATCACCTGATGAGGTGCATTGATATGCATTGAAACACAATTGTGTAGTGATTTTGACATGTTTTCGATGTAATATCCTAAAATAAATATTGTTCTACTTTGTATTGAGCCCTCTTTTAAATTAAATGTTATGAATGTTGGAATTGTACTCTATTCATTCTCATCTTATCTGTATATATATATATATATATATATATATATATATATATATATATATATATATATATATATATGATATATATATATAATATATATATATATATATACATATATATATATATATATCTTCCAAGAGTGCACAACCAAATTTAAGTTTAGGATATTAAATTGAAAACATGTCAAAATTGCTGCACAATTGCAGTTTTTGACATGTTTTTTTGGGTAATATCTTAAAATAAAAAATATTGCTCTACTACTTTGTATTGAGCCCTTTCTTAAATTAAATGTTAAGAATATTGGAATTGTACTCTATTCATTCTCAACTTACCTGTGTTTATATATATATATATATATATATATATATATATATATATATATATATAAGAGATTATGATAAAAACATGTTGAAATCACTATACAAAAGCTTTCATGTTTCAATACTATGATTGTACTTCTTCAGGCAATGGCAAGTAACTGGTGATTAAATGATTTTTAAGGAAATTTAAAAACAAAGTGTTACCTCTTTTCCAAAAGTTAAAGGGTTGGGGAATAAGGTCAGAATTAAAATTAGACTTGTGGGTATGTCTTGATTAACCAATTAAATGTCAGATCTACACTAAATAGAAAAGTCAGCTCAGAGGGTAGACATAGGTGAGTTATTTTTTTCATGTCATGATAATCCAGAACACTTTCTACTGCTCCAGCTATGGAGTAATATTAATTGTTGGTAGATAAATAATTTGTGGACCTTCCAACAATGAAAATTCTTCAACAATTCATTTGTAGTCATTTTTATGAATATTTCTTCTTTTATTTTGTATGCTTTTATATATTACCCATATTGGCATTTTAAAGTTTTTTTAAAGTTTTTTTTCTTATCAACATTTTGAAGTCATTATGTAAATTTTCTGACTTACCAGCTGGGATAGTAATAGTTATGAACATTTCTAGTCAGTTACTTCTTTATAAAATAATTTAGTCTTGATTTAAGTGCCATTTAGAAAATGGATCCCTTAAATGGCTCATTGGACTTAGAAGAAATCATGAAAGGTTTTTAATATATTTATTTCTTAATGCCTTCCATGCAAGATTTAATCTGATTCAGGTGCTTTGGTAAATGATACAACATTTTATTGCTACATTCTTATCTATCTGTAATAATATAAGCTTACAGCCTGAAATAATTAACTGAATTTTGATCTGAAATTTGCACGGTACTATATCTGATTTATATGATTAATATTCGCCAGTTAATTAAGTAATAAGAAATTGAAAAATAAATATTGTATAAAATAGATGCTGAGTGTGGTTAGGACTCAGCTATTTTCTGTATTTTTCTTTTCACTTTACAGTTTTATTTCATCATGTAAAAGTCTGGCAATTTTGTTACATCACATTGGAGGATGTATCAGGCAGGAACCACCAAGATTTCTAGCAGCATGCAAATTTAGGAAGATTATTCAATTATGAAATAAACACCTGTGTATATTATTCAACAATTCAACACTTGTTTATGGACCAGCATGCAATATTGAATAAGATTTGATTGAACATAGCCAGAATGAATTCAACATTTTTTTATAGACCAGCAAGCAATATTGAATAACATTTTACTTGAACAAGGCTACAATGAATTGACAAATATTTTTATAGGAAAAACCAGAAAAGGTGGAAATTGAAAACTCACTGTTTGAATAACAAACTTAAAATATTGACTTTTCCTTCTTTCAGCAATGTTTTTGTTTTTTAATTTTATAACACAAATAATGAAACATTTGTATATTTTTTTTATTGCATTGGAAAGCCCAGTGATGCAAAAAGCTTTGAATCTTGAAATAATTCAAATGATGAAAAAATGTTTAATATAACAAAAAAAATAAAATAGACTTCTAGCAGCAGGGCTTAAAATTTTACAAATTGAAGAATAAATTTTAGTCTGTGATTCAATTGTATGTAATATAAAGTGTACAAAATGCTATGTTAATGACTGTTAGAAATATAGATCCCTGTCATTTCTATTATAAAAGTTTCATATTTGACTACATTCTACACTAGGCAAATAGCTTTCCCTCGATTTATAAATCATAAGGTAACTGTTTGTAGAATAAAGGTCAAATAGGTGAAAATTAACAATATAACTTGTATGTTGTGGGTGTTCAGGTGATCCATTAGCATTGTCTGAATGTAATATTTTTACATACGTATTTTTTTAGGGGTTAAAAGGTATCATCAATGCACAATGGGTTTTTATAAAATTACAAACAAAATTATATATGAGATGCCATGAAATAAGTAAAAACAACAATGATAAAATGATTTGGTATATATTTCAGAGAAATGATTGTATATTTTAAAGAACTTATACATTCATGGCAATTGCTCCGAGGAGCTGCATTCGCTGGTTCCCAGACTTCATGAGTTCAAGCGCCCTATGAGGCTGGCTTCCAGCTCTCACCCCTTTCACTGTTGAAACTACGAAATGTAGCCATCTATTCTACTCCAATAGCTTCATATCTCGCACCTCTCGCCTGTGGAACTCCCTTCCCTATTGCAGTTTCCCTGAGAGCTATAATCTCCAGCTATTCAAATGTAATGTCAATCGACATCTCCAGTTGCCTTGATCTATCCACTACCCTTCTCCTCATCCTTTCTTCTATCACTATCTGATCTTGCTCCAAATCTTCTGTAACCCCTTGTGTCCTAGTGGCTTCCCGCCTTGCTTGGGGTGAAACGCTTAAAAAAAAAAGTATGTATAGAGAAATAAAGAGGTTTTGTTTATCTGTAGGTGGCAACATGTTTTATCAGAGAACTGTCCAGGAGGGTTGCCTTCTTTGACGGTCGAAAAATGAAGACAAAGTTTTGATTTATGTTCCATTTGGCAGTAAAATGCTTGTCCTGATGCATCATGGGAGTAATTTATATTTAACTATTTTTTTTTATAATTTATCTTTTTCTTTCTTTATTGTTAATTACCATTCTTATTTTTTATTTTAAAATATTTTTATAGCTTAACTTTTCTTTTTTTTTATTAATCATTTTGTTTCCAGACTACTACATAATCTAGTAGGAAGTGTTAGTGTTATTTAGTAATGTATTTCTTGCTATTACTACAAGTACTAACATTATTCAAAAGCATTTTGACTGCTGTTTCAAGCAAATACACTTCTTGTTAACTAAAGTACTCCAAAATTAAAAAGAAAACAGTTACTTAACAATGTATAGCTTCTTTTGTCAGAACTTACAGTCAAATTATGCTGTTCTTGTTCGATCACCAAAGTTAACATGTTTGCTGACAGTTCAATTATGAAATCTGATTTCAAACACAAAGTTTATTATAAGAAACTTAAGCATCTGGCCTTCTTCAGGTGATTGGAATTTCAAACCGAACCCTTTATTTCATCCACTGGGTTAGATTGTTCTATTTCCACATGCCATGCCTCTTCCAGATGTCTCAGTTATCCAGTGTTTCTGCTTCTGCCTCTCTGCATTACATCTTTCTCATAAGTCTCTTCCCATCTATCCCAGTCTTTTCTAATGTATGTATCCACATCACTTCATCTATCTCGGTCTCTTCCTATCTATTATCTGTCTTGTTATTTTCCAATCTATTTCAGTCTCCATCTATTTATCTCTTTCTATCTAATTCAGTTTCTTCCCATCTATCTCAGTATTTGTCAATCTGTCTATCTCAGTCTCTTCTTTAACGGGTGCACCAGCGGGTAGTAGAAGAATTTGTGCTCAGCTGTTTCCTCCAAGCTACGATCACGCCGATGACAATCGAACATGTCTGCCAAGTCCGCCTTGAAATTTACGTCATTGCGAAGCAGTGCATTCTGGACTAATCGCCAGGTAAGCGAAAACCCAGTTACTGAGGTAATTCGCCGCTAGCGCCCAAGACCAGAAAGAGCGTAGCCCATCCACCGACAAGCCGAGCCAGTTACTGAGCGAATCCGACGCGACCCCCTCCTTAAATCCCCAATAAAATGCGCTACTAGGCCGTGAAAGGTCATTGGATTGTGTAGTAACATGTAAGGCCAGACGACACTCGCTCTATGTGCCAGAGCTTACGGCACACAGCCCCTGGCTTGAAAAGAGTTGTCGCAGTTAGTCTTGACCCCCCGTAACCTTCTCGTTCTGTTCAAACGTTTTCTGTACCACCTCAATGTCACTGCGACCCGGCAAGAAAATTGATACGTCATCGGCGTATGCAGAAACCCTGGCTCGAGCGCCCTCCATGGAGACCGATTCCACATAGGGCCAAACTGCATGCCCTGTCCTTCAGTTTGTGCAGGAAGGAATCCAAGGCCAGAGCATAAAGTTGGCCAGACAACGGTCAATCCTGACAACTGACCGTGACAGCGTAAAGGCACCAGATCGCTTTCAGTTCACTGGTACCACCGCACATGTGGAACAATACACCAGCCTAATCCGCTGGTTGGAATCCGGCGACTGATGGTCGACCCAGTCGAATGCCTTGGACTGATCCAAATATATCAGTGCGGTCTTTTCGTTGTCTTCTACACCCTTTACGATCGTGCGCTGTCATGGAGACTCATTTTCAGATTCAGAAAAATGCATTACGTATTTTTGTCCAATCAAAAGGGTGGTTTATGCTATCGTAGATTTAAAGTTGATGCTCATTGATTCAACCCTGAATATGTTTAAGACGGGTTAGCGGACAAACGACAGAAGTTGGTTGGATGACAGAAGCGAAAAAACCCTGCTGGATGCCGCAAAAAGAAGTGATACGTCACACAGGTCCAAAGCTGGCTGACTGCGAAAAGGTTTTTTCGTGCTAAAGTCACTAGCAGAGCAAAGGGTAGAAAGGTTTTGGCATTCTTAAAAACTACGCCGACGTAAAACATTTTACAATAGAGTGAAACTTCCCGGAACTCTGGCGGGAAAAGAAAAGAGGAATTTCTTCTTAATTTCAACGGTTTTCGTATCCTATTCTCAGTTTTATTTTCTTTTTTGATTTGAAAAATTGCGTTGTTAATATTTCTTAAAGCCAATTATTTCTATAACTTTTGTTATCTTGTCTTTAATAGGGTGTATGAAACGAATTTTTTGTGCAAGCCTTTTTGTAAACTTTGTACTTTGTTATATTGTTTTATATATACTTAATAAATACTTGTACTCTTCAAATTTCACGCGGTAATTTTGAGTTTGTGCCTTTTTTAATACTCGGTATAAGTGGGCGCTCACTCTTCTCCCATTCTCTTATTTTGCACAAAAAAATTCGTTATTGTAAAATTAAGTTTTTTCGTAGCCATTGATCAATGTGTTAAGCACTGTTGAAACAAGTCAGTACTTACAGAGTGCAATGGATAAATTGTCGTCTAAATTACGCAGAAATGAAAACAACACTGACATCTCATTTTAACATATATATTTACCAAAATATTTTACACAAAATTATCATGAAAACATGAAGAGTAAATTTATTCAATAAAATTACCATTGGTTCAACCAAGGCCTCCAGATGACTTCGGAATCTGCTGCAACTCTTCTGGACAGTCTCCTTGTTTAAGTTGGTGAATGCTGCCATAATACTTGCCTTCACTTCATCTTTGGAGTTACAAGGAGTTTGTTTGGTGTCTCGCTCAAATGTGCCCCCACATATAATAGTCAAGAGGGTTGCAGTCTGGCGAGTTAGGTGGCCATATGTAATTGTCTGACACTCATTGCTTGTTTGGCATGGTGCAGAGTCCTACTGCCAGACATAGGGTCTTCCAGTAGCCATCCTCTAGACCCAGGGCAGCACTACCTCCTCAAGGC
>OZ010598.1:7048775-7133775 GCA_963932145.1 Acanthosepion lycidas
TATTTTATTTTACATTTTGGCTTCAACAAACTTTCAATCGCACTTTTTTTTCAAAGGAATATTTATTTGTTTCTTTACTTATAGGAGTTGATCTTTACTTCTCCAGTTTATGAAATCATCTGTCAAGAGACTAAAACGAAATTAAAATATCCGCTACTTCCAACTGAGCTATCGTCCACGATAAAACGTAAAAGCAGATGTCCCACGTGTTATAAATGTACCCCTAGTTCTTCAGGCAATTTAGCAACACTGAAAAGTAACATATTTGCGTAGTGGTAGCAACATGAACCAAACAAAGAAATATTCCTTTGAAAGGGATAGGATTTTGGTGCAACTGAAAGGTAAGGGGTGGGGAAAGAAAACGACTGTCAATGATATGGAGTCATCCACGGAACAAAACAAGACCTGTTCTTAAAGGCTAAAAAGCGTTTTAACATGTGAAGAAAGAAACGTGTGGTATTTAAAGCATGACGGTTAATTAGGGAAAAGAAACGTTTTTCCTTCTATAGCGCGGAAAGGGGGAAAAATCTTACTCCCTATGTCGGGCAGATAATCTCTTGGAACAATAGGAAAAATTTACGATTTCTTTAAAATCGTGAAAAATTCCATATAACGTTCATTTCAAAGAATTAAACCTATTTACTCCATTGAACAGATTAGTCCTGTTTTTAACTCATTACCTGCCATGAGCCCCATTTGGGGATCTGTTAAAATTAAACTCACTACAATACATGTTATTGTTATTCCTTGTATTTACATTGAAGTGCTTATTGCATTTGCAGAGGTATATTTTTACAACACTTAGCCTTTAAAGTTTTTATTATTAGCCGTAAGAAGACACTTTTTGTCGTAAATTAACATTTCACGAGTAGAAAAATAATGACTATTTTGAAAAGTATTTTTTTTAATTATAAATAATAATCAATGTTATTGTTTTGATTTTTTATACACATATTTGATGTTCTGGTTTCTAAAAACGACAATGGTAATGACTGAAATGAAACATAAGGAATAAAAAAACTCCTAAGTCACCTGTCTGGGCCAAATATGCGCATTAATAAAATTTGGCAGTTAATGGGTTAAAAATTAAATTTTAAATTAAATTAAATTTTCAAAAACGCTATCATAGTTGAATATTCTCAAACAGGCGAAGATAAATGATCTTATTTTTTTTTTTAAATTGCAGGAGGCTGAGACAATTCGCAAAAATGAACAGATGGTTAAATATTGTTAATAGTAATTATGTTTTCTATCTAAGCTTATGGTTCTACAAAATTTGGGTTTCAAAATTTACCTCCAAAGCGTTAAATTAAGAATGCCACATGTTTGAATAAAACCTAAAGAATTTACTTTTGACCTTCATGGTAGGAAAAGAGAAATAACTAAAATATAATTCGGCAAGATTTATGTCCCTTGCTGAATATATTTTTTTTTTTTTTTTTTAGATAGATACTGTGTGGGTGACTAAAATGGCTATGCGTGTACAGGTTTTTTCGGTTAACGTCCTTAATCCAAATATACAACATTTTTTTGTGTGTGGAGAGCTTTGTAAAAACGCATGTAAAGATAATTAGTACAAAGATATATTTTGCACGTACTGATAAAATTTTATATCTCTTAAAATATACAATAAAAAGTTCATACCAGAAAGTTCTCGTGTTGAATGTCTCCAAGTCTTTAAAGTTTTTATTATTAGCCGAAGAAGAGACTTTCTGTCGTAAATTTTACATTTCACGAGTAGAAAAATAATGATTATTTTGAAAAGTATTTTTTTTAATTATTTCTAATCAATATCATTATTTTATTTTTTTGTACACATAGATTTGAGATGTTCTAGTTTCTATTAAAACGACAATGGTAACTACTAGAACAATTACGTCTGAGTAGTGAGTTCGATCCTCACTGGGTGCCTCATACTTCCGGCCTTGTGCCACATTTAAGCTACGCTTGGAAAATCACTTTAAGAGAGAGATTAGGAGAATCCTTGTAAATGTGTGCCTATGTATGTAATTATGTCTTGATCCTTTTGATTATCTGTGATTTTAGTTGTCCGCGAAAGCGGAGGGCATGTGAGAACAGAAGAAATATTTTTTTAGACTCTCTGTTTGCCTTGCCTGTTATCACTTTTTATTTTTATTTATTTTTTGAGGTAAAGCAATTCATTTCAGAATTATCTCTTGATTTCTGATTGGTTCACAGAATTCACTGACCATCCCTTTTTTCTTTACGTCTATTTAGGAATGATGACCTTTTGTCCTATTTTCTTTCTTTCTTCTTTTTTTTCTTTTTGTTTTTATTCCTTTATGGCAAACCATTTTGGTTTGCCAACTTTTAGTTTTCAACTTTTATTAAATAGTGAACTTTTTATTTTTCTGTCACTACATAAATGGATTGTTTTTTTAGATTAAGGCAGGAACGTATGTATGTATGAGCATTATCGTAGGGTAGGAATGCCTTTGAAGTAATGACTCAGTCTTAAAATGTTCCGTTCGTTTACCAAGTGTAAAAAGTGAGAAAGGTAGAGATAATAATAACGATAGCTTGACGTTAATCAAGGGACATGTTAATACGCTTGTCTCCTTCTCTCTGGTGACTGGCGTACTTGCTCGTCTTTTATTTTGTTTGTAGGGCTTGAAAAGGTCATTTGGGAATTCACACCCGGATATGATTCGGGACCTTCCATTGGACAACGAACAAACTTCGCGTCGGCTTGCGAAAAGGCCCGTAAAAGAATTTGTTTCTGAGAATTGAAGATTATTTGAATTTTGTTTTTAAATGTTTCCTAGTTTTCTATTGGCCGAAAAACATTTCGCATCAAGGTGTGAAATGTCACGAGTTTTGTTTTGGATTCGCTTTTGCGTGTGTGTTAAGCAAAGTTTTTAAATTTGAGTCTTTTTAATTTCTAACAAAATCAATGAGTCGCTGCTTAGCATTTGAATTTTAAATCTAGATCTTGTTTTGTTCACTACAAGATCAACGGATCATATTAGCGGGCATAGAAACGAAGAACGCATTACTTTTTGGTGTGACATACCATCAGACCTCTTCCATGATTGAGCATTGCTTCCTGGCAGCGATTCTTTTAACATTGCGATTAATTCTCTCAATTATACCATTGCCTGCAGAAATGTATGTTTATCGGAATCGGAGTTTGACACCTCACTTCGCTAAGAAGTCTTTGACCAGCTCTCTACAGAACATTGTAGTAGTTCTTCTGGTGGGCCTCTGGTCGTAAAAGAGGACCTCTAAATGATTGATGACGCCTGTAGAATTATTTTGATGCTAAGATTGCCAAATTGCGAACCGGCTAGAGCCACATTCGATCAGTGCCAGTATCTTCCATTATAGTGTGTGATGTCTCAAACGTTTCCATGACTCAGGTAAACAGTTTGCCTTGTAGCCAACGTATTGGGGCTGGGTCGATTGATTGACATTCCTTAACATTTGTCTTCGGAGTAGGGGATGAATCCGCTTTGGAAAATACAATGCACGCTTTAGGCCTGGATGCTCACTTTGGTAGTTCACAAGCCTTATTAGATCGAGATCAGGTGCATCCACTGATGCAGAGTAAGTGGGTTCAACTTTTCTTGTAGCCCTTTTTGTGGGACTCGACAGTGCTTGCCCGGTTCTGTTCTGATCAGACCAATGTCACGTCCACTGACAGCTCGTAACCTTCACTAACTTCTCTAAGCTACCAAATAACCTTCTGATGAGCATTTCATTTGTACCTTTAGTGTGTACTCTGGCCTTTACTGTCAGTCTGTCTGATACCTACTGATGGACACACTCATAATCCGTGAACAGATGCATTTTGGTTGTGCCCCACTAATCGGCTAGGTGTCGTATGCCTGCCACAGATGCTATACTTTCATTGACATGTCGTCGATGTATATTGATGTCGCTTGTCGAATGGAATCGTCTTCTGAAAGTGGTGCGTCCACAATGGATTTCATTATTATTGGTATCACGTTCAGTCCGAAACCCATTCGGGTCAAACACTACCTGCGCCCTTTGAGGATCATAATCTGGAAATGATAACGATTTGTGTACGCACACGTGTAAGTAAGCCTTTCGCAAGTCAAGAATAGAAATAGACCCTCTTTGCCGCCACTCTCTCAACTTCTGCGCACATGTTGGGACCAGCTGTGTCAGCGTCAGCGTACTCGTTCAGCTCATGATAGTCCAACACAGGGCGCACTCCCTTGTTCTCTTGCACCACTGCCATCAACAGGATTAGGCATCTAGAGCGGGGACCTAGACATTGGCATCGAAAACACTGTACTTCTTGACGGTCCTTTCGTGAACGGCTAGCGCTCGTCCCTGTGGTCGATACTTGCAATCCTTTGTATAATGATTAGGCCCGGAGCACCTGTAGCATCTGATGTTAGTAGGATACTTAGTGAAGGGAGTGTTCGTTTCAATTAGAAGAGAGGCTGACATGAATGGTTCTTCAGTTGTCATTTGGTCTTTCATAATCGCACAGGTTCCACGCAGTAATTGGCTTACATTCATCTCGTCCATTCTCGAAGAGACTCACAATGTTTGTTTCGTGTTGTTTAGCAGTCTCGCCACAAAAGCACATAGCCGACCCTGCTCCGATATTCCCCCAAACAGCGAAGCAAGATTTCGTAAGTCTGAAGATATACACCGATAGACTCTCCAGAGCGTAAATGACAAAACCATAAATTGTTCGTAGGCTATTAATTTTTCTGTTGAAAAGGCAATTCATATTGCTGTCTTTATTTCTGCGACATCTGACATTTCTTCCTCGCTAAGCTGTCGATACACGGCAAGGGCACCGCTGCTTAAACGCAATGGGAAAATGTTTTCCAGTCTTTTTATCCTGCACATTCGGCAATCAAGCTCTGCTTTTTCGAGCCATTCAGGTAGAGGTTATCTCGTAGCTGTACCATCTTATTCAGGAACCAGATTCAGGTCAAACGACTGTGTTTGCCATATCTTAAATGTTGAAATAGCTTGTATGATAAAAGTATACAAAGATCAAATTTCCATGTACACACACGCAGCCTGCTCACAAAACTCTCACCTTGTAGGAAAAGTCAATTGTTTTTAGTTTTATAGCAGTTCAATGGACCCTTATAAGGTTTTCGATTTGTGGGGCATAGCAGTGGGTTAGCATATATTTCTATGCAATCCATTCCACTCAGTAAAACTTGAAACAGTTTGTTTTGTCTCCTTTTTATCTTGATTGGATAATCCTTTGAGTTTCACAATCCGTAATTTATTTTGCCTCTTCCGCATCTCTAGTGAGCAAGCTCCTTGATTCTGCTTATATAAAAATAGAAAACTAAAAGTTGGTAAACCATTTTGGTTTGCTATGAAGAAATAAAAACAAAAACGTAAGAAAAAATACTAAAAAAAAAAAGAGGCCAAAAGGTTATCATTCCTAAATGTAGGTGAAGAAAAAGGGTTTAGTTATGAGTGACACCTGTGAACCAATCAAAAATAAAAAGTGACACCTGTGAACCAATCAAAAATCAAGAAACAATTCTGGAATGAATTCCATTGTCTCAAAAAAAGAAAAAAAAAAGAAAGAGTGACGACCAGGTAAAGGAACCAGTCGGCGAAATAATTTCATCTGCTCTCCTATGCCCTAAATCATCGGACAACTAAAAATACCACAGAGAGTCGAAAGAATTACTATTCAGTCAGTTATGCGCCATGCGTGATACACGCCTAGGCGATCATATATCTTTCGATACATGACTGACGAGGCAGATTTTTTCCCCGCAGTAGGTTGCTATTTCTTTCTGCGATAGACCAAATGCCATCCAAGGCTATAGAACCCGGTCTGTCCTGCTATTTACCCATAGCTGGGGTGGGGTAAGAAGAAGATGATTCATACCTTTCCCAAGGGTATTAGCACGGGACAGGTATGAAAGAATTTTTTTTACAAAGAGATATTTACAAGGATTCTTCTCTCTCTCTCTCTCTCTCTTATTATTATATGCTAAAGGACTTCGACATTCAACACGAGAACTTTCTCATATGAACTTAGGAGGACTTCTTTATTGTATATTTTATTTTGAGATATAAATTTTTATCGATACATGAAATCTTTGTATGCATTTTTAAATGGCCCAAAAAATTGCTGCATATTTGGATTAAGGACGTTATCCGAAGAAAACCACATGTAAACACATAACAAACACCCAAGTAAACCCCTAGAAATTAATGCTTAAATTTTCTAAATGACTTCGAAACATTTAAGTATTGGATTTTTAATTTACATTTTTCGTCTATAATAGCGGTTTGACGAGTGAATGTGACAATGTTTTAAAAATGTCTAAACATTTTATTTATATACAGAAATTAAATTTTCTTCTAATTCGAATTTGTGTTAGAAAATTATTAATAAAACAAAAATTTAACTTCAAAGAACACATTTATTTAAATTATTAATTTTTTTTTAAGTATTAGGAATACTTCAGGTTTTACTATTCTGAATATTTTGATTCCTACGGTCGTTCCAGAATAAAATATGAAGTACATTTAGTTCAAGGAAAACAAAATGTTCTAACTTTTAAGTTTTAATTATATCATTTGCAGACTTGAAATATGGCGGAAATCAATACGTCAGTGAAATACGTCTACACGGTGCATACGGTGCTAAAACTCCAAATGGAATTCATTTGACATTTGGCAGTGCATACCGTATGGTTGATCCTAACGAATATTTCGATTTTGAATATGAAAAAAACACACCTTTCCGGAACATAATTCGTCTTATAAAGCCACTTGACAGAGACGTGAGTATTGGGAATAATATTGTTTTAAAAATTTTTTCTACTTTTTGATGAATAAACCGTTGTTGTGTATATTAATAAGAATGGACCATTTGTAGATGTCTGTTATTAACATAACCACACGATTTAACGTAAAATATCACAAAATATGAAAGAGCAAAAAGGAAAAAAAAAAAACGGTTTTTATAACATCAACATTTATATTTATTTTTTCTGTGTACATGCGCAGAGGTTTTTTTTTACTATGTCCCTTTGATTTAAAGATTTTTATCTGAGCCTTCAAAAGTTGAATGAATTATAAAGCTTAGAAATGCTGAATAAACTAGTTTTAGAAAAGTATTTCAAAGAGAAAAGTTCTTGTTGCTTGTTTGGAAATGTTCTGTATGTTTGTAATGTAGGTTGGAAATTTCGTACGTGGTCGAGACGAGTGAGAGAGCAAGCTCGTGTCTGCTAGTTATACGTGACACGTGACAGAATCACGGAGAATTGACGGAAAAAACTTGACTTGGTCACGCTCTGGAAAAAATATTTGTACGTGGGTGGATTGCAACGCCCACTTGTGCGTATTGACCAATTAGAAGCTGATATTTCCTGAAAATCTGTATGAAACTGGGTAAGCTTTTGATCCTCTTTTTGCACAGATTTGTACAAAATTCAACATTGATAATAAAGTGGTAACGAGATGCTAAACTGTAAACATTTAATATTGGCTACTATTGCTCAAAAGGTTTCAAAGATATTTTAGTTCGAATTTTTGTACCATTGAAAAAAAAAGAAAAAAAAATGTTATTGTTATTCCATAAATATTTGGTCTGTTGTAATTTTTTACGAGGAATCTGCAGAGTAAAGGAAATGCATTTTATTTTTAGCATCCCGCTACCACTTTCTTATCAATGTTGATTTTTGTGCAAATCTGTGCATAAAGCGGATCACAGAGCTTATTCACCTTCATACACATTTTCAGAAAACCTCAACTTCTGATTAGTCAATAAACACACAAGTGGGCGTTGCAATCCATCCACGTCCAAGTCTTTTCTTCAGCGCGTGACCAAATCAAATTTTCCCGCCAGAAACTAGAAATGCTTCCAGGTACCTACCACGTGTTTACGTTGATTATAAATATCAGACACAAGTTCGTTTCTATACTCTACATTTTCTACTCTACTTTTTGTGATACGAAAATATAGCCGTAAAAGAAATCGTGTTTCGGCCCCTTGCGGGCGGACGTTATGAAACATATTCACACATGTACACATACACGTATGTACGAAACTTTCTAAACTTCATTAAAGAACATTACAAACAGAGGTACACAAATTTTCAACTAATCAACACATATGCGAACTTTCAACAGTTTCAGTCGGTAAGGAAAGCTTATAGAATAATATTTTGGCTTATGAATTGAATATATTTCATCTGATCTTCCATAAAATGTAGTTCTTAATGATATTTTATTTCTTCTTACCAACAGGGTCCCACAGATTCTGTTATGGATGATACAATCATTGATAATTTTCGGCTGAAATGTGTTCCTTACAAGAATAATACTTTGGGAGTAAGTCATTTCTCTTTTTTTTTCTGAATTCCATTAAGATGCCAATAGTTTTCAGCCATGTCCTGTCTATGTGCATTCTGTCTTACATCTAATAATGGTCTTTTTTTTCTGCTTTCTTTTATTGTTACCTTTCAAAATGTTCTTTTAATTTTCTAATCCTGCCATCAACACCGTGATGTCTGCGGTTCTTCCGATGTTTTGCACCATAATGCGGAAACATGGAAGATGTTATGAAACTGATTCTACATTTTTTTTTAATCTTTAAACAGAAAACTAAGTTGAGCATCCAACTTGGCAGAGGGCTAGAAATTGATACTTTCTTCCTAAGCAGAAAGTGCAAATATTCTGATCTTAGTAAAAAAAAAAAAAAAAAAAAACACCGATCCGCACATAAAGAAATTTATCATTTTATTATAACAAGCGCATGGTTGCAAAGGAAAGGAACAAACAAGGATTAAAACTTCAATGTATATTGGTCAAAATACAGAATACATAGTTGAGTAAAAGGTGGCAAAACTTGTTAATAGGTAGTTCCTTAGTTGCTAATGGTAAGGAAAGTGATTAGGTGTAAGGGTGTTGTTGGTAGAGTTGACCGATTTCTTGGGTTGGTTGGCCAAGGTCATGGTTGGTGTCAGGAGAGAGGCCTGGAATGGATTAGTGGAGCCAAGTAGACTGTCATTGGTGGGGTTTGACGTACACCTTTCTTCATGGTTGGAAATCGACATCTGTGCAATTTTAATGGGCTGGTGGTCATGTGATCAGGCTGAGATGTTGAAGCCAAACTGCCTGGTAAGGTGCATTGGTGGGTTGATCGATCGAGGTTATTGTGGTGGACTGATTCATAGTAAGGCCTGGCAAAGTACATTGGCGGGTTGGTTGCCGAGGTTACGGTGGTGGATGTGAAGAGGCCTGGAGTGGTTGGCAAAGCTACAAATCTGACTTTGCCGATACAAGCGTGTAAGCATAGTGAGTTGGGAGTCACAGATCTAACCCTGCCAATACAGAGGATGCGAGCATGAAGAGTTTTACAGAAATCATGAATGACTTTGTCAAGAGTCGGGAGAAGTCATGATACCAATACAAGGGTGTGATGGCGGGTTGGTAGAAGAATGTCTCTGTTGAATTCTGGTTGAATAGGGAAATCAGCGAAAATGAGGTCACAGTAGTGACAATGAGGGAGGCCTGGAACTGGATAGTGAAGACAAGGATTAGAAATCATGATAGTGGCATCAGGTGACTAATGGATCTGGAGCTGAAGATGGCCTGTCACCTGCATTTTGCATGTAAAGAGTTGGGTGCAATTAGTGAAGCTTGGGCATGATCATTACGAGAGAGGCGATCTATGTCAACAGTTGGTCTCTTGGCCTGCTACTGTGTCAGTTGCGTACGACGGACTTTCTTTTAAGCAAATCTAGTGGTACCCAAGTTCATCATTTTTTGGCGTGAATGTTTGTGATTTGCTACTATTTTTTTTTGTCGGGATTTGTTTTGTGGATTGGGTATGATGCTCAGAGCTCCTGAACAGAAAACATTTTGTGTTTTGCTTTTCACCGTTCACATCTGGTTGACATGTAGATTGAATCTGAAAGAGACCTAATTGCAGTGGAGTATAACTTGTATTAAAATAATACACTCAACTTTGTTTTGTTTACACAAGTATAGGATTGGTGTATACAGAATAAATTCCAATAATAATAAATAACTATTCTTAAAAGAGTGCTCAATACAGAGTAGAGCAAATATAATTATTTATTCGAAAATGATAACATAAATATGTTATAAAATTACTACAAAAATAGCCATTTTGTTTCAACACTTCTGATGTCTTATCAAATGATGGTGTTGAATGTAGAATAAAGGGAAAAACCCTTTATTCTACATTCAACACCATCACTTGATAAGACAGCGGAAGTGTTGAAACGAAATGGCTATTTTTGTAGTAATTCTATAACATATTTATGTTATCATTTTCGAATATATATATATATATATATATATATATATATATATATATATATATATATATATATATGTTTGGACTTGTAATTTTTAAATCTAAACTTAATATCATATTCTAATGGGGAGTGTATATTATGGAACTTAAATGAAATATATTCATTGATACAGGATTAAATGAGGCCAAACATTGCAGTTAAAAGCATAAAAATGTCAAAACATACCATTTGAATATATAACAGATTCTCAAATGCTTGATTGAAAATATTTTCTGTTAAATTCTCTACATACAACGTATGTTTAAATACACAAGGCGCTCGTAGTGACCGTTATTTAATGAGGCAGAATGGAATGTAAACAGATTGTGTTTCACATCGGAAGTAGCATTGTGTTGTCAGCATGGTTTTATTTAACTTTATGTATTTTGGATCTTGACCAGATCCAACTTGATGCCAGTTAAGCTATGGTCTGGAAACAATGTGAAGCACTTTTTAGGTTCCAGCCATTGATGCCCACCTTCAAAATGAAGGAAATGATTGAACGTCCAATGAATCCACGGCACCCGACCTCAATAGGTAGCACATGACATGTTCATCCCTTTTCCATACAGTCTCCTCCCTGTCCTCCTTCCATAGAACTGTTAATTCTACTATGAAGGACACACTTCTTTGTATCAGACCACGCTACAATGACGTGCGTCTGTCTGAATGATGTGTACTGGAAATTGCAGCGGTGTTCTAAGATCAACTAACACCCTCCAATCATGGGCTCCCCTCGGTAGTGTCATGTTGGGAGTTATTTGAGTCTTTTGCGCAGGGCATTCATCTTCATTTTGAAAACGGATTTTAGGTTCTCTGGCCTTTACAGGGTGTTTGTTGGCTGCTTCATACTGTGTACTGACTAAAACTATGAACACTTCTAACACTTTGTTATGATGTCAAATTTACATCTCTTGTAATTATGGACATGCAGAGGGCACGTAATGTAAAGTGCCTCGATCACATTGACATAATGCACATACATCAGTGTCAGTGCACCCCGACAGTTTGAGGTTGGTGGCATTTGGTGGGAGATCATAGGTAGATCATAGGAGGAATGATATTGCCAATGGCTCCATTGCAATCAAGGTATTCCATGTTAGCTCCATTGGGTCAATATAATTCCATGTAGCCCAAGCAAATTGTTTGGACTGAGAAACAGCAGGTAGCTGTTTGCTGACGTTCCTTGAAATTCCTGATTTCTTCACTCACCATGTCTCGTTTACCTTTTGGACCCTGTATGGAGAAAAATTGATTGCTCATGCTGCCCAGGTTAGCTCGATTAGTTTGGGTGAGTCCCATAATCTCCTTGGTTCGCAGGCTGAATTCTGCTTCTTGAGTGGCTTCCACTGCCAACCATTTGGTGCCAGTTTTGATATTTGGCACATGTGGGTAAACTCATCATTCGAGTCCCTCATCATCATGTGAAGGGATATTTTCCCAACCTTGAAGTCTTCACTAGTGAGAAGATAGGAAGTTGTAGGTTTTAATATACGGTCACACTGTGGAGAAGCAGGGGTGAACTCCAAGCCGGTAATTGTTGATACACTGTTGAAACTGCTGAATGCAAGACAGAGTAATCTCATACACTTGCAACGGCCACAGAAGCCAGGTCAGAAAACATGTTGATAGCACCAAGCCTTCAGTTTGCCGGAGAGATGGGTTCTGTTAATGGATTCAAGTCCCTCTAGTTCCACTTTCTGCACCTCTTTACTTTGGTGACGATCACTCAGTAGAATTTCATACAGTTGTATAAAGATCTTCACTGGCTTCTCTTTGACTGTTGGGATCATGTCCAAAAAAAAAAAAAAAATGACAGAACCTCTGAGTAATAAGCTCCAGCTTTTCTTGGGCTTAGCCTTCATTCTTGCCCATGTGAAGAGCCTGTGGTAGCACTGCAGCAGTTCATCAGCACCAACCTTAGACGGGACCAGAATGGTGATGTCATCCATAAACGCCCCGGAAAAAGGAAGGGCCATTTGTTTCTTAGTCATCACTTCCTTTGCTATGTCTGCTGCATCCCGTAATATGAGTTCCATTGATAAAATAATATTCCATGCAAATAATAGATAAAAGTAATTTAAAAAGCAAACATAAAACAAGACTCAATTTAAAATTTGAATATACATTCTTTTTTTCCTTGCAGTATTGGTACGATGTCAGTTTGCTTATACATGATATTAATGACAATGTTCCTCAGATGGCCAAGGATAACGTATATTCTGCTGTTGTAAATGAGGTGAGTAATATTTTAAATTCTTAATATTATCATATTTCAATGGCATTTATTATCAGTGAAAATATTGGTATCAGTCAGTTATGTGCCATGTGCGATACACGTTTAGGCAATCATGTATCTTTCGATACATGACTGACGAGGCAGATTTTTTTCCTGCAGTAGGTTACTATTTGTTTCTGCAGTAGACCAGTTGCCTTCCAAGGCTATAGAACTCAGTCTGTCCTGCTATTTACCCATAGCTGTTGGGGGGGGGAGAGAGAAGAGGATCCATACCTTTCCCAAGGGTATTAACACGTAAGTGAATAAAATGGATTCGATTGGAATTTGAACTCGGCTCTCCGACTCCTTAATCTAAGCCGTTATCCATTCCTCTACATTTTTATGTCTCTAATGTCAAAATGCATGAAAATGTCTAACACTTTTCTCCTGATTTATCTTACATTTTTTCCTTTTTCTTTGTTGCCTTGACACTTTACAAACACATCAAACTTTTATATTTCATCTACCAGAGTTAAGTCCATAATTTTCCTCCATCACATACTTTGAGGAAAGAGAAACTTTGATTTATTCATTTGTCTAGACAATGCAAAAAGTGAGTCACTGCTTAACCGAATATGCAAGAAAAGTGTTGTAGAGTAGCTAGAACCCGTTCAGTACTCTACCAGATGGCTTGGCTCATAGCCTTAAATAGTCTGCGATTAAGGACTTCAATAGTTGATTAATATCTAGCTATCACCCCTTCAACATTCTACCAGATGGCCTGGCTCATAGCCTTAAATAGTCTGCGATTAAGGACTTCAATAGTTGATTAATATCTAGCTATCACCCCTTCAACATTCTATCAGATGGCCTGTCCCATAGCCTTAAATAATCTATGATTAAGGACTTCAATAGTTGATATTAATCCTGCAACATTCTATCAGATGGCTTGGCTTATAGCTTTAAATAGTCTATGATTGAGGACTTCAGTAGTTAATTAATAAGTTGATACTAAGCTGATTAATATTCGGACTGATTTTACTTCGTTTGGCTATACAGGCTTTAACCCACCTCTATTCTTTGTAAGTTGTCTTGTTAATTGTTTTGTAACTTATTGTTCTGTGTTTTTTGTATCTATCCGTTAGCACCGGATATTGGTGCTGAATAAATATATTAAGCACTCATTCTTCTCTGTGCATCGTTCACCTCAACGATACAACAAAAAGTGAAAACATTTATTGTTCTATTTTTTTGATCCATTTTTCTTTATGGCAATAATTGAAGTTTATATGGTTTGGAATTGTTTGAGAAAAAAAAGTAAATTATGAGTTCTTGTTTGTTATCTGATCTAAAGTCAGATTTATAATACATATTGAGTTAAGAAGACTTTATCAATTTAAATAAACTCTTGTAATGTAATCAAGTGACTTTGATTTGTTATATACTAACTGAATACGATAAAACTAGTACACATACACGCGCATGTAATTATGGAAATCTTTTAACCTATCAATTACCAAGAAGTAGGGAAATATACTTTCAAATATATTTATTGCTGAAAATTTTCAAACTGAAGTAATTTTTGATGAAGCAATTTTAAAAATTAATTTTTTGACATTCACTACATGTCAGCAACCAATCATTTTTGTGCAATTCTTGCCAGAAAATTGAAAGCTTTTAAAAAGGAACGAAGCTTGGAATTATCCGCTTTAATTTTTTTAACATTAAATCACGTGTGATTTATAATAAGAATTGGATAATAGTTTTTATGTAATTTATATTTAGGCAGCTTCAAAGAAAAGCGACACCTAAAGTTTAAAATGAATTTTTAAAAATGGGGAAATATTTCTTTAAGCTTTTTAGTTTTAATTTCAACCTAGTAGGTTTAAATTTAATATTTCCAACAAGTAATTTACTTTACTGTATTTTAAAATGATTTTAAATTGATTGGAATGATTTTTGTTTTTTGAATTCTTAAAAATGACAAACATTTTCCATATTTTAAAATCTGTCAACAACTTAATTCTCGTTATTAAAAACAAAGTCTTTTAAAAATAAAATATACTGTTCTGAAATTTTATGTGAGGAAGATTTGCTGATTTAAAGTTTAATTAATCTGATTTGAAACAAATATTAACTTGTTATTAGTTTAAAATATCACAGAAAATCATTTTTAACATGACAGTGGGTATTTTTATGAGGTGTTGACAACACCCTTGGAAGACGTAGTTTGGAAATTTTTTCGAAGTGGGGACAATTACTCTAGCAGTTACTTGAAAGTAAAAACGAATGTGAAGGCCTCTTACATATAATATTTTTATTTACTCAGTAATTTTAGAAATTTAGGAAAATATTCTAAGTAATCTAATCTATTTTGGTTTTATAGTCTCACTTATTTAAACTCTCGTTGAGGAAATATTAGAAAGTTACCAATAAATTTTAAATTTACTATAATTAGTGCTCTTATTTTCTGATGTTGTGTATAGATATCTGTATTTATAAAAATCAACACACACACAAAAAAATGGATGTCCATATTTACAAAAATTGGTACTTTGATACATGTACAAAAAATTCTGAATTCTTTTTAAAATTCTAGAGGGATTTTTACATTTATGATTAGTAAATAAAATGTTTATTTAATAACAATATCACTTAGCCACTGGAATGAATGCAGATTTTTAAGATTCAAAATTTTACAAATTATTATAATTAAAATTTCAAAAAAAATGAAAATAATTCTTGCAAAAAATTATTATTTATTGAAAAAAATTAGTGTCCATAATATATCTTATACCTAAAAACATAAATAACTTTTCTAATTATCGCTTTAGTTTTATTGCATTTTTTTAAATTTTACAATTCAGAGCAGATTTTGTTTTTGTAAGAGGGGATCTTATCTGACAAAAAAAAAAAAAAAAAAAAAAAAAAATTGATGATATAAATTCTTCAAGGTCTGGTCCTTAAAATTAATATAAACATTAAGTCTTACAAAATGAATTCGACAAAACTTCATCAAATTAAATAAGTGACGAGCAGACAAGTAATCTCCAAGAATGAAATATAATAGAAATCTTCCTGAATGAAAGAGGTGTTTTAAAAAGTTTAATTTGGAGGAAAGGACAAAAGTTTTAAATAAAAATATCAAACTATTTTTCAAATGAAAACAAAAAATCCCGATGAATGTTTGGCCAAATAATTATGCCGTACCTAAATGAATGATAATACAAAGCTTAAGTAATTATTTCAGCTTTATATTCTGAAGACAAAATTTTGTATTTATTATTCTTTATTCTTTTCTTTCAAAAGACTCCCTCTAGTTCCACTATCTGCACCTCTTTACTTTGGTGACGATCACTCAGTAGAATTTCATACAGTTGTATAAAGATCTTCACTGGCTTCTCTTTGACTGTTTGGATCATGTCACCCCCCAAAATGCAGAAATGAATCTCCCTGACAGAACCTCTGAGTAATAAGCTCCAGCTTTTCTTGGGCTTAGCCTTCATTCTTGCCCATGTGAAGAGCTTGTGAGATGACCCGATTAAAAACTGAAATTATTGATAATGGTTTCCCTGAATAAAGTCAATTTGCTTTTTGAAGAAAGATTCTTCATTAAAGACACATTAAGCAAGAAAATTTCAAAATTGTACTTTTGCATTTTATGTTTCTTCAAAATCTTTCTCATTCACTCTAAAAATATAAGACCAAAAATCCGAATAATTGTATTCAGATATACTAGAAATGGTATGCTTATAGCGATCATCATCATCATCATCGCACACATACACCCTTACAAATTCAAATCTTTAACAGCATTCATTCATTGGACAGAAAGCAACACTACTATCTGAAGCGACAATTTTAAAATCGCTATATTTTCATATAGAAATTTTTGTGCACTCTTGGGAGAATTGGCTCCCAGAAGTCTCCCCAAAACTCAGGCACTGATTGGTCAGTATCAATCAATCAGATTCTCTGCATGTAGAGAATGATTTTTCCCGCGCAGATTCCTAATTCGATGACTACCTATATAAACAGAACAAAAGAGGACCAACACAAATGAGACTTCGACTGCTACTGGAATCCACGTCAGTTGAAGACACGCGCCCATCTTCTCACTCATTCTCAAATTACATATTCTATCACACTTACATAATTTTCCTTTTGCACGGCAGAACTGTCTAAAACATTTATAACAGACTAACAACTCTTCCATTTCCTTTTCAGAGAACATTGATAAACTTTTATAGTCAAAGAGAGACTACTCTCGTCTGACTCATTGCATGCTTCTTTTTCGTATATATTCTTTATTGTACGCTTTGCTGAATACAATTCATATATATATATATATATATATATATATATATATATATATATATATATATATATTTATGTACTTTTGACTTGTCCCTTGTTCTCATATCAGTTTGGATTCCTAAACAAAAATTAAATAAATGTAGTGAGAGGCCTAGACACGCTACATGTCATTGATAACTCCGACGTTCATTTGGAATTCCGCCACAAACTTATGTAAGGAATATGACAGGATATACAAGAGATTTCTCTGAATATTATTCTGCTTAGATTCCTATTTACTCTCAAACCTTCAATATTGGATTATAAATGTTATTAAAGTAATGGTCATCCAAGTCCATATACACGACTGACCAGTGTAACGGCTGAGAAAGGGAGCCACGCAATCTATTTCCTTGAGGCGAAAGAAAAAATAGCTGGCCTGCCGGCGAGCACCGCACTGCACTTTTTGATCCCCCCTCTCATCACCATTTTTTCTACACATGTCACTTAATGGATGCTCCTAAGTTGAAACATCGTTTTCGCAATGGTTAGGTTATGCTTTATACAGAAGGAGAGCAGAAGTACATTTGAATTTGCACGCCCAGTGCTATGCTTTCCAAACACATAATCCCATGTATCGCAGTTAGACCTGACTCAATTATTGAAATCATGAAGGACAATCAGTTTGTCTTTTGGGGTCTTACAAACAGCTTCTGCCAGCTGGAGATAGAACGTTTCTTTGTTCTCGTTTGCATTGGTCATTGTTGGGCCAGACACACTGACAATTGTCAGGTAATGGTTGCCTTGAAGAAGAATTCTCATCGACATCATTCTGTCATTGACACCACCACGAAGAGACGTGAGGCTTTTTACCAAAGTGTTTTTGATAGCAAAAACCAACTCCTGAATCCTGTCCTGGGTATGATGATAAACTACATCCGCGTCCAGGGTAAGGCAATAGACTACGTCCAACAGCAAGGCCTCTGATCAGGAGGTTTTGAGCAGTGTGGAACTACAGTCCTGGTGTTCACTGATTAATTGATGGTGTTCCCTGATCCTCCCTGATACGGGGTGGTAGCACCTGTTAGGGTCCCAGCTATGGGTAAATAGTTAACCCCCGAACGGGGGTTAAAACACTATTAAATTGAAAAAATAGGTTTTAATACCAGAAATACTTAAAAAAAAATATTACCATCGATAAAAAATTGTTGGCATTAAATAACCCATTGAAGTTGATATGCCGTAAACCAAACCAACTCCTGAATCATTACTGTTATATTCTGTGCTAAGGGAATAAATGCATAACACCAGGTGGATACTAGAAGAAAGGTTTATTGTACACAACAAGTACAATATGAAATACGGTACAGTTATGCACACAGGTCAATCTAGTAGTGAAGGTCAGACATGCTTGCGTCGTCTTGCTCTCACTCTTCCCCAATCTCTCATGGGTGTGATTGATTATTCCATGACATCAATGACAATGGCCTTCCTATTTGCCAGACTAGAAGAAAGTGTACCAATCTATCAACTGTCTCTCACGTGACAAATTAGTCTCACTCAGGGCAGCAATGTTAATGTTGTACATGGCAAGCTCCTTGTGAACTACAGCTATTCTTCTCTCAAGCATTTGACCACATTGTTGAATACCCAGAGATCTGGGGCTAGCTGCCAAGAAGGGATATTTGAGACAGGCAATGTTTAGGCCACCTTTTCTAGGCCCCTTGCCATTAGGGGGTGATGTAATGAATATGCATACACCTGGGTTCCCCCTAATGGTAATATGATTGGCTGGTGTCAGCTATAAATACAGACTGATGTGGAGGTACATGAGGACCCCTATTGATTACGCCTATTGTCTACGCCTATCACTACAACGAGGACCAGTCCATTATGGGTACCTGCCAGATTGTCATACTCGGTTACAGTAGTCAACAACCACTTTGCTACTTCGAACAAATATATCCCTTTCCGGGACATATCAAGGGGAAGCAGTGCTGAACCTGAAGAGAGCTGGAGTGCTGCCTTGTCCTACCTCCATCTCATTTGAGTGGAAACCTGATCCAGAGGACCCTATGTGCAGGCTTGAGAATGCCAGTACCATTCTGTATCTGTTGCTTCACCCCTTCCCCATTTCCATAGAACTTGTGATGTGGGGGTGAATAGGTGCTAGGTGCCATACAACCCACTCTCCTATTCCTACAATCCCAGGACTCAAGCTGTCAACATCCACCAGGCAATAGAGAATTTTCTGTCAGAGTGAACTCCCTTAGATTTACACACTCTCCTGTTGCCAAAAAGATAGTGGATAATAATTGCAGGTATTACCATCTCCTATCTTACAGCCGTAAGGGTTATCCACTACCGACCTGACACTGTTTTTGTTTAAGGGTTCACTATTTGCCATAAATGAGACTCTAGCAGGTGCTACCAGGCTTTGTCAGGGAAGATCTGCAAAAACAGCAATTAAATGGTGGTTCCATGCTCCTCAAAAACTCCACTCTTCTGATTAAAGGCCTTGCTACCAGATGTAGTTTATTGTCATACCCAGGACAATTAAAAATAACAGTTGATGAAAAAGAGTAAATAAATAAATATTAAAATCTAGGTTTGTGTTATACACATAATTTTTAGAGAAGTGTATTTAAAGAAAGCTAGATGGTTTATAAAATAAATTAATATATTTGTTTGTAAAATTTTCTATTTTTCGAATTAGCTGTTAAATAACTGCCAAAATTATTTTGGTCAAGGTGGATTGTTTCGATTTCATTTTTTTCAATTAAAAAATATATATGCAATTTCTATGTATTATCCAATCAAAAACATGAGCTTAAGCCCACATACATTTAAAGTTAAGGTCTATAAGGAGCCCCTTTGATTGTTATAAAAAGAGAAGGGAGAGCAGATAAGTTTCAGGAGATATTTAAAATTCAAGGAAGAAGGTAATTAGATTTCCAAGGAAGATGAACAAATTTTCAAAAAACTGAATGTTTCCACCAAGAGAAGATAAACTTAGACAAACATTTGATCCTGTAGAAGACAAATAAGAACCCAGAAGGGAAACAATTTTTGTTCCAACCTAAGAAGTTTTGTATAAAAAGGAACTAAAACCTGTTAATAGAACTGTGTTTAATTATAAAAAGTCCACGGGACATTTTGGTTGTTTGAAATTGTGAAAACTTCATGTTCTGATTTTTGTCGTCTTATGATGAGGGGAGGTGTACCATTTTTTTTGTTTAAAAAAAAAAAAATGTCCTGCTTCTTTCTAATTTTGTATTACCTTCTCAAAGTTTTTTCATTTTTTTTAAATTGTTTGAAATCTTTTAAAATCACGTGTTTTTTTTTAAATAAGATTTACAAAAAGAAATTTTTGTGAAGGTCCTTCTTATAAAATATTGTATTTGTTATATTGTTTTAATATGTTTTGTAATAAATGTTTCTTTGAAATTTCACGTAGTAGTTGAAGTCTTGACTGTCTGCGCCATTTTTAATGTTCGGGAAGGGAGTGGGAATCCTCTTTTCTCAAATTCCCTTTAAGGGAATTAAAAAAAATATTTAAGATCTTTCAATTTTTGATCAAACCTTTTTTTCTCGATCACCATCAGTTACATGATTTATATTTGCTTTTGAAAATGTAATTCACAAGAAAATATCAAATGTCATGAAACCATTAAAATTTTGTTTTATATAAAGCAAAATTTTCCATTTTCATGGCTCTCAAGATATATTTAAGCAATAGGCTACAAGTCAGTCAATTCTTTTGGAAATGCATGAAAAAGAGAGCAAATTCAGGTTCAAAACCTTTCAAACAATCTTTGTATTTGAATGTACACTAAACACATTTTATGTTAATTTTACTTTGATCTTACAATTTCGGGGGATACTGTTAGATAATTGTTATATAAAATTATCACTTTTTAGTTTACAATAAAATAATGATTACAACATGTATCTATATTACTGAGATGCAGTATTGTAACTATTTACACTATTAGGACTATTGTCCTCATCTTTATTGAAATATTTACGATATTTTGACCATTGTGCACTGCGGCCGTCTTCAGGATCTGTCTATATTTCTGTGATGAGGTATTGTAATTATTTACAATATTTACATTGTTCAAACTGTTGTCCTCATCTTAAATGACATATTCATGACTTTTTGGCCATTGTATGTGCTGGCCTTCTTCAGGATTTGTTTATATTTTTGATATGAGACATTGTAACTATTTATACTATTTACATTGTTCAGACTGTTGCCCTCATCATTGTCATATTCATGACGTTTTGCTTGTTGTATACTCTGGCCTTCTTCAGGGGATAAACATTAGAATTTCAACTTTATCCAGTGGATAAAAGCATTGGTTGAAGTAATCCAAAAGTGACTTGACCCAAAGATTTGTGAATTCGATACCTGGCCATAGCATAAGTAAAAAAATCTTGGAAAGTTTAGTTACCAGAGAGAATTAACTGAAAACTGAGCCATCTAGAAAAGGCATGACATGTGGAACTAGAACAATCTATCTGGGTGGATGAAATAAGAAGTTTAGTTCAAAATTCCAATGTATGTCACTTGAAGAATATAGACAAATTCTGAAGAAGGCCAGTGCGTACAACAGCTGAAATGTTGTGAATATGACAATAAAGATGAAGACAACAGTCTGAACAATGAAAATACTGTAGATAGTTACAATACCTTATCTCAGGAATATAGACAGATCCTGAAGAAGGCCGGAGCATACAATAGCTGAAATGTTGTGAATATTACAAAAAAGATGAGAACAACAGTCCAAACAATGTAAATAGTATAAATAATAATTACAATATTTACATTATTCGGACTATTCTCCTCATCTTTGTCGCCATATTTATTACAACGTTTTGGCCGTTATACGCTCCAGCCTTCTTCAGGTGGTTGGAATTTTGAACTGAACCCTTTATTTCGCTCACTGGGGTAGACTGTTCTCATTCCACGTGCTATGTCTAATGGATGTCAGTTATCAGTTATCTCCTGTTAGTTCCTCTTGCCAAGTCCTCAACCGCCTTAACCAGGTATTGAACTCACACTCTTTTGGTCCAGCCTGGATCTGACTAACGCCATTATCCACTGTGCCATGTGTTAGTTCTTTTAGACATAGCACGTGGAACTAGAACAGTCTACCCCAGTGAGCGAAATAAAGGGTTCAGTTCAACATTCCAATCACCTGAAGAAGGCCGTAGCGTACAACAGCCAAAATGTTGTAATAAATATGGCGACAAAGATGAGGACAATAGTTCGAATAATGTAAATAGTGTACATAATACCTCATCTCAGAAATATAGACAGATACATAATGATTACAAATTGAACATTGTTCAATATTTGCATTTTCTTATTGTATATCTTCATTTTGAATTTGAAATCTTCTTTAAAACATTTTTAGTTCAGTTCTAATACAAATTCATGATTCTTACCTGATATCAACTCTGTGATCCATTTATGAGTAATGTAGAAAATGTCATTCGTTAATTTTATTCTAATTTTTTGTATTTTTTAAAGAAATGAAGAAAAAAGGCTGTTAAAATCTTGTTCTTTGCATGACATTTTGAAGTGTAACAATTTTTGGCTCCTCATCTTTAACTTGAAAACTCAATATAATTCTTCAAAATATTGGTTTTATTATAGTTAACTCCTGTTGGTGCCACTTTACCAATAAAAGTATCTGTGACAGATAAAGATTCCGGAAACAACAGACAACTTACCTACAAGATTTCAACTTCTCATGGCTCCACGGTCAGTCTGAATTTGAATATATTCTTTTTTATATAAACATTTTTTATGGATACCATTATTTGGGATTAAGACTTGTCTAATTTAAATTTACTCAGTCTTCAGTTGATTTTTCATTATTTATTTCACTTTTGAAAAGGACATAAAATTGTCAGAGCATAAGAATGAATGACATTCACTGTTTAAAAATAAATGTACAAAAGGTAATTAGTTTTATAATTTGCATAATTGTAATTAGTTTTGATGGTATTTACACATTTTTTATGATTATAATTTTTGTTATCATACATATTTTGTTTTAAATTTGTACAAGTATGAATATTTATAGTGGCATAAATATTTATATTTGTACAGGTATGAATATTTATATTTGTACAGGTATGAATATTTATATTTATTCTGGCATAAATATTTATATTTGTACAGGTATGAATATTTATATTTGTACAATCATGAATATTTATACAGGTATAATAATAAACAATATATAGTGTGAAAACTATTGATAAGCTATTCTTTTCTAGTAAAAGACTGACATTTTTCTACATAAGTTAGCAATAAAGTTTGTACTGAAATCTTTGTTTGCAGCATTTTTCTATAACCTTTCCTTATTCTTCATCTGTTATGATGACCATTGTGTCATTCATTAGTTTGTTATTTTAATCCTGTATTGAGTGAAAAAATGTTTAAACTAATTAAGTAGGCAATAATAATAATAATTTGTCAAATGACTAATTGTTTATGATAGCGTCCTAACTTGTTACTGATGATGAAGAAATCAATAGTTGCATTATTATTTATATTCTTTCACAAAGATTTTAAGACGACGCTTTTGGAATATAATTAAAAGTTGCTGAATAACACAAAAAGACTGAAATAAATGTTAGTAAAATTATAAGATGTATTTAATTTGATAAACTAATTTTCAACACATTTGAGAATAAAACAATTTAACCCTAGAACACTAACCATATGTATATAGTACCCAGCGCAAATCTTCCTATTTTTAATTACAATTTTCAGTACCTGATTTTCTTACCTAAATAATGTTTTTTCAGTTCCTATTAATGTTAACTCAATGTACAAAGTGTGAAGTGCCTGCATGTAAAATATTTCAAATAAAGATTTATATTTAATATTTTTCTTTTTGATATTTTCAAAATCGGGTATGATATACCCAGGGTTAGTAGTGGTGTAACTTTAATTGATGGTTAGTGTTTTAGGATTAAAGAAGTTAATGAAGGAACAAAAAGGTGTAAACATTTATTTTCCTCATGATTGTAAGTAAATTGCATTGCATTTTATCTCACTAAAGTAGGCTGGGTTCAATAGGAAGTAATTAATTAGATCAATCACTAGCTAGTTTATTCAACACCATTTTTAGTTGTGTTTTATATTTTGAAAGGTTCATTTACAAAAATTCTACATTAGGCAAATGTACTCATTTTTACTCAATTGTGTTCTTATAGAAAAACGAATGTTCTGCACATTCTATGGCTATAGTTGCAGAAAAATATTAGAAAGTATTTTGTAGAAACATCAGTTTTGTTTCCACCTGAAAATGAAATAAATACTGCATCAGATTTTGTTTTCATATAGCAGAATATTCATAGAAGAAATGTAAGTATAGATAGGTAAAGGATTTTATCAGACATATTTGTAGATTGTTCAAAGTCGCCAAGGATTTTATAAGTTATTTGTTCAAACGCTTGACCTAAATTAACATTTACCTCTACTTTAAAATCTTTATCCAGTAAAATGAAAAAAAAACAAACTTAATTATATGACTATCATTACAACCTGTGCTTATAAAAAGGTATATTTTGTACAAATAGCTATATCAGTACACTACATATATACATACATGTGTTGGAAAAATTCAGTCTGATGAAATTCTAACGGATGAAACACGTCACAAAAAAACCTTTCCAGTTTGTCATATTTTTCTAAATATATGCATGTATATGTTTATGTATATGTTTATGTATATGTTTATGTATATGTTTATTTATGTATCTAATTTCAGGTTGCTGAGCATTTGGAGATCAACAATGAAACGGGGAAGGTGTACCTTCATAAGGCTTTTGATTATGACAATCTAAGTGTTGACAATAGAAAATTTTCTGTTCCTGTCATTGTACACGTAAGTTATCAAATAATTAATTTTAAGACATTTGGTAATTGCTATATAGAAATAAAGTGTCGCTGCTAACACTTGAGTTTGAACACAGATCACCAGAGAGCAAACACAGGCGATCCCATTTTGAATAAGTAGATCACGTGATGGTAAATGTATATATGAGAATTAACGTGGCGTCTAAGTGATCTATCTGGATTACTTCGGAAGTGTGCTTGTCAAAATCTCAGCTCCCAGGCAGAGAGGACCCCCAGACGAGACTCTGCCCTTCGGCATAGCCTCGTCTGGGGTGGTAGACTGATACCTGACCCTGTTTTTACGGGGTCTACGGGGAATTTTTGACCGGGCCTACGGGCTCGTATACCCCACAATAAACTTGGCCTTGTGCCACATCCGACCACATGAGGCGGTAGGTGAATATCTCACTATCTGGATTACTTCGGAAGTGTGCTTGTCAAGCTCTCTGTCCCCGGGCAGGGAGGAACCTAGACGAGTCTGTGCCGAAGGTTATAGTCTCATCTGGGGTGGTAGACAGCTACCCAACCCCAGTTTTTACGAGGTCTAGGGGGATTTTTACCCGAGTATATGTGCTCGGATACCACACTATAAACTTGGCCTTGTGCTGAATTCGGCTGTGTGGGGCCGTTAGTGAATATCTCACTATATGGATTACTATTGGGATCACTATTTGGTGGTTACTATTCGAGTGAATATTATCGAGCAAGTGCTATTAGTGCAAGTGAGATTTGAAGGCGTCTGATACCAGTATTGTTCAACAGCGTTACTATAGTTGCATTATCGATTAGGAAATCTCCTACTACAACGAGCATTACAAAAGTGACGAGTATTTGTTGACATTACCAAAGTGGCAACGAGTGTTCGTTGACATCACAAAAGTGGCGGCGCGGATTATCTTACACGAGGATTCGTTCAATTTACACAAGGAAAAAATTAATCTGCAAAATATTCAGCAAAGTATAGCGGAATGGAAGAATTAAAAGCTATCATGGTTCAAATGTTGCAGCAACAAAAACTACAAAAAGAACAGTTATTACTTTTCGAGCGAGTATTATCGAGCAAGTTCTATTAGTGTGAGTGTTATTTGGAGGCTTCTTACAACAGTATTATTCAACAGTGTTACTATAGTTGTATCTGCAATTACAAAGTCTTTATTACACTGAGCATTTCGAAAGTAACAACGAGTATTAGTTGACATCACAAAAGTCTGCAATTAGAGAAAGGTAATCTGTATCAGTGATCTATTTGGGCATCTACAAGATTTCTATTCTGAAATAGTAAATCCTAATTCTCTGAGTTTGCCAATAGATGTTCTGAGTACATAGTCTAGAGTGATAACAAAATAGAATGGTACAAGTGTATCACCCTGGAGGATTCCTTCAACTTACATGAGGATTCCTTCAACTTACACAAGAATTTGTTCAATTTACACGAGGAAAAATTAATTTGCAAAAGATTCAGCAGAATGGAAGAATTAAAAGCTACCATGGTTCAAATGTTGCAGCAACAAAACTACAACAAGAACAACAATTGCAGCAACAAACACAACAACATGAACAGCAATACAATTACAAATGTAACAACAGAAGTTTTTGAATTGTTTACCAAAACGATTGAAGGAAAGACTTCAGATTCATTCACTCCAGATGCTGTTGCTTATTCAATCAGCGAATTTGGGTACAAACCAAATAAAGGATAACTTTTCCAGATTATTATGAATGATACGAAGGGATCTTCAAAAGGGATTGTTCACATTGGAATGATTAAGAGAAAGTTTGGTTATTATTGAAGAAATTGTCCCCTGATGAACATGAAAAATATATTGCTGAAAAAACCAGGAGAGATAAATTTTAATGAGACAGTTCTAATTCTGTTAAAAATCTTTGGTGATAGGAGTTCATTATTTAATACACGATGGCAATGTCTTAACTTACTAAAGTCTGAAGATGAAGATTTTATCATTTATGCAAGAGTCGTGACTCGAGAATGTGAGCAGTTCAAGTTAAATGAATTAACTCCTGATTTATTTAAATGCACGATATTCGTACAGAGTTTAACTTCTAATAAGGATGCAGAAGTAAGATCCAAGATACTTGCTAAATTAGAAATGGATTCCAAATTAACTCTCCAGAAATTAGCAGAAGAATGTCAACGTACTGTGAATTTGTAACTTGATACCGCAAGGATTGAAGAAAAAGACAATTCACAGGTACACAGTGTCCGACCATCTAAGAGAAAAAAACTGCAAATGTTTTTCAACTCCTAACAGAACAGTAAACAAAGACTATAACCCACCCACCATACCTAATAGTTGCCACGGTTGTGGAGGTAAGCATTTTAAAAGTGATCGTTTTTTCAAGAACAAAAAATGCTAGGCATGTGGGAGATGAGAACACAAAAGTACGTGTTGCAGATGCAAGAAAAAATGGAGGGAAAATAAAACGTATGTGAACATGATAAATGCATGGAGTAAAGAGAAGAAGCCTAAAAGGGAAATTAACAAGACATCTTAAAAGCGGAAATTTGTTTTTGTGCAAATTAATGATGTAAAAATAAAATTACAACTGGATACAGGATCTGATATCACTATCATAAATGAACAGACATGGAGAAAAATGGGTAAACCCAGTTTATTGACTTCTTATAAAGTTGCGCATGAAGTCTCAGGGAAGAGATTGAACTTTTTGGGTGAATTCAGCTGTAATGTTTCTTTTGTGGGAAACACCCAAAAAAGCTGTGGTGTTTATATTAAAGAATACTGCTAATTTGTTTGGAACAGACTAGATTGCATTATTTGATCTTTGAAACCTTCTAATTACCTCTTTTTGCAACAAGATAACTATTGTTACCCCCGGTACTAATACGACAAATGAAAAATGAACTGAAAAAGAATTTTCCAGAAGTTTTCTCAGAAGTTCTATGGACCTGCACGAAAGCAAAAACTAAGTTTGAGTTAAAAGAGAATGTAACACTGAGATTTAAGACAAAAAGGAGTTCACCTTTTGCAGCCTTAGATCCAATTAATAATGAATTGGACAGATTAGAAAAATTAGGTGTGATATCAGAAATAGACTATTCTGAGTAGGCATCACCAACAATCTACGTTAAAAAAAGGTAATCTGTATCAGTGATCTATTTGGGAATCTCCGTATGTACTGGTTTTTCAACGGGGTTAAATGAAAGCTTAAAACAACATAACTACCCGTTATCAAGTCCAGAGGAAACTTTTGCCAAATTGAATAATGGTATTTTTTTTCTAATTTGGACCTGTCAGACGCTTACCTACAAATACTAGTGGACGAAGACTGCTCTAAATTATTAACAATTAACACTCATAGAGACTTATACAAATTCAACCGACTTCCTTTCGGTATAAAGGTAGCACCAAGCATATTCCAAAAGATAATATATATCATGCTTGCCAGTTTGGATTGTGCTCTAGCATATTGGATGACCTACTTGTTAAAAGTAAGACCCCAAAACAACATGCAGAAGATGTAAAGAAAGTATTTGAGAGAATCAAAGAATATAGTTTTAAGATTAGTGAAGGAAAATGTGAATTGTCCAGACTTAAATATCTAGGACAAATTATCGATGAAAACGGAACATGACCGGATCCTTCAAGGGCGAGCGCGATAAAGGACATGCCTGCTCCAAGAAATGTAACAAAGTTACAAGCATTTTTAGGATTTGCTTACTACTATCACACATATATACATAATATGCATAAATTAAGAGAACCCTTGAATAACCTGCTTAAGAAAGATATGAAATGAAATTGAATGCAATAAATGTCAAAGTGCTTTCAAAGAGATCAAGAAAGTCTTAACATCGCATTTGTCACTTGCTCATTTTGACCCTAAATTAAAGATTGTGGTTACATCAGATGCAAGTGAGACTGGTATTGGAGCAGTGATACTACACAAATATGAGGACAGAACAACTAAACCAATAGCTCATGTTTCAAGATTATTAATTGCAGATGAAAGAAGCTACAGCCAGATATGAAAGGAAGCATTGGCCATCATATTTGCCACGAAAAAGTTTCATAAATTCGTAAATGGTAGAGAATTCAAACTACAGACAGACCGTCGTTCATTATTGTCGATATATGGGTCAAAAAATGGTGTTCCCACACATACATCGAATAGACTGCAGAGCTGGGGAACTATCCTATTGAATTATAATTATAAAATAAAATTTCTACCATCCAAAAAATTAAGTCATGCAGACGGATTGTTTAGGTTAATACCAAGATTCTGTGAACCACTTGAAGACACAGTAATTGCGGTGATAAACGCTGAAAATGAAAATAATAACGTATTATACAATAATGTAAGAGAATTGCCAATTATATTGGAGGAAATAAAAATGAAGGCAGAAAAAGACCATTTTATAATGATCCAAAAGAAAATTTTTTTGGAAATAATGCATTTTCATTATGTATTGATGTTCTTATGTACACAGAGAGAGTGGTGATTCCAGCATCATTGCAAAGATATATGTTAAAAGAATTTCACAGAAGACACCCAGGAATTTCTAGAATGAAATCCTTTATGAGGTGTTATACTTATTAGCCAAAAATGAATCAATATATCAAAATTTAGTGAAATCATGCAAAAGTTGTGTTCTGGCAGTGAAGTCACCGCCTATCAAAATTTAACCTTGGTTAAAAAACTGATATGCTATGGCTCAGAATACATATAAATTTCACAGGACTGTTAAATATACTATCTATTGGTAGTCAATAATTGCACTAAATGACCAGAAATATTAAAATGTATAAGACCGAATACCGCGATAACGATAAATTTCCTACACGAGATCTTTGCAAGGTTCGGTGTTCCCGGGTCTATCATTTCAGATAACGGGACTCAATTCACGTGTTGTGAATTTAAGTTATTTTTTTTTGTTGGCAAATCATTGGCAATAGGACATATTACAACTGCCCCCTTATCACGCAAGAGCAAGCGGACAAGCGGAACAGTTTGTCGATACATTTAAAAAGGCACTAAAAAAGCCAGAGGGAGAGGAGTCAGATGAAGTAATGATTGAGCAATTTCTGAGTGTTTACAGAATAATACCAAACCCAAATACCGTGTCTGGAATGTCGCCTACGGAGTTGATGTTCACCAGGAAGACTTTTTCATTATTTTTTCAATTACCAGAAAGGAATTCTGGGAAGATGGTGGTTATAAAAAAACGGATAGGCAAAATGACATACAAGATACAGTAACGAAGGTGGGGGGAACATAAGCAACACTTTAATCCGTTAAAACGTAGATTCACTTCTTTAAAAAGTTCCCAAAAAGAGGTATCAATGGAGATTCTGTATGACATGTTTAACATACCCACACTATCAGAAATTGTTGAACGAAGGGTTTATGGCAAAAGAAAAAGAATGCTAACAGAATTTCTAACTATTTAACCGAAGCTGAAGAAGTATAGATTCTAGGGAAAGTCATCTCAAAGGGAAGGTGATATATAGTAATAAAGTGTCGCTGCCGACACTGGAGTTTGAACACAGATCACCAGAGAGCAAACACAGGCGATCCCATTTTGAATAAGTGGATCATGTTATGGAAAAGGAAATGTATATATGGGAATTAGCGTGGCGTCTAAGTAACCTCTATATGGATCACTATTCATTGGTTACTTTTCGAGCGAGTATTATCGAGCAAGTACTATTAGTGTGAGTGTTATTCAAAGGCGTCTGACACCAGTATTGTCGAACGGTGTTACTATAGTTGTATCTGCGATTACAAAGTCTCTACTACAACGAGCATTACGAAAGAGGTAACGAGTATACGTTGGCATCACAAAATGCTCGCTACGCCGATAAATAAGCAGTAACAGTCATTCTCTTTCTCTTATTTCTCCCAGGGACGGTAAGGTGTGCAGGGTTGAACGTGAAGAAAAGTACGCACACACACCAGAACTTTTTCCTTTACTTTCTTCAATGTAATACTTTTCACACAGTCTTCTTCTACACACATTCTTTAGTTTTTAACTGTTTTCTTCATTCATTGTTCAGTAACATGTAACAATATTTTATTGTCTATGTGTTCCATTGTTTTGTTAATACATTGTCGTAGTTTTGTTGTTACTTGATCATTTTATTACCCGGACTCACATTCTGAGTTTGTCATTTTTTGTGGGATAAATATACCAGGAAACACAGGCTATCCACTTAAACATTCGACCAGCTATGGCCGCAACACCATCACAGCATTCATAGCTTCACTTCCTTGCAACGAGACCATCATAGTTAATGTAAAACAAAAGAATAATGTAATTAACACAATGAAGTCATGAACTACAAAGTGATAGACAGGATATTAAATATCCATGTCAATAATATTTGGTTGATTATTCTGAAATGGAAGAAAATTAGCATTTTTACAGAAATTTTCTTTACAAGCAACTCGATAATTTTTTTAGTCACATGAATCTGGAAATCCAACATTTAAGAACAATTTGAACATTAGTTGCCATAGAAACTATTAGTAATAACCTATACTGGAATAGTTTAAAATCCAAGGTAAATCCCTTGTTGAAAGGAAAGGGACCAGCTTTCTCTGATAAAGTTTGCTAGTGAGAATTTACAGAGTGTAACGGTGAATTGCGTCAACCCGACAAGAGACACAGAGTTGGTTTGGTGTGGTGACATAAGCTCTAGGAGTTACATCAAAGGCTCTGCAATTAAGCTTATTATCTAATTTTTCTTGTGTTCATACACAAGTTTTATGAACCAGTACCAATATTTTCCAGAAAGGCACAAGAATCAACCAAAATGAATATTAAGATTGCTCTCAACTAGCCACCTTGAGTTTTCTTTATCGTACTGACAATAAAATCATTGCAAAGACTCAAAAGAAAATAACATGAATCCCATATCTCAAAATTTGTCATGTTTCATTACTAAGTTCAAAGATTTTCTGACAACAAGGACAAACTTATGGACATTCATTAATGTAACAGACAAGAGACTGAGTTGATTGCATATGGTGCAATAACCTTTCTACAATTGGCTGTTTATAAAGGACATTCTACTTTGAGTAGGTGGCACTGACAGAATCTGCAATGAAAGATATTAGGCAGATATTAGTCAATAGTCAGCATGGGTGTAGGACTGAGAGATTTTTATAACACTATCTTTTTCTTAGTTGTGAGGAACACTCTTGACATGCATACAACTAGATAAGATAAATACAATTAAATTGTTTAAATAAAAAACATTCCTATAACTCTAGATGCATACATAAAACATTCCATATATTCAGTTAAAAGTAAAAGAAAATTCATCATTGATAATAGATAAAAGCATGGCCGAAAACGCTTGCAAAACATTTGGACAATTTTGGACAAGAAATTACACAAACACATGAGAAATTATATAAAAACTCAACCACTGCACCTTGTCAGTTGTTTTCAATGAAACTCGCATTAAAGAGGGATTGCTGCCCAAATACACTATATATATATATATATATATATATATATATATATATATATATATATATATATATAACGAAATGGATTAAATCTGACAATTATTTAATATATTTTCTGTTTGTTTGTTATTTTCATAGATACAGTCTATTTAAGTAAATGCTCTGTTTTTAAATGAAACAGTATTAATTAGATTTACCAGTTTGAATTTTTGAGAAATTTCCTGAAACTGCTACTAGGGGACGATCTCCGGACTATAAATACTCTGTGATATTTTTCTCATATATATCAACATGTAAGTCTCTCGTGGAAAACACGTTTTCCATTGGGAAATGTAGAAACACACCAAAACGCACACACACACACACACACACACACACACACACACACACATGCGCATATGCACTTTCATTCACTTCACATCCTTTGAACTTTAAATAGTTTCATATTCTTTTTTCTTTTTTTTTCTTTTTTACACACATAATTGTCTGTTTATCTTTCTTTTTAATACATTATCATATGTTTGTTTGTGTGTGTATATATATATATATATATATATATATATATATATATATTGGTTCTTGTTGTTGCTTGGTATTTTATCATGATGGACACACATGCAAGTCCTCCATTTTTTCTCTTGGTATTCTGGAAGACACATGTTTTTCCCAACTGAAACACCTGACATACATAATGCCCACAACACATTTATATACAAGAAAGCCTAAGGCATAATTAGTGTTGACTGATTTTTTTTCTTTCCCCCCAGGATAATGGAAAATTGCAGCTCACATCTACAGCAACCCTGACCATAACTGTGACCGATGGAGATGATCTGGAACCCCAATTTAGACATTTAGCATGTCAGAAAGCATTTGGTGGAAAATGCTTTACTCCAACTTATACTGCTGATGTAGAAAGTGTGCTTGAGGTAAATTCTTTTATTCTTAAAAAATTACCATAGTAGTTGTCCAGTACTTGTGTTTTTCCTTAATTACAAATCCTCTTTCTATGGAATAGTGTTAATCAAACTCATTGGGTGCCCCACACCAATTTGTCTTATGCCAGACTAAACTAAGCTTATTAAGTAACATTACAAAATATTGCTTTCAACTACTTGTATGAATCTGGCAGGTAACAGCTATGACTTTTATTTTTATGATGAAATTTTGCTAATTGCAAAGAATGATCGATGTACATAAAATAAAATTTTGGTTCATATTTTTATCTTTCATTTTCATAAAATCCGCAGCAGTTCTTTTTTGATTTTGTTGGTTCCTTATACGACTTTGATGGATTGGTAGTGATAATTGCAGTGATGGATTGGTAGTGATAATTGATTTATTTAATCTTTAAGATTATCCTATAGAACAGTAGCTTAGAAAGTTAAAGGGTTCATTCATCAATTTGGTTGCATAGTGGTTGGGGTTTCAATTTTCGGGTTGGGTAGTACAGACTTAAACAGAAACATCCCTAGCAATAACTGATCAGTAAAAATAATCATAATCTATCCCCATAGATTAAAAAAAGTGTTTGGTTCTAAATTCCATGAAGGTTATCTGGATGGACAGACATCTGAAGATGGCCATAAACCCAGTGACCCAAAATATGATAAGATGAAGATATTATTCTGACTGACTGCAAATAATGTCAATAGCATTAGAATTAAGAATATAGAACATTACATAAATAGTATAAGTCCCATGCATGTCCAATCACAATATATATATATAATATATATATATATATATATATATATATATAATCTCAGCAGATTAAAATATAAGTAATTTTTCATTTTTGAATTCAGCCATAACTGTAATTAATTACATTGATGTTCTTAATTTCAAATTTGAAACGGGAAATGAAAATTAGAAGACACAGTTCTGAAGCAGATTCAAAGATGGAGAAAAAGTGAAAAACTTGCAAAAACATAATTCTTTGATTTAAAATAAAAAATAAAGTGGATAAAGTATTATTGAACTTAATTCTTGATTACGTTAATTGTATGAATTGATTTTTTTTTGTCTCTTTCAGTAAAATATATTTAAAATGATATTGTTTTTTATTTATTTATTTAAACAATGGTCCATATTTCTGAGTTTGAAACTAAGTATAACTTTTTTTTTTGTTCCAGAATTCCCCCATTTTATTCCAGTCTTCTGGTGGTGGTCCATTAATGCAGATTAAAGCTAAAGATGGTGATACACTGGCTGCTAAAATTGATTTCAAAATCAGTGCTGGTTGGTGTATTTCCTTTTACTCTCGCAAACATTTTTTAAGAAAATTCTATTAATTGAGAATATTTATACATTTTATTTTCATCCAATCATTTTTCACCATTATTTTCATCCAATCATTTTTCACCATTATTTCATCCAATCATTGTTTGGAAGCACATAACAAAAATTCTGTAACTATTTTAACACAGTAGAAATTCATGAATGATATCAATACATAAGGAATTTAATAATTCATAAGCAATTAATTTTGAAGAAAAACTGGAAAACATATTTCTGAAGATTGTTATTTTTTTAGTTTCTTAAAATCTTACTTTGAAATATAAATTCACATCAATTAACTGACTGGAAAAAAATTTAGTTGTTATTGCATAACTTAAGATAGGTGGTGTTGTAGGGAATGAACTGATAACAGTCAGTAAACAAAGAACTGATACACCTGTGGTATCTGTCTATATTTTTGAGATGAGGTAGTATGTACACTATTTACATTATTTGGACTATTGCCCTCATCTATAGTGTTGGTCTCAGCTTAGGCTTCAGCAAGCATCAAGATATTGAACTCTAGGCTTTCGGGCAGAAATGAACCCAGGCAAGACTATGCTGAAAGGCAGTCTTGTCTGGGGAGGTTGACAAACACAACCGTGTGTATGCGGGGACTTTGAGTATTTTTTGCCCAACCCTATAGGCCTTCAGCCATATCCTGCCTCATGGGGAGGTTGGCTTGTTTTCCAGCTTAGGCTTGAGCAAGCACTAAGACGTCATACTCTCTGCTTTTAGGCAGAGAGGAATCCAGACGAGGCTATGGTGAAGAGCAGTCTCTTGTCTGGGGAGTTAGACAAACCCAACTCTGTATATGCAGGGTCTATGGGGAATTTCTGCCCGAATCTATGAACTCAGATTGTCCCACATAAAATCGGCCTTGTGTCACATCCTGCCTTGTGGGAAGGTCCAGTAAATCCTGGCTTGTTTTCCAGCTTCAGATGAACTTATAAATATCTACTTGCATTGTTCTTGTTTAAAATAAACCCTTATATTTTGTGAGTTGCCATTATTAATTCAATAACCACCCCAGACAACATTACAAAAGGTGACATTTAGTATTTAATTTTTAATCATTTCACACCAAGCAAGGTGATAATAAAAGCCGCTAGAATGCAAAGGAGGCTACTGAGAGTGAAAGAAAGAGGATTTTAGAAGAACAGGATTCAAGGAGAGATGATAATTGAAATTACATTTAAACTTTTTAAGATTCTATTTGACAGAGAAGATGGAAGAGAGTTCGACAAGTGAGAAGTCAAGAACAGAAAATATTAGCATGGAACTTGTGGTTACAACAAACAATTTCATCAGTGAAACTATGGGACCTAACTGCCAATCTAGTACTGCACTTAAATTAATGAAGTCAAAGTATCAAAGAGGAAAGCTCATCAGAACAATTTTGTCAAGAATCACTAGATATAAAGCAGAAGCACCACACTAGATGTCGCAGCAATATTTAATGTGCAGATGAATGGTAGATTTATTAATGTGTAAGATAGATTATGGCAAGAAAAATTGTCTAATGTAACTTAATGAACAGTCTTTTCTAGCAGCAGATGATGCATTGATTCAATATAATCATTCCACCTCATGTCTGTAAAAACTCAAGATGAAAACAGTGAAGTGAGTTGCTCTCCTGGTGGTTAGCATCAGCCATGATGATGAAAGCAAACAAGTGTCTTTGAAGACCATTAGTAGATAGCAGATTTGTTCTGGAGCTGTCCTTGCTTGAATTAACAGATTTTTGATTTCACCTGCTAATTTGATTTTATCAAATCTATCAGATTTACTACTAAGACAGGAGTAAATAATTGTGACATTTGCATAGATAACAGGAATTGTTGACATCAGGAAGGTAATTGATGAAATTAAAGAATAGTGGGTCCAAGATTAGAGCCCTGGAAGGTGAGCACCTGCTTTAATGCTAACATATCCAGAAGAGTTGCCATTCAAGACCACTTTCATTATATGGTTTAATAAGAAAGATTGAATCAAAGAAACGGCCAAAAACACCATAACCTTTCATTCTTGGGCAGAAGACCATCATGTCAAAGCCTGTCAAATGCCTTTGAGATATGCAAACCAAAAACTCGATCTTCACCATTCTTATCTAAAACGGCATCCCAAGCTTCACCACTTTTATCTAAAGCAGAATTCCAAGCCTCATCCTTTTTATCTAAACCAGAATCCTAAGATTCACCATTCTTATCTAAAGCAGCATCCCAAGGTTCACCATTTTTATCTAAAGCTTAATACTTTTAGCAATAACTGTCAACACATCAGCTGTTGACCTAAAGAAGAGAAAGCTATACTGAGTTAATTAGAGTCTCTAGTATTTTGCCAAAGAGAATTAAGACTAAGATCAATAATTTAAAAAGGATCAGATGCTTTAAAACAGAAACTACAGAGAATTTCCAACAATCTGAAAAGCAAGAAGCAGGAAGACATTTATTACAGAGCTTAAAGAGAACAGGGGAACATTTAAGGACAATTACAGGAATAACATTGAGTCCACATGCTTTGTGGAGTGGGATCAAGTTTAAGAGATGGTAGCAGAAACTATAGAGAGTTAGGTTTACAAGCTCATTTCACATCATAAACCACTTAGTATAATAGTTTCAAGCCTTACCGAGTGACTTACTATTGTAACATTGTATCAGACTAAGCTGATCTTAAGAAACATAATTTTAGCGATAATTTTATTAGGTTTAATAAAGAACATAAAACTTATAGTGATTTTAAATAATCTTCAGGAATTGTGATATGAATTGGTCAAGAAGTAAATATCTCAATAAATATTGTTTTAGGAAATTGTAAAAACGCTTGATTCCATTGGTGAAGTTGAATTAAAAAGAACAAAAACTTGTAATTTTGACGGATAATTTATTGTTAAAAACAGATATCTTTCGGAAATCTTTTTCAGTACTTGATCACTCTTGATAAATAAACCAAACAGTAACTAAGCTACATTCTATTCATTATAAATTCAAATTAACAAAAAAAAAAAAAAAATTGATCGAATTGAGTTTGCGAGACATGCATGAGCTGAAAGCGTGACAATTGCTTAAAGAAAGAACTCAATTCGATCAATTTTTTTTTCTCCGTTAAATTGAATTTATAACATATACAATGCAGCTTAATCACTGTTTGATTTATTTTTCAGAATGATCAAAGATTGCAAAAGCTTTCTGAAATATATCTGTTTTAAGAATAAATTATTCCTTAGAATTACAAGTTTTTGTTCTTTTTAATTGTTTTCGGAAGTTTAGAATTTTGTGTAATAAATCTGCATGCAGGCTCTTACAATATATCAACATTCTTGGTAGATTTTATATTTTCAAAGTACAGGATAGTCAGAGACAAAGGTGATGGAGAGAAAAAGAATATAGATGAATTTGGCTAGATTGAGAAAAGAAATTTAAAATTATTCTATTAAAAATTTTGAAACTACCTGTGTCTCTCCCTTCATATGTATGTGTAGACGTGGCAATGTCAACAAAGCCCAGTCTGATGAAATCCTAATGGATGAAATGTGTCACAAAATAACTCTTTCCAGTTTATCTTATTTTTCTAAAAAATTGTCCTTTATTAATTTAGACGCACTTAATTTTTTAATCATTTTTCCCTTTTATGTTCAAATCTTTTTTGAGAAATGTCTATTAAAATATCCTGTTTGAAAATAAAATATTTTTGAATTTGTTTTTTAGTTCTGCCAAGCCAGTACAAGTCCAATTTTAAAATCAGGATAACACCACCAGAAAAGGGTTCTGATGGCTATTATGCTGCATCTCTGACGTTAATAAAGTCAATAGATAAATCCGCTCTGGTAGGAACAGTCATTTACATTACGGTAAGTGAATTATATGTGTGTGATGTTTATTGACATTTATTGAAACTTCCATCAATTTTCAAGGCTGACTTTGACTCAATAGATTTTTGGTCCCCATCACCTTTGCTATTGAGTGTAAGACAAGGATGTGTCTTTTCACTGGACTTATTCATCCTATACAGTGAGACAATTCTGAGAGAATTAGAAGTCTTACCAGGATTCATTATTGGTAGCCACAATATTAACAACATAAGATATGCAGATGACACAGTATTGATAGCAGACATGGAAAGAAAACAACAAGAACTCCTATAGAACATAGTAAAGGAAAGCAAGAAGAAAGGACTAAACATAGACTCCAAGAAGACAGAATTCATGGTTGATAACAAAAGGATAAACCCAAAATGCAAATTACGAATCGCAGATATCAAAATCAAACAAGTACAAAAATTGAAATATCTGGGAAGTATTCTACCAGTAGATGGAAAGTGTGACATTGAAATCTGAAGCCAAGGATGCCTTCCAAAAGCTAAGCAGGGTATTAAGAGATAGAATAATATCTTTAGAAACAAAGAAAAGAACAATTTTGTGATATCTGTCCTCTTATATGGCAGCAAATGCTTGACAATCTCCTCAGAAATGAGATTGAGACTTGTTCTACAGAAGGATGCTGAGGATACCAAGGACTGAACATGTGAACAATGACAAGGTTTTAGAGAAAATGAGAACAAAAAGGAAATTTCTACTTGACATCAGGAAGAGAGTTTAAATTTCTGGAGCGCATAATGAGGAAAGAGGGCTTGGAAAGTCTGATACTCACAGGACAGATTGTGGGTAAAAGGGACAGAGGAAAACAGCGCATAACATACTTGATGAGCTTAAGTAAATGAAATGGTGGAACAGGGTTTAGGAGAAATAAAGAAAAGCCTGGTAATATATCTGTCGTAATCTAATCTGTTTCACATTCTTCACTGTGATGTCTTTGTCCTTGAACCTCACAATTGGTTCATTGAAACATATTTCTTGCCATCCATAATCCTTGTATCTGCCAAAGGAAAAATCTGCCAACTTTTATGCGTGCCTCAGGTAGTTACATAGGTTTAGCATGTAATTTACATGACTGTGTAAGGCACAGGTGATTTTGTGACTCTTTCATTGGGAAGATAGTCCATATCCATTATTAAGAGCAACAAAAGACATGAAATTATAGAGAGTCATAATCGCCTACATCCTGAAAAGACATGGCACATAAAGAAGTATGAATTTTGTCTTGGAATAAAAGAGAAAAAAGTTCCATAGTTATTAAAACAACCAAATGTTTTATTAGATTTAACCAATTTCTACCAACCCTATAATACTTCCAGAAGAATTCCATATATATATATATATATATATATATATATATATATATATATATATAACAGAGGATGTCTGTTTCCCTGTGTGATACCTTTTCACTTGAAATCCATCAACCGATTTTGACCAAAATTGGCACATACATTATACAATGTAAGAGATAGATTCTTAGCATGAAAAATTAATAATTTGTAAAAAATCAATAATCGATAAAGCCAATCAAAAATCAATAAATTCAACTGTTTTCCTCTGATTTTGTTCAAACTTGGTATGTAGGTTACTTAAATCATGACGAGCTTAACAATACCTCATTTTTATTTCTACGTTACTGCATTTAGTGAAAAACTGCAAAAATGAAAAATCGATTTCAACACACACTGAAACTCCCTCAATTTTACAGGCAATCTAATATAAATTTCCCTCAATTGTAGCTAACAATAAGTTGATTGTTTAACAGTCACTTAACTTGATAATTGAGTCCACCCATATAGTGAAAAATCCACGTAAATAGTATATTTATACTAAGCAATATCTTCCAAAAGGAGTAATGAAAGTCATGAGCAGATAGTTTTCTTTACTTAATGTAATTTTGTAGGATCTGCTGCTAGCATCTAGTTTAGAAAAAAATTATCTCCATTTAGTTTAGGTAAAATATCATTAAAATTTGGTAACGTGTAATATTCCCTTTTCACAGGTAGATTTAGCTTTTTCAAATCTACACATATTCGGACATTTTTGTTTCTTTTTATTACAGGTGCTGTAGGCCCAAACCAATCAGTTGGTTCCATAACCATTTCAATAATTCCCTCATTTGCCAGTCTATTCAATTCTTCCTTTACCTGAGTTAAAACAGGAAATATGACTGTCTTTTAGCTTTTCTTACACAGTAGGCTATAATATCCGCTTTTAGAACTAATTTAACTTATACAACCAGCAGTGTTAAATGAAGTCTCCAATTGTATTTTGTCTAGGCATTTCACTAAATTCATTTTAGTTGTCACTCATCTGAACAAAAAGTACTGTTCTTCTTTACACATTTAATTTAATATTTCCAAACTATATTTCCCCTTCATTATGTGTTGTGGTGTGATGGATGTTGGTGTAGAATGAGAACTCTGAGAGCCGGGTTCAAATTCCATTCAAGTTTGTTATATTCATTTATGCAAAAATATCCTTGGGAAAGGCATGAATCGATCTGTTCTCCATCAGCTATGGGTTAAATAGCAGGACAGACTGGGTTCTTTAGCCTTGGTTAGCAACAAGTCTACTGTAGAAAAAAATAGAACCTACTACAGGAAAAATCCTCTGCCTCGTCAGTCATGTATTGAAAGAAACATGATCGTCCAAGCATGTATTACATGTGGCACTTAACTGTCTAACTGATTTCCACTTACCTATTTCTGTTGTAGTAGTAAATTTACCAATGCAGTGAACTATTTATCCGGGACTCGTGAAGGTGCCATTTATTGGTTTTAAGGAAGGTTTTACTTTCAGATTTTTGTATGTTTGGGTTGAGATAATGTTTATCTCTGTACCTGTGTCAATTCTAAATGTTACCACTGTTTTAGAAATATTTAAATTGTTGTACCATGGGTTATTAAGTTTTATTTCTGCTAACTCTCCTAAGAAATATCTGCATTTTTCTTCATTTACTATATGTATCATATTAGTTTTGTTTCTCTCGTCTATAGGGAAGTTATTAATTTTCCCACATTACTTGCATTGTTTCCGTTCTCACTGGACAGTTTTTAAAATCATGTTTTCTACTGAACTTGTTGCTGTTACTATTTTTCCTTCTTGCTGCATCTTGTCTTCATCTGGGTTTGCCATCATGGGTATGATGATAAACTACGTCCGTGTCCAGGGCAAGATGATAAACTACGTCCAACAGCAAGGCCTCTGATCAGGAGGCTTTGAGGAGCATGGAACCACCTCTTAATTGCTGTTGTGCCCAGGTCTGACCCGGAATGGTAGCACCTGTTAGGGTCCCAGCTATGGGCAAATAGTTAACCCCGAAACTGAGCTAAAAAGCATTTTGAAAGTGTAAAAAGAGGTTTAATACCAGAAATACTTTGTAAAAAAATGATTACCAGAAATAGATTTTTGACAAAACGAAAATATTACCAGAAAAAAAGTTGTCAGCATTAAATGATCCATTGAGGCTGATATGCCATAAACCAAATCAAACCAATCATCTGGTTCTTGAGTACATCTACATTTTTCTTGTGTATTTTCTTTCATTTGAGATTTTACTTGTTCACTGCATCTGGCCATTTCTATAACTTTTCAAGTTTCAGATCAGGAATTATTAGGTTGGTGCAAAAATAATGACGTAATAATGTCGTTTTTTGACGTTAAAAATACGTCAAAAAACGACATTATTACGTCATTATTTTTGCACCAACCTAATAGCTGTAATCTTTTGGATAGGTCCTTATTCCATAACCCTGTCACAAGACAGTCTCTGATTTGGTAATTTTTCTTTGAAAACTTGCATGGTTCTGCTAATTCATGCAATGTGAAAATAAATGTTTTCATTAGTTCTCCTGGTAACTGAATTCTAAGATAAAATTTTGCTCTCTCATGTATTATGTTTCTTTTAGGCATAAAGTTGGCATTGAATTCTTTCAAAACTGTCTTGTATATATTTGCATCTTCTTGTCATGAGAAAGAGAATGTCTGGAATATATTTTTTACTTGACTTCACATGCAAATATGTCTATGTACTGATTTGAGTCTTTTCTTCCTATAGTTTTGGTACAACCATTTCTACCAATTTCTGAGATTTGTAAAGTTGAACACCTCCAGTAAAGTTAATTTGGACATTTCTTTTTCAAATTCGGTCCTGTTCTTCTATTAGAAACTATTTTCCTCTTTTAGAACAATTTCCTCTCTGACACCATGTTCCATTGGGTTCAGAGTGGAAAGTAAACCTTTATGAAACTGAGTATTAAAAATGAAAACAACAAAAAGATTACATAAGACATGCTAAAATCAACAATTTTTTTATTTCAAAATCTTGCTCATTCTGTTCTTGCTCTCAGCATTCCCTACTGGGATCGGGTTATTATTTACACATCATCAACAGTGATGTTATGGAACATGAACCTTTTTTTTTTCATTTTATAACTGTCTGAATTTAAAAAAAAAAAAAAATCTGACACATAAACAATTAAAATAAAATATAAAATTCTGAATTATGTTCTGTAACACAAATAATGGCACTTTTCAGGGCTACCAAAAGTTGACATTTTTAACTAATGTACTCAATCTTCATTGCCATATTCACAACGTTTTGGCCATTGTATGCTCTGGACTTCTTCAGGTGATTGAAATTTCAAACCAAACTCTTTATTTTGCCTATTGGAGTAGATTGTTCTAGTTCCACGTGCCATGCCTCTTCCCAAATAATTCTAATTAAAAAAACAACAAAAAATGCATAATAATCATGGGTTAAATTCTATTGACAAGATCAGTTACCCAAATAACTTGGGGTCAAGCATCAAAAAACTGTTCTAGTTGCTGGTCAATATTAAGTCATTTTTAGGATCTGGTCAACTCTTGGTAATGGATAGACTGTTCTATGGTTAGTTCTGATACCATCCATTCATATTGCTAGCAACATGTTGGAATGTATAGATAGATAGAGAGATTGAGAGTAGGTGGGAGAGCTAAGGTGTTAGACTGATATGGCTGAAGTTGTCCCCCATAAAGTGTCACCTACTTAAAAATTGAACAAATAAAGCTGAAAATAAAAACACCTGAACATATTCACAAGCCAGTGGCATACTTTGGATTCATTTTTCCTGCTATTATAAAACATGAGCTTCTAGTCAGAATAATGTCCTGTATTTAATCAGGTAGAGTAAAATTTTATGATGAATTTTTTTTCTCAAAAATAGGGTATCGTTCTGTACACAGGTAATTTTTTGGAAGAGGTGAAAATTATGCATTTTCAGTGACTTGTTGCACTATAGGCAAGTAAATAAATGTTTTTCTAGAGGCATTAAAATGCATTGCAAAAAAGGTTCAGGGGTTGGTAAAGTCAGCTTATACATAAGTATATAGAGTACTTCTTTTCCTGGAGAATGTAGGCCATCACTTTTTGGTGTAATACTTTGGAAAGTCCTAACCCAAAACAGTCAAACTGTATAAATTCTCCATTCATCTTTAGAAGTAAAATTTTTAATTTTGTCAAATTTGTTAAAGTTTGAATCCAGTTGTTTTTTTGTTTTTTTCTTTCTTTTTCTATTTCTGTGATTGTAAATTTTTTTCTTTAACAATGTTTATATTCTAAGAATACAGTAGAGAGGCCATTTCTATGAACATTTGATATTTGACCCACAATGCAGATTGTTCCATGTTGAATCAAAAACTGGTTTATTTTCATTTTTTTTCTGAATTTATTTTGTCTCCAAAAGTCAAATCCTACACAAAATTCTAATATATTCTCATCACTCGGTGGATGGTAGATTTAGATATAAAATGATTAGTCATTGTCTTTCTGTTCTAAATATCAAGATGATCTTTGTCTTACAAAATGCAGCAGATGAAACAAACAAATTCTGTAAATTGTTGGTAAGTGGTTATTTATACACTTAACTTTTTGCTGTAAGTGTTACACGATGAATTTGACAAAATCTATAAAATACAGTGTATAATTTTTGTCACAATAATTTAGACATGCATATATTTTTTGTTTGCATACAGGCCACTGAAGATACTACACGCCACCTTTTCAGTGTAGCAAGAATCCTATTTAAGGTAAGTCTGCACTAAATATCACAGTCATGTTTACAAGTTTAAATAAGTATGTTTATAATTGTAAGCACTATATGCAAATGAATATGAACAAATTCTTCTACAAGCAAGGTAGCTAAATATATTCTGATTTTAGTGTAAACTAAATTTTTGTTTCCAATTTCTTATCACTTGTTTTTATCATATCTCAAAACTACCTAAATATATCACCAGTTGGAAGTTAAAGCCGATTCTCGATCTTTTACTCAATGGCCAAACTCAATTTTTATTTCATTAAGGAGTCCGAGAAAAGAAATAACAGTAAGTTGAATACACGTCTGTGACGGGTACACACCTGGCCCAGGGTCGAATCCTTTGGTTACGGCGCCAACTGTGACGTCGCTCCTCCTGGTCGCTCCTCCTGGTTCCAAGCGTGCCGCTCCAACCTCTTGGTTAGATGATCACCAGCCTCGCCTTTCCCAACCCACTTCCAATACCTGGTTGCTAAAGCAACTGTACTGATCTCCGGTCTGTCTACCCACGCTGTGTTTAGATCTTAGACAGACGGGACCAGCAGGGATTGGGCCGTATGCAAGTTGAGTCCGACGGGGGTGGCAAAACACAAGTAAAAGAAAAAAAAAAAAAACTCACGAGACAAAAAAATTACTGATAAAAAAAAAAGGGTGACAACCTTTTATATCTAATGTCCGTTACATAAAGAAAAATTGTTCTCATTCCCGACCCGCTCTGTGGACTATGGCACCAAGCTTCTATCATACAACTTAACGATTTCGAATTGTCTACTCTCCAGAATTGTGTATGACGGAGTGTGGTTTAGTTCGACACTGGGGCTAATTTCTATCAATCATTCGCAGTTGATTCTTCTCTTCGACTTGAGTTGTATTTCTTCACTTCGATCTGGTTGGGTCGAATTCTGTTCTCGGCTGGGCTTGATTTTAACTTCTTCTTCTTCCGTCCAGTAACTCTTTGGCCTTGTCTTCGACTTGGCTGCAACTTCTCCGCGGCTTTCGAGTAATCTTCTTCTTCGTCGACTTAGATAGAACTTCTCTTGTCTTTGACTTGGGCCGGAAGGATTTCTTGTTTTCGACTTGGGCTGGAAGGATTTCTTGTTTTCGACTTGGGCTGGAAGGATTTCTTGTTTTCGACTTGGGCTGGAAGGATTTCTTGTTTTCGACTTGGGCTGGAAGGACCCCCCGCCGCAACCCAGCCGCAACTCTCTGTCGTCCGAGGTGATCTCTTCTCGCTGCCGTCCGGGGCTGAACTCATCTCTTCGTCGATTGGGGTCCTGCTTTTATTGACGCCGCAGCAAACCGGGGTGGGTCTGTCGGCGTCAGGGCTCTCTCGATAATCCCAAAAGTCGCATTAGTTCTGATTTCCCATTATCGCTATTATTTTCACCCCTACTTCCTCACAGTGCCTCTGGGGGGAAGACGCATACCCATCTCTCCCGGTCTCTCGTATGTCAGGTGACCGTTTTCGACCAATGGTTCTTGATCGAGCATTCTCCCTCCTCTTTCCGCATATCACGTGACCGCTTTCGGCTAATGAGACTGTGGTGGGACGCCTCCCGTCTCCAATCGGGCGTGGCTTACATCGTTCTTGTTCTAAAAAAAAACAAAATCTAATTTGGCCTTTTTCACACGTACGAAAAATGATAATCTTGGCTTTTTCTCACCTGGGTTCTGTCAAAACAGCCTGCCGCTAATTAGATGTGACTTCAGGAAAGAATATTGGCGCTATCTGTGAGCCGAGACAATCGTTTTCTTTCCTTCTTTGTTTTTGGTCAGACCTGATAGTCAAAAATCTTAATTATCTGAATTGAAAATGTCTCCACTTCATCATCGTGGGGTTCCAATTTTTAACAGGTCAGAATCTGTATACAGTTCCACCGGTCACCACCTCAACACAAAAAACACCTTTCCTCCGATTAAAATTTCGTTTTCATTGTTCAAAAAAATCTTTATTGTTTCAGCCAACCTTAACAAAACTTCCATCCTACGCGGACACGGAATTAGTTCAAGTGCTTGACCTGATAATTTTGACACTTGTTAGGTGCTGGTCTTACGTGTGTGTTTTCGCTTACGACCTGGTTCCGTATTATGTTTCTGTCTTTCCTCTTCTTTTTGTTTTATTTCATTATCTCCAAACTCTATTTCTTCAACCAAATATAACAATTTCTATTTCCCTGGATTTCGGTCAGGTAATTTGACCTGATATATTTTGACACCTGTCTTGTCTTAGTTTTACTTATGACCGGGTTTTGTTTTATCTATTCCTCTTTCTCTTTCTTTCTATTATATTTTTTTTTTCTTCTTCTCTTTGGATCGCCTAAATACAGTTAGAGAATTATTCTCAAAACTCAATTATTCTTCGTTTCTAAATAACTAACAACTGGTTAATAAACCGAATAAAAATTAAATCATATTTCTATGAATATCTCTTTTTAGTCTTTCTAAAAATGCAGGGTGCCACACGTCTAACAAGCTTTAAATTCTAGATTAGAAATCAAATGTTTATACAAAGATGACACTTTAAAATATATGTTTGTATGTGTGTGTGTGTGTGGGGGGGGTCATAGAAATTTGAGTTTGTATGTGGGGGAGGGTCATAGAAATTTGAGTTTGTTGAGCTTGTTACAAGATTCTGGGCCAAAGATGAGTATGTGTCTGGTCTGTCTCAGACACTTTGAAGTTTTCAGTGCTTCATTGTGTAACCCTTCTCTTAGACTGGTTGCCACTCAAGGTTATAGAACCCAGTCTGCCCTGCTATTTACCTATAGCTGAAGGGAGAAGAAGAGGATTCATACCTTTTCCAAGAGTACACATATTTAATTCTGGGAATCAGAAGATTGTCCAAAGGCAACACACATATCCCATCTTTTCATGACACTGCTCTAATATCACTGTTTGCATCCCATTAGGTATTTGAATTTGTGGGAGGGTGTCATAGAGATTTAAGTTTGTATATAGGGGGTGGTCATAGAAATGTAGGTATGTACAGCCTCAATGTGGGATTCTCCTCTTGATGTGGCATATAATGGATAATGTTCTTTACAATCTGGAATTTCTCTACCCTCCCTCCAGTCCCTATACCTGCCTTTATCAATTCCTTTAAAGACTTGTATTCCACATCCTTCACCTACTCCTCCACCACTCCCTCTTTTTAGTGGACTCATCACCCACTTCCTCATCTGAGTCATTCCAAATTGGTTTATCCCTTAACTTCTAGGAACCTGTTACATTAATCTGATAAGCCTTATCATCCTCATCAATTTCTATTCCCAATAAATCCTGTTCCAATTTCCTTGGGATTCATGACAATATATCTACATAATTGTTCTCCCTACCTGAGAGATATTCTATATGACAATTATAGCCACTTAACCCATTGCTGAAATTGCTTATTCATTCATTTAACCCCAAACAGATATTATATGTGTTTGTGATGCGTCTCTAACACAAACTATGCTCCATTTAAGGTAACAGTGCAAATTATGAAGTGCATGCCCTATCGCATAGACTTCATTTTCAATCATTGGTCATCTCTGGTTTTGTAGGGCATAGCTTGTATAACAAAAATAAATCAGTTTCTTCCTTCACACCCTCCAGAGGTCCTTCCCATGGCTGTGTCAGACAAGCTCCAATGCACTTGTTACTCACATCAGTGTGCATCATCTGTTGGCTTAAGTCTATGTATCCTAACAAAGGCACAGCCATTAGTTGGTCCTTTAGGGCATCAAAGGATTGCTGACAATCTTCTGTCCATTTAAATCTAGAATATTTCTCGGTCAGGTTTATTAAAGAGGCTTTGATTCTAGAAAACCCAGGTATAAGCCTTCTATAGTACCCTACTGCATCAATAAATCCTTGGACCTCTCTCATTCCCTTCACCTCAAATTTATCTGAGATAGATAGATGAAAAATATTACCAGCAATAAAATCTTGTTGGCATTAAATAACTCATTATATGTCATAAAACAAGACAAAACAAAACAAACAATTATCCTTCTGATCAGGAAGTTTTGATGAGCGTGGAACCACCTCTTAATTGCTGGTGTTCCCAGGTCCACCTTGACCTGAGATAGTAGCACCTATTAGGATCCCAGCTATGAGAAAATAGTTAACCCCACCAAAGGGGTCAAAACACTACAAAAGTGTAAAAATAGGTTTTAATACCTAATAGAAATTAATTAATAAATTACATTTTGTAAAAATTATTACCAGCAATGAATTTTGAAGAAAAAAATGATTATCAGCAATACATTTTTGAAAAAAAAATGTTACCAGCAATAAAAATCTTGTTGGTATTAAATAACCCATTGTGGTTGATATGCCATAAAACAAATGAAATCAAACCAATATATACTGAGATAGATAGATAGATAGATAGATAGATAGATAGATAGATAGATAAAAAATATTACCAGCAATAAAATCTTGTCAGCATTAAATAATCTATTATATGTCATAAAACAAGACAAAACAAACAATTATCCTTATCCCATTAATAACAAATGCAAGATACTTTGTATCCATCTGACACTTCAGTAATTTTAGTTTTAGAATATGCTACTTTAGTTGATCAAATACGATTTTCAAATTCTGGATGTGCTCTTTTGTATCTTTTTAAAATATGAATATATCATCGATATAGGCCATAATAAAATCCTCCAACCCACTAAACATGAATATGGGTTTTTGGAAAATATCAGGAGCTCCTGATAATCCAAAAGGCATAAAGGTTACCTGCCAATGCCCAGTTCTCAAATCAATTTTCCCAATAAAGCTATCACCAATCAGGGGTAGGAGGTAAGTTAACACTTTAGTGATATTATTCAATGGTCTAAAGTCAACAGAAAATCTGTGTCCCCTAGTTTTCTTTGTGACTACAACTAATGGGGGAAAACTCGAAGGTGACTGCAATCTCTGCACGACCCTTATATCCAACATTTCCTTAATTGCTTGTTCTATATGGCCTTAACCTTATTGGTAGATGATTTCACATAACAATTTTCATTTTTACTGCCTGGGTCCTTCCCAGCTCCTTATCACAATTTGCAATTATCTCCTCATTTCTTCACAGTAATTCAGATAATATCCCTTTAAATTCAACTGGGACCACTGGCTCCTTTTCATTTATTTTTGTGGACTTATTTCTGCGAATGTTCCTTTCTTTCTAATAACAGATTTGCCTCTTCATATCAACTGCCATTGCCTTACCTAATTCTGTATTGGGTAACACTCAAACTGTTTTATCAGCTATATCTACCATTTACATTGGAATGCTACTCAGCTTTCCTCTACCAGGGCTTCCAATATAGTGACTTCCTCACCTTCAGGCTGAAAATTCACTGAAGATGTGATTTGGTACAGTGTTCCTCCTCTCTCACTAGGAAATTCCATTCTACCAGTGCTCAATCATGGTATAAGGTGGCAATTTCATATTATCCTCCGAGCATACCTTCATTTTTGTTAATATCTTCTTACCCAATGGTATCTCTCCTCCCAGCTTCAAGATGTTGCCTCAAAGGAACTCAATGCCTCCTTCCTCTTGCGCCAAACTTTATCTAATATCAATTCACTCACAAAGTCTGCGGACACTTAAATACACTGTCAGGTTGGCTTATGTGTACCTAGCCATACAGGTAGAACAATTGTCCCTTCCAGTCTCTTCTCTTTATTATAAATCTAAGTAATGGTCAAATCTAACAGCTTTTGCCAACCTTTCCTCAGTCGTTTCCTCACTGTTAATTTCATATTTATTATTGACAAACCTGTATCATTTGATGCTTCCACTTTGATTCTGTATTTTGACATCAGAAATCAAATCTCTGTCATCTGACATCACATGATATACGTTTGTTGTTCTTTTCTTCTGTTCACACCATTTTCATTCCCGTCGGGTTTTCAGCCCTTGATCCTCTCAGTCAGAAATCTAACCTTTACTTACGATCATTCCACCTTTTAACTCTATTTATATTACCAGTATCCTTACAAACCATCTTGATGTGTCACTTTCTTTTACAACCATAGCATAGTGTCTGACTACATTTCCTCATCACGTGTCCTTCTCTATCGCAGGTCTAGTATTGGTGTGTGACGTTACATACTCTCCCTTACATGTCCCCCTTCTTTCCACATTTATAACATCATCTCTCTTTACATCTCCTCATCATTTGATCCTCTTTTCTACTGATCTTCTTTGTATCCTTTATTTTTTCACCTGGGTGTACCTTTAGATGTGGTCCTTTGGGTCAGAGGGTTACCTTTCAGGAGTGAGGGTAACCTTCTTCCATCCCAGCCTCTAACTACTGCAATGTGATTACTATTAACATCTTAAAAGAAGAGAAAGAATGACTAATCTCATAATTAGGAACATTGTTTATTTGTTTGTTTCCTTCTTTTTACTTTTCTTTTCTTTTTTCCTTTCTTTTATTTTTCTTTCTTTCTTTTTTTTCTTTCTTTTCCTTTAGCTTTCTCTTTCTTTTTCTCTTTTTCTTTTTCTCTCTTTTCTCTCTTTTTTCTCATTTTATTTCTTTTACTTTTTCTTTTTTCTTTCTCTTTTCTTTCTTTCTTTTTCTCTCTTTTCTTTCTTTCTTTTTCTCTCTTTTCTTTCTTTCTTTTTCTCTCTTTTCTTTCTTTCTTTTTCTCTCTTTTCTTTCTTTCTTTCTTTTTCTCTCTTTTCTTTCTTTCTTTTCTCTCTCTTTTCTTTCTTTCTTTTCTCTCTCTTTTTCTCCCTTTTTCTCCCTTTTTCTCTTTTTCTCTTTCTTTCTTTTTCTCTTTCTTTTTCTCTCTTTTTTCTTTCTTTCTTTCTTTCTTTCTTTCTTTCTTTCTTTCTTTCTTTCTTTCTTTCTTTCTTTCTTTCTTCATTCTGACCAGTTTATTTTGCATATACACATGGGCAAATGGTGACAATAAAGAGATGTATTTCCTTGCACCATTAACAACATCGGTGACCCTGGATTTCATACATGTCAACTCTGTGGCAGATCAAATGACCATTAAGAGATGCCAAGGCACCAACATTTAAGAATTGACAGTTGGAAGATAGTGCGACCAAATGAGACAGACATGAACTCTTGCACTGTATCTGTCCAGAGGAATAGATGAGGCTGTAACTAAAGGAACTGTGTATTTAACAAGTTTTACCATATCCATGAATTATGGATATATCTTGAGAATGCACTTCGATGACTTTAGCATTTGCTTAATGGATAATGATCATTGAGATTATCCATGAATCTGGACATTCCATTGTTATGAACTCATCACTCAGATTCAGTCTTTATAACAACATTTGATATGGTGACACTATGGTATAGATAAGTAATAAGTGAATTCTATTGACACGATTGAAATCTATATTATACAACACGTTCACTGCATGTCACCTAAACAGACGATTTCTTTTTACTGTCTCTTTCTTTTTTCGGATTTTCATCTTATTAAATTGTTTATATTAAACTGATTCCACTTGTTCACCATCACTCTTTCACTGATTATTGCATTTTGCTTGCCCTGTTCCTATCCTGTAGACATCCCTTGCTTAGAGGAATCCAGGATATCATATCCAGAGTCAAATCTCACATTCCGGTTTAAATATAAATTTAATTTGTGTCTGAGACTTAGGCTGTGACATAATTTAGTTCCATATGTGACACTACATATATATGCAGTCTGCCCTAATCTTGAGCCCTTCTACACTTGGGTTTACCCCAATTTGCTGCTTCCAGGTGTAACACCTAATTGGTCGGACAGTCCTTAGCCCTATGTTGAACTCTATTACAAACAAAATGCACTACTCCTGAGGTGGGGAGGTATGTTCCATCCTAAAACTACCAACTCTCCTTATTGGTGACATCTTTCTTCCAATCCTCTTGTTTCTGATGACAGTTTGATATGTTGTGATCCTTATTTCCACACCTGTAACACACCTGGATCACCTCAGTAGGTTCCCACTTTTTAGATACTCCCCCAATAGTTAGACACTCCAATCTAGCCAATATACTCTCACTAGTGCTGATGACCTGACTTGTAACATCAGTTATGGGCCATGTGTGATACATGCTTAGGTGATCATGTATCTTCCGATATATGACTGACAAAGCAGATTTTTTCCTGCAGTAGGTAGCCATTTCTTTTTGCGGTATACCAGTTGCCATCAAAGGCTATAGAACCCGGTTTGTTCTGCTACTTACCCATAGACCAAGGAAGAAGAAGAGGATTCATACCTTTCCCAAGGGTATTAGCACATAAGCGAATGTAATGGATTTGATTGGAATTTGAACTCGGCTCTCCAATTCTTCAATTTGAGCGCCAATCCATTACTGCACCATGCCTCCTTTTTGTAACATCACTGGGCCCATTCTTGTCACATAATCCCTAATTTGAGGATTTCAGAGGGAGTCAATAAAATAATCTACTAATAAAACTGAAATCAGATCAGGTAGCCTCCTCCGATCTGCATCGGAAGAGGGCTACCTCTGCTAATATTTTGATTCTAGTTGTCAATGCCTCACCCACAATGCTTTTCTCAAAACTGGCCAGTCCTCCTCGGCAGCTTGTTGTCCTAATCACAAAATATTTCTATTTTCATCTAACAACGTCATAATGAATTAAGAGACCTTGCCTTCTTTATAGTTGAATGCCAGGATGACTATTTCTGCATCCACTATGTCATAAATTGTTGTCTTTTTATAAAAGGCCAGCAGTCAAGCACGTAGCTCATTGGTACACCAGTGATCTTTAAATTATTACACTATTTGGACTGTTATCCTCATCTTCATTGCATATTCACAATGCTTCAGGTGACTGGAATTCTGAACTGAACCCTTTTATTTTATCCACCGGGGTAGATTGTGCTAGTTCCACGTGCCATGCCTCTTCCGGATGTCTCAGTTATTTCCCTTTAACTCAACTCTCCAAGTTTTGGTTCACCACTGCTGTGGCCTGGTATTGAACTCACAACTCTTTGGATCTAGACACTGGATCTAACCAATGTCTTTATCCACTGGGCCATGTATCCTGTCATATTTAGACTGGCTGCCCATCATTTGTGGATTTCACCTGTCCCACTCCCTTCCTCATATCTCTTTAATTTTTTTTTTCTCTCTCTCTTCTCCCTAGAATTTCCATCTGCTATCTTTAATCTGATCAGCACTAACTTTTCTCAATACCTGAGAACCATTGTTAGCACATAATCAAACAGAAGTTAAAGAAGCAGAAGAGAATTAAATTCTGACCGTTTTAATAATGGCACCCTGCTTGTCTTTTCATCTTGCCAATGTTCTGCTTTGTTGGGAGGCCATTTTTAAAAGTTGATCTCAATTGAACAAAAAGTCTCTCATGGCTCACCTGTTCCTAGCTTTATTGGGACTTACTTTCTTTTTCTCTCTTTTTCTCCCTTTTTCATTCTTTTTTTTCTCTTTCTTTTCCTTTTTTCTTTCTTTTTTCTCTTTCTTTCTTTTTCTTTCTTTCTCTTTCTTTTTCTTTCTTTTCTCTTTGTTTTTTCTTTCTTTTTTTCTTTCTTTCTTTGGACTTCACTGGTTCTACCAATGTTTGTCACACTCAATTGAACACTTAGTCTGGGCCTTGTAGGTATTCCTTCCTTCAACAATCTCAGCCTGCCCTAGACCGTGCCACCTTTCAATACAGCTGTGTGCAAGCTAATAGAAAACTACATGGTTCCCATACTAAGCTGAATGTTCTCTGTCTTGGAGGCTAGTTTGGGTTTTGGCTACATGGTACCACTATTTGTTAAGAATTTACTCTATGCCTTTTCTTCCTCACCCTTGTGTATCAGAATTTGAATGATATGGCAATGGAATTTTGTGGAGCAGGGAAGAAGAATTTTTGTTGGAAAATTGTGGCAGAAAAGAGGCTGCTCTCTTTAGTGAAATTTGGTAAAAGGTGGGTGTATGTTGTGTATCTTTTTGAGGGAAAGATATTGCTGTCCTGGGTAAGATGATAAACTACATCGAACAGCAAGGCTTCTGATCAGGAGGTTTTGAGGACTGTTGAAACACCTTTTAATTGCTGGTGTTCCCAGGTCCATACTGACTCAAGGTGGTAGCACTTGTTAGGGTCCCAACTATGGGCAAATAGTTAACCCCCAAACTAAGGTCAAAACACTATGAAAGTGTAAAAATAGGTTTTAATACCAGCAATAAATTTTTGAGTAAAAATTATTACCAGCAATACATTTTCGAGGAAAAAAAAATATTACCAGCAATACATCTTTGTAAATAATTGTTACCAGCAATACTTTTTTGAAGAAAAAAATATTACCAGCAATACATCTTTGTAAATAATTATTACCAGCAATACATTTCTGAAGACAAAAATAATACCAGCAATACATTTTTGGAAAAAATATTACCAGCAATACATCTTTGTATATAATTATTACCAGCAATGCATTTTTGAAGAAAAAAACATATTACCAGCAATACATCTTTGTAAATAATTATTACCAGCAATACATTTTCGAGGAAAAAAAATATATTACCAGCAATAAAAATCTTGTCAGCATTAAATGCCCCATTCAGGTGTTGATATGCTGTAAAACAAACCAAACCAAACAAACCAAATGAAAGATGTTGTATTTGAATGTCAACTAGACCATGTCTTCTTTCAATACAGCTGTGTGCAAGCTAATAGAAAACTATATCAATTCAAATGTATGCTCAGTTCCTGTTTGTTTTTAATTTTAGCTTGTCATTAAATTACCTTTGCAAGAGGATGTAAGCAAATTGGTCCTATTTATTTTTAATCATTTTTCTTTAATCCTTGCCTCTCATTAGATGACAGATTTTAGTTTTCTTGTAGCTTTGCATTTAAGCATATTATTAATTCATTGTTAATGAATCCATTCTTACAAGATATTTTATTCTTTCAGGGAAGAAGTTCAACAGAAACAACAGGTTAGTATATGTTCAATCTTCCTATAATTAGTCAAATATTTGATACTTTATTAAAGGGTGGCTTTTAAGCTAGCTCCGGCAGAGTGTTCTTGATTGGGTCTTCATCACAATTGGTAGGGAGCAGTAGATGCGATAGGCAACAATAATCCGCAGAATTCAATTTCCTGCATTTAAGTAGAGCATTAATATTTAAGCTTACTTTTTAAAAGTTCAATGATAATTCTTCTGCCACCACTTAATCTAAAGATAATTTGATGTATGTAGGTCCTTACTTTTTGTGCAAGCAATTATTTTTATCTCAGGAGTGACTTTTGCAAATTTTGATTATTCCCAAGTTATAAAATTTATCATACAAAAATAAAAAATTTAAAAATTTAAAAAAATGGAAAATCATGTACAAAAACCAACAAAGAAGAAGCTAAAATAAAATCACAGTAACGAAAACTTTAGAATCCAAAATTTCATGATGCCAGATTGTTTAATTTGCTCACGAAGCTGGCCTAATTCCAAAATGGTTTGATATGTTGGGCTAGGGCCTCTAGGCATAAAGTTGAAAAAGTGCAACACTGTAACATTCGTATTTATTATATAAATGATCTACTGAAAGTTAGAGAGTTATGTCCCTTTAGTGACATTTGCATTTATATAGATTTTAGTTCCTCTGCCAAGTTTTAGTCAACAATAAAAATGTTTAACTGTTGGGATTATTAAGTTTACTTCTAGAGATGTAAACTGTCTCAATTTCAAAACACTTCAGTCTTCATTAACATGATAGGGGAAGCAGAATGAAAATACATTTACCGCTAAAAGATGGAGACATTATATAAGCTTAAAAGCATTTACGCTAGCTCCTGCGAAGGACTCTTGATTGGGCCTTCATCACAATAGGTCAGGAGGAGTAGATGCAAAAGGCAACAATAAACTACAGAAGAATTCAAAATTGATCACTGCAATTAAGTATTGCTTTAATATTTAAGTTTACCTTTTAAAAGTTCAACAATAATTCTTCTGCCACCACTTAATTTAAAGACAATTTGATGTATGTAGGTCCTTACTTTATATACTGCCAATTATTTTTATTTCCTGAGTGACTTTTGTTGAATTTTGCAATTAATTTTGATTATCCCCCACAAAGTTATAAAAATTGTTATTGTACAAAAAAATTTGTCACAAAAAATAACATTAAAAAATTGCCAAAAACAATCACAGTAATGAAAATTTGTGAATCCCAAATTTCAGGATTGTGAGTCTGGATCCAACCTGGGATGTTTTTAATTTTCTCATGGAGTCAGCCTGATTCCAAAATATGTTGGACTGCAGCCTCTAGGACTAAAGTTGAAAGCACAGACAATTTTATTTTGAAACACTGTAATTTGAGAACAGTCATTTTTTTTATTTGAACATGATCTATTGAAAGCTAGAGAGTTGTGTCCCTTTAATTTTTTTTATCAGCAGAAACTAAGATGGTGGAATCCAATACAATCACAGTAATGAAAACTTGGAAATCCAAAATTTCAGGATTGCAAGTCTGGATCCAGCCTGGAATCCTGATTCAAAAATAGTATGATATGTTGGGCTACGGCTTCTATGAGTAAAATTAAAAAACTGTGACACACTGACACATTAACATTCGCATTTATTATATAGATTTCATTTTTCAATATTTACACTGTTGGATTTTATTATACAAATCAGTTTTTCAAGTAAAACTTGTATGATCCTACGAATGTTATTTAAATTTTCAGGATGTATCAATATGATATTTATACCATGTGAATTTCAGCTTATCAGTTTTTATTAACAATATTTACAATAGCTTATTTGCTCGTATCAAATTATAATGGTATGGCCATTAACAGCTGTTTTTACATTTCAAAGATGAATTGCATATCTCTTTGCTCACTGGATGCAGCAGAATTCTTGTGACAGGTTAGACAGTTGTAGCTCACCTTCAGTCTGAATAAAAATAAGTTTGTGCTTCATACTGGTGTTGTCCTTTTATTCAGGAAACTAAAAACAAATATTTTTGTCCTGGGTATGACGATAAACTACATCCGTATCCTGGGTAAGACGATAAACTACGTCCAACAACAAGGCCTCTGATTGGGAGTTTTTGAGGAGCATGGAACCCCCTCTTAATTGCTGTACCCCGAAACTGAGGTAAAAAGCATTTTGAAAGTGTAAAAATAGGTTTTATTACCAGAAATAGTTTGTAAAAATTATTATCAGAAATAAATTTTTGAAGAAAAAATTATTGCCAGCAATATATTTTTGAAAAAAAAAATATTACCAGCAATACATGTTTTAAAATAATCTTACCAGCTATACATATTTGAGGAAAAAAATATTACCAGAAATAGATTTTTGACAAAACAAAAAATTACCCGGAAAAAAATAAAATTGTCCGCATTAAATAACCCATGAGGTTGATATGCCATAAAACACAACAAACCAAACGAAACTAAAAACAAATATTTCTCAAAAGGGTAAGTGAATAATTTGAAACAAACTCAAAATGATAAAGAAGACACTGTCAAGTGACATTAACTAATGAACATGTTGTAATTTCCTTACCCCGAAGGAGCCATGTGGTAGCAGACTCACAGAAATTACAGCTCAACTATGTATGTATAGATGGCCACTAATATTTGAGAATACCCGTCTACTAGGGCAGCTAGCCAATCCCTATTGCAGATGCATTCTCAGGTGCATTTGTGTTTGTTCAACACCCACAGAGCCCACCTGTGGTTTATACTGCAATTATACTCAGCAGACCTTAGTTACAGTTTCTGGGAAAGAGCGTGATTGACATTTTAAACAAGGCAGCATGCTCAAACTCTCGACCATGATGACTTGTGACTTTGTGCTTGCACAGATATTGATGGTCTCCAGGGGTACCATTAATCCAATTTCACTCCCAAGGCTTGGGTCACCATAGTATAGTTTTCAGGCACCTTCCAAAAGTGCCGCATGATTGATCTCTTCCTGACAAATCGACCATGGTGAGATTCGAACCTGTGTCTCATGGTCAGAATATGAATGTTCTAACCACTCGGCCACGTGCCCATACTCATATGTGATAAATGTCTAGATTTATAGTTATATGGAACATTAAAAATTATTCTTATAATTTGAACCTTATTACTACTGCTATCATTCTACTAACAAGTCTTTAAGCCTGAAAACGCATAAACCTTTGGCAAGTGTTATAACAGTAGACTCACCTAAAAAAGATGAGTTGCTGTGCCATCTTCCTGAAGCTTTCCCATCTACTCAGCACATATCGTGGTCAGAATTGGTCTGGGCATATCATGGGGTATGTTAAGAAGGTTAAAAAAAAGAAGCTTTTGAAATGTTGTTTCCATTGGTTTGATTATCCTAAGAAAAAATCAGTTTTTTTTTTCCAGAGGTGTTCCTTACATTTATGAACTTTATTCTCTATATGGCTTTAAATTTTAAATTCTTGAGTGACGTCCATGATTTGTCCCAGTATGGAAACATCAACACAAACCATCACTATTCTCAATGCTGGTATTTTCTTCCCAGTTAATCAACCTCAGCAAACTGATTGTGGTGCCCTGGTTAGCTATGTTGAATAGTCAAAGGTTAAGGTCAGTCTAAGAGGGCGAGGCACTTCCATGGCTTTCAGTGCCTCAATGTCTCTATATGCTGTATTGTGAGTGACTGTGAATGTTCTATTGAAGAGGTTTTGTGTCTTCTCAGTATATTTTTAAAAGCCATTCAAGAGGCATCTTTAGGTTGGTAAACTGTTCTTTATTTGACTTCACTCTCTATATGCTGGATATTACAATAACAAAGAAAAGATTTCACTTCAGGTTTTTGCATGTAATGATAGAAGTGGGCGGTCTATTATTTGCTGTTTACTTTTTTGATGTTTTTTTTCCTATGACATGGAAGTAAATAGTTCAATCAGGTGATTCGAATTGAGTTCACATGGTCCAACAAAATTTGCACATATTTCTGGTGGGGCTGGAGTACAAAGCTGTCACTTACGCATCAAAGACATAAATTCAGTGGTGATTTTTTTTCATATATATAACAGAAAGTAACGTTCTTCAATGTGGGAATATTTTACTGTAGTTTTTTACTTTTTTTTTTTACTTTTTGTTTGTCGTTTATTTTGTTTGTTGTATTTTTTGTTTGATTTTTTTTTTTATTTGTTGGGTTTTTCATGCTTTTTGCAGGTTTTTCCTTTTTTTTTGTTTTTTTTTTGGCATTTTGTTGTTTTTTTGCTTTTTACATACATTTTTCATGTTTTCTGTTGGTTTTTCATTTTTTGTTGGTTTTCATTTTTTGTTGTTTTTTTTTTACATATTTTTTTCTCAGATATTTTTCACATGATTAAATTCCTTTTTCTATTATATTAAACAATGGATTACATATTAACACATTTTTCTGTAAATATTTACTATTACATTTAGATCATTTTGGAGAAAAACTTAAAACCATTTTATAAAAATCATTTTTTTATTCCCCTACTCTAAATGAAATTCTAAACATGACTTTAGAATTTCTGTAGAGAGAATGTGACTTTTTAGTGTTTGTTGCTTGAAAGCTTAGCAATAAAAGCAACATTATGGTGAAGAAAATAGTGGTTGGGTCAGTAAATCTCAACAAGTTAAGGTAACAACTGTATAATGAAAATCAGTATCTTTCCACCTCAACTAATTTCTGACTTTGTGTAATGTTTATGTATTTCAACAAAGCAAATTCATTGCAAATACGTTAAATTATAATGTAGTCGTTAATTATTAGGAAAATTTAATTTTTTTCATTTCTTTTTTGCAGTAGAAAAAGTGAAAGACAGTTACAACAGTGAAACATTAGCCTTGATCGTTGTTGTTGCCATTTTATCTGTGATCGCAGTGACTGCATTTATTGCTCTGATATATTTTCATCTTAGAAAGTCAAAGAATCAAAAGGTATGCATAAAATAGAGACAACTTATCTTTTGGAAATGACAAAATTTCTTTTTATACAATTTTTACCCAATTCAATATCTTCTGAAGTTATAAGCGTATTCCTTGTTTTGAATATTTTTCACTTTTTGCAAAATTTTACACCTTTTTATAATGTATAAATTGTAACAAAGTTGTCATTGCAGTTTAGAAAACATTCTATAAATTACCTTTGCATACTGTATCTTTCTATCAAACTTGTTGATCTTGAAACAATTTACCGTTCATAGTGCAAATGTAATTTTTCCTATTTTCTTTTTCACAAACTTAATGATTTCTGATAATTCATAAAATGGAAAATAGTTACAAAATTAAACAATAAGACTGAAATTGTTCTCAATTTTAAATAATTCTAATTTCAACAATTATGTTGCATTTGATACACGTGTTGTGTTGATGATTCTGTGTAAATAAGTAGAAAAGCCTAGTTAAATGATTTTTGAAATTCTATATAACTTGTTCTGTTTCTTTTAAAGCAAATTACTAAATTCTCTTTGATGTATATTTTAAACATAACAAGTTTCTCTAAATAATAATTATTTATATTCAGATATAAAAATATAAATTCTAAAATAATATTTTCCCATTTATCTTGATTTTATAATGTTTCATATCAAGAATTTAAAATTTTTAATTCCAGATGACTGGTCACATTAATGAAGGAATGAGCCATTTATAAGCTTGGAAGCCATCAAAATGAATCATTGAAATACAGTGAATATTTAAATATGTAATTTACAACTTTTAATCTATTTGAAAGCAAAAACATTATAGACTTTTCTTTTCAGAAAAGTTTAAAATATATGCTTAGAATTATAAAATATGATACAAAAAAATGAATGAATATGTGTGTGCATTTATCCCCCAAAATATCCTCTGTATTTTGGCCATATGTAACAAGTAGTCATTTCAGTCATCTTTTTCTCTTTTTTTAAATACACAAATTCTTGAAACAAATTTTAATTTTTAACTTTCATACAATAATTTTTATTTCATCACAACATGGCACCTTAGTTATTTAGAGCATCCACCTTTGGATTTTTGCGAGTTTTTGTTCTTCATCTTTACTCAGAGGAATTGTACAAAAACCAGCAGTTTGTTTTATTGATGTTCATCCACTAGCGTCCTTTTCTATAATCTCGTTCTGATTGCCTCTAGAATCTTTTAATGAACTCAGTTTAGTCAAAGATATCAGGAAAAATCTTATCATTCATATATTTAGTGTTCTTAAAATTCCAATTATGTATAACTATGAAGAATTTTATTGACAATGGCAAGGAATTTAGTAATTACATAAAGATTAACCAAATGCCAATTTGGTTAAACTTTACAATAATCAAATTTGCTCTTCCATATCACCACATTAATTCGACAAAGTATTTTGTGGTTCGTTGAATTATTATGAACATTCCAGTTTTGTGGTAAAAAAAATGAAAAAGTAATATTTAATTTAAGCTTTGATTAGATTATAACGAATAAGAGGAAACCTTTTATTTATTTATTTGCATATATATAAGATATCTTTTATTTTTATAAAAGGAAAAAAGATCTCCCATCATCTTTTTTTTATTATTACATATTGTAAACATGAAAGTTGTAGAAGAGATATTATAGAAACAATTAAAACAATGTAAAATCAAAAACTTATCTCAATGTTAGAAGGGAGAAACTCTGCCTTTAAAGAAATATAAATAACATAAATCCTGGGTAAGATGATAAACTACATCCAGCAGCAAGGCCTCTGATCAGAAGGTTTTGAGGAGTTTGGAACCACCTCTTAATTGCTGGTGTTTCCAGGTCCACCCTGATCTGGGGTGGTAGCACTTGTTAGGGTCCCAGCTGTGGGCAAATAGTTAACCAACAAACTTGGGTCAAAACTGTATGAAAGTGTAAAAATGCTTATAATACCAGCAATACATTTTGAAAAATTTTTTACCAACAATGCATTTTTGAAAAAAAAACAAACAAAAAAGTATTATCAACTATACATTTTTAAAAAACAAAAACGTTACCATCAATACATTTTTGAAAAAAAATGTATTACCAGCAATAAAAATCTTGTCAGCATTAAATAACCCATTCAGATTGATATGCCGTAAAACAAACCAAACCAAATCAATTAAACTTAAGCAATTGAAAAATGTGTCTGGAAATGTAACATTTCACTAAATATGATTTTTTTCTGTTGATTCTCCTTTTTTTTTCTTTTTTTTTTCTTTTTTTTTTTAAAAAAAAGAAATGATAGAAAAAAGGAATTGAAAACGTTTGGGGAAAGACTTTCAATACCCAGAGATTAGGGATTAAAATTTCGTAAGGTCTTTCTTGACAGGGTTAGTGATGTAATGGAATAACCTGCCACAACTGTACAGACTTGCGACGACCGTGCGCATAACTATTACTTTCTTGCTTGTTGCACTGCTTTCTACAATAAACCTGTTACTATTTATCCACCTTATTTGTCCATTCCATATTCCTAGTAGCACGGAATATAACAGAAAGTAAACGAGAAAGTGCGAAGAAAAAAAATATTAAGGCATTTATCTCTCATATGGCGAAGTTGATGTGTATGTTATAACCATTTAACGAACTGAAATCCTATTGGGTTTCAGTACACAGCTTCGAATGTCGCCTATTTAGAAAGATTCTTTTGCTTAGTGTCAGAAACATTAGATTTATTACCGAAAAAATGGGCACATCGTAAGTGCTACCGGCGTGGCGTAGACGGTCTCGATGTGCGGTCATAAGTCCATTATTAAGCCCAGGCTCAGTGAAGTTTTACGGTTTGGAATCGAATATCATTGTAACTGGTGAGAATGTAATTTTTAATTATGCTTTCATATACCCAGAAAGATTATTTTTATCACTTCAAAAAAATATTAAATCACATGTAAAGGACTTAGTGACACTCTCTTTTGGGATGTTCCATCGTTCCATCGGAAGTCTTGTAAAGAACTGAGAACTCATATATTTCAATCTGCGGGTTCAAATTCCGTTAAAATGTATCTTTTACGTTTTTGGTGGGCGTCAGAATTATTAAAGTTGTTAATGAAGAAAGGAAATATAACGTTAATGGCGGCTTTCGTGGCACAGTCAGCAATTTTTGCCCGCAGTGGGAGACCCAAATAACGATGTGGTAATTTTGCATGTTTCGTAACTTGAGATAGAATGTTGCTAGTACACTATCAAGAAAGGTGCTTGAAATCCAATCATGTTGATGATATCTAAACTTATGTTTTGCTGGCCTACAGAAGTATTAAATTTAAAATTTGTTTCTGCAAAAATTTAATAAAAACGACTTCCTTTTCTGCGGCAGGGAATAATTAATTTCCTACACGACCATAATCGATCAGTGTTAGATTACTTACGACATTGATCGTAAGGATGACTTACCATTATCCCTACAGCAAACAATTTTTTTATAAATGGTGCTTTGGTGCAATTTGATTTAAGAAAATATGATAACATAAACTGATAACAAAAGGACTTGTAATCCGACATTTAACCACTTAGCCAACATTACGGGTTTTATAAGCTGTAACTTACTAATTGGACAGTAAAAGTTCACTCCATAAAAATAAACTTCAATCCAAGTTACTCTAACAGCTAAGGTAGTGACGTGTTTCCTACTCGTCCATTGGTTATACTTTGAGTTCAACTCAGGATTTCGAAGGCTGATTTTTCTAAGCTTGAAAACGTCCCAATCTTGAAAATTGTCATAATTCCATATTTTTCTTTTAGCTTATTTTGGTTGTATGGTACGCACCTAAATTTCGATAGTGATTTTAAATGTTGATAATTCAAATTTGTTCCAAGAATTGATTTATTTTTTAAATTTTGTACACGATCAATAATAAAACTCTAAAATTTTGAGTATTGTATAATTATTTTGAATTTATTGTTGATAAGTAAAAATAAATTCATCGCTTCTAATTTCGAGTTTGCTTTTTTTATTTTGTTCCATTTGATGTTTTCATATTTAACTGCTTATTGCATTTCCTTTTCAATTTTGTTTAATATTGGGAATTGGGTATTTAAAGATTGTGTGGATTCAAGTCTCGGTAGTTAACTGTTTTTTAAGCATTTCACACCAAGCAACGTGGGAGTGCCACTAGTACGCAAGTGTCTACAGAGAAGGAAAAGACTGCGTATAGGTGGGGTTGAGGAAAGAAGAACGGGGATCAAGACAACAGAAGATGTCCATTGACATTACATTTAAAGTTTTGAAGATTCTAGTTATCAGGGAAGCAAGTAAGAGGAAGGGAGTTCCTCTGTCGGGAAGTGCAAGAGAAGAAGCTGAGTAAAAGAGGTGTTTACATTTAACTGTTTCGAGATGTCAACTTAGTAGTACGCTTAAATTCATGCAGTAGGAGCACTAGTGAAAAGAGCTCGTCAGAGCAGATGCCATGGGGATATTTATTGAAAAGACAGAGGGAAGCCACATTATGTCGGTGAGAAAGTTACTGGAGTCGAGACTCCAAGTCAGGATCGATCAAATTGCATATCCATCTTTGGATTTTGTCGAGAACCTCGAGATGAACAGCGGGGTCACCAGACCAGATATGGCAACAGTATTCCATGCATGAACGAAGGGTAGATTTCTAGATGTGAAAGACATACTTAGACAAGAAAAACCTTCTGGCGCGACACAGAGAACCAACATTCCTTGCGGTAGATGTAGCTAATGATTCACTGTAGTTGTTCCACCTCAGTTCAGTGGAAAACGTGAGACCAAGAAAACGCAGAGAGATGCTCCCGTGGAATTGGGCATCAGCTACGCTGATAGGAGGCAGGCAGGTAATACCTTATCACTGAAGCTTACGTAGAAGGCCAGCTTGCCAAACTCTGTCAAACGCCTTCGATATATCTAGGGCAACAGCTCGAGCTTCGTCGCTATTATCAAGAGATTAGTATACATATCAGTTATGGCCGTATGCACATCAGCGGTAGACCGAGAAAAGCGGAAACCATATTATTTGTCTAAGAGCAGATCGGGGGTAGGGGTAGATCGAGCAAAGCGGAAACCATATTATTTGTCAGAGAGCAGATCGGGGCCGAGGTAGATCGAGCAAAGGGGAAACCACATTGTTTGTCAGAGAGTGGATCTGGGGCGAGGTAGACCGAGCAAAGCGGAAACCATATTGTTTGTCAGAGAGCAGATCTGGGGCGGGGTAGATCGGGCAAAGCAGAAACCATATTATTTGTCAGAGAGCAGATCGGGGGTAGAGGTAGACCGAGCAAAGCGGAAACCATATTGTTTGTCAGAGAGCAGATCGGGGGTAGAGGTAGACCGAGCAAAGCGGAAACCATATTGTTTGTCTGAGAGCAGATCTGGGGTGGGGTAGACCGGGCAAAGCGGAAACCATATTATTTGTCAGAGAGCAGATCGGGGGTAGAGGTAGACCGAGCAAAGCGGAAACCATATTGTTTGTCAGAGAGCAGATCGGGGGTAGAGGTAGACCGGGCAAAGCGGAAACCATATTGTTTGTCAGAGAGCAGATCGGGGGTAGAGGTAGACCGGGCAAAGCGGAAACCATATTGTTTGTCAGAGAGCAGATCGGGGGTAGAGGTAGACCGAGCAAAGCGGAAACCCTATTGTTTGTCAGAGAGCGGATCTTGGAGTGGGGAGATGGTTAACTACTTTGGCATTGATTAAAGGCCCGGAGATTTTGCCGAAGGGTGGGGCAGGAAGACTGATAAGACGGTAGTTAGATGGCTCAGTAGGGTCTCCAAAACCGGGACGATAGAGGAGGACTTCCAACAGGCTGGGAAGCAAGAATCAGCGAGGCAATAGTTGCATAGTTTGAAGAGAATTGGAGCCAGCCCAGGGGCACATTTCTTTAGGACTAGGGCTGGTATCCCGCCACTACCACTTGCTTTATAAGAGTCTAATTTAGAGATGACGTCTAATACCATCAACGGGTTTATACACATCTCATTCAGTATAGTCTCAATTCTAGGGAGAAAATCAGGTGTGCGAACCCCGGATGAGTCGTGTTTTGAGTTGGATGAGAATTTCCGAGCAAAGCATTCAGCCTTATCAACTGGGGATGTTAGGAATTGATTGAATAGAGGAGGGGTTGAGGATTTGCTGTAGTTCAGCACACTCTTGCAGAGCCGTCAATAATCTTTAGAACCAAACTTGCGAGATGCAATACTTTGTTTCATTCTATCAGCAAACAGTAACTTTGCTTCATTGAGGACACACTTGTACTCATTAAGATTAGAGACAAAGCCACGTCTGTTGCAATCAAACATGTCACTCCGGTACAGACGGAAGAAGTGATTCCTGTGGGTTATAGTGGCAGAGCAAGCAGGTGAGAATTACTTCCTTTTGAAGTGTTGAATACTGCATTTATGAACAAAAAGTATTTCAATGACTTTGATAATAGCCAAATTATTATGATTGGAAGACGATGTCAGAATATTGATGAAATGCCAATGTGGGTTTTTCAGTTATGGTGAGTAACTATCAACAGTGCTTTGGAAAGTGAATACATCGATACAAGAAGTGAACAGGTGTTTTCATGATAACTACGAATCAACACAAGTGCTGATATGACACCAATTTGCAGAAGAGAAGGAATGAATACATCACGTCTAAGGGAGGTCTTCCGAAAAAAAAAATTAATTGTGACCATTCACCACGTTTGATAAAAAGAAATTCGAGCCCTTTTTTTCTGCGTTTTAAACACGCGCTTAGATTTTTTATCTCTTCGAAGGAAACGTCACCCTGTGGCAATTAGTCACTTCGAATGAAACATTACCCAGAGACAATTAGTTCTTTCGAAGGAAACACCACCCAGAGGCAATTAGTTCCTTCGAAGGAAACACCACTCAGAGGCAATTAGTTCCTTTAAGAAAAGTCTTAAAGTACATATTGTTTATTATTTCAGGTGAGCTAAATGATATATTTTTCACTCGCGAAATAGGCGACTGGAATGAAATTTGTTTTTGGTTTGGTTTATTTTGTTTTATGGATTATCAACTTCAATGGATTATTTAATGACGACACAATTTTTAGGATAGCTTCGTACGAATAGAATATGTATTCTTTGTAAGAAATCGGTTTATAGGAGATCAGGTTTAATTGACGTATTTTTGTAAAGAGGTTTTTGTGGAGAGTCAATTTTTAAATGTATTGTTGGTAACATTTCTTTCTTTTTCAATAATGTATTGTTAGCAATAATTTTTCTTTTTTTAAAAAATGTATTGCTGGTAATTTGTACTATAAAAATTCATTTTTATAGTTTCATAGTGGTTTGACCTCAGTTTTGGGGTTAACTATTTTATCAATAGCTGGGACCTTAACAGGTGCTACCACCTCGTGTCAGGGAGGAGCTGGGAACAAAAGCAATCAAGAGGTGGTTCCACGCTCCTCAAAATTTCTCGATCAGAGGCCTTGCTGCCAGAGAAATTTGTTTTGGGAAAAAGATCCTTTGCAGTTTATTTCATCAATAATTAAAACAAAAATCAGCAGATATTTTGTTTAAGTCATCCTAAACATTAACGTTATTAATAAAATAATTTAAAATATACAAAAGTCATTTTTAAATAAATATCAAAACAAGGGATCTCAAAAGCAACGTTTATTCTGAAGAAGATAAAATATTTTTCCTTGGAAGCTTAATTTTTTTTTCAAAACCAATAAAATTTTATTTCTCGATTTAAAAGAAAAATATAAATTTAATAAAAACAAGAAAAATACATTCCGTGAGAAGCAGGAAAATATCTACGAAAAAATAGCGCCTAAAAACGATATCCACTTTTAAGATCACTTTACCAAAAAATCAGTTCAAAAATACAGGTCATGTTGATAATCTTTTAATTAACAAATTACGGCATTACATAAAAATTACAATTGCACATTCCTTGCTTCCATGAATGCAAATTGGTCTAGGCTATGGTCAAAGTCAGTTTTTTCAGTTTCTCCTGTTTCTACACTCAGGAGACCAAGATCACAGAATCTGCCTTGAGCCATGGAGGCTCTCAAATATGAAAGTTTTAACTTGCTAAATGGTCTCACACAGCTGGCGATAGAAACTGCGATTGTTAATATTATATGAGTAGCAATGTAGGGATTAGGGAAACATTCTCATCTCCACACTGAAAAATAAATTTGAGAAGCTCTTCAGGTTTTTTTTGCCGATCGTTTGTAACGTTGGCGTTTGAGTTGAGAAATAACATGAGTCCCTGAAATACCCACAACAAAAATCGCGGACTCAGTATGTGAGTCCACGTGAATAAATACAAAAAAAAAAAAATAACAACAATAACCAATACATCCAATACATATACAAACAAATGATAATCTATTAACAAGAAAGGTATACAAGCAACAAAGAAAATGATGTATGAAACAAAAGAATGTGAAAGCCTTTTTGGTCTAAAGTATGAGAAGTGAGAGGAATGTGCGTACGTACGTGTGTTGTGTGTATGTGGTTTATTGATACGTTTCCTAATGAGAAACACGTTTTCCACGAGAGACTAACATGTTGAGGGGTAAGCGAAAAAATGTAAATTATCGCAGAATATTTATAGTCCGGAGAGCGTCCCCTAGTAGCGGTTTCAGGAAAGTAGGTGGTGTTAACCCCACAGTTTTGACATTTTCACGTTTGCTCGACTTGATAACATTCTGCAATCCAAAATTTCTTCATATAGCAGCTGTTCATCAACATCAGAACTGTAAAATTCGATCAAGTTCTTGTACTTCTCCCTTAGGTCGTTACTGTCGGCGGCGGCGCGGTAACGCAATGCCACGACATTGAGAAAGAATCCAAACTTTGCGTGCAGACAAGCGAACTTTTCATCCCGTTATAGTGGACCGTGGTTTACGCGTTGTTGAATTAGGAACACGTGTGTAACTCCTGGTAGAATATTAAAAGGTTCACTACAGGAATATGGCGGACTCAAGTTGAGTCCAACCGAAGATGTGTAAAGAAAACAAACATATATATATATATATATATATATATATATATATATATATATGAAACGACAGAATTTATAATGGACATAGAGATTAACATTTGTGTTTGTGTGTGAACGTAAAGTGTTTGTATTTTGGTGAATGTTCGTACGTACGTGTATGTGTGTTTCATGGCGTTTCCATACAAGTGGGCAAGACGCAGATCTCTGCGAGAGATCACATTTTGTAAATGTGTCTGTTGAAATGCAAAGTAAAAAGAGAACGAGGCAAGGAAATCGCCCAGTATTAGTGATAACTAAGTAATATTTAGTGAATATCGTCAGCAAATTTTTATGTGAAAGTTGCATCTCGTAGAATGTATTTCAGGACAGTGAGTCGTCCGAAGAATATTTCACACTTGATCTCTTCAGCGTAGAAAACTTTTGTACATTAAAGGAATGGTAAGCAATGTTGTAATGTTGATAAGCAGTGGTGCGAAATGTCGCACGTGGTGTAGAATATATGAAAAGTTCATGGAAGTTTTGAATAATGTCCTTGTGAACTGAAAAGAAAAGGTGTCGGAAGTGTGGTGTAGATGCGTGATTCGACGAAATCTACTTGTGCTGTCTTCAGGCTGCTGTATATTTTTCTTTAGAGGGTCAGAGTCGGAGCACGTTATGGAAGAAACGTCGGTAGTGTTCTGCGTTTGCTATTAAAATTTGTCTTTTTCTAGTGCTCTACGTTGAATTGACTTTGTCGTCCCGTCGTACTGTTTCACGACCGTAGTTTTGTTTGAAAATGAGCGCGTTTGTTTACTATGCGTGGATAAAGTTTGGCGCACAAAGGTTAATAGAAGCAGCGTCGTGGCAAAGTTGAGCTGATGTAGAATTTCTACCGAGTGTCGAATGCATGCCTGAGAATTTAAGAAAAAATTATTATTATTGTCGATTGAATATCGTACTTGCAAAATCTTAGTATGTTCGAGTTGTATCGTTGCAGAATGAAGATAAAGGACAGTGAGTCGCCTTTTGAGATTTGGTTCACACTTTATCTATTTCAGTTCAGAAGATGAGAATGTTAATTAGTTGAAAAGTGGCATTGCATTTTCCGTTTGGTAAAACCGTAAGCATACCCGGCGGGTGAAATTGGATCAAACGTCGCCGATAAACTTTAGGTTTATAATACACAGATATCCTCAAGTACACATTGCACAGTGAATAAAGGCGTTAGTTAGATCCAGTGACAGTGAGAGTGTGAGTTCAATACCTGGTTAAGGCTGGGAAAAATTTGGAGAGGGGAATTAACAGGAGATAACTGATAACTGACATCCATTAGACATGGCACGTGGAACTAGAACAGTCTACCCCAGTGAGCGAAATAAAGGGTTCAGTTCGACATTCCAACTACCTGAAGAAGGGCGGAGCGTATAACGGACGAAATGTTGTGATAAATATGGCGACAAAGATGAGGACGATAGTCCGAACAATGTACATAATACCTCATCTCGGAGTTTTATCGTGAAAAAGTGTGTTTTATTCCTTTGTAGCACGTTTGAAAATTTTGGTTGAAATTGTTTTTTTTTTTTTTACGTGAGCGGTCGCATAATATTTAACATTAGCTTTATGAAAATCACATTAATTTGGAAAAATCAAATAACTGTCGGATTTTAATGAAACTTTCAGAACTTATTAAAAAATGGATGACATTATTTTAGAAATGTTTTTTTTTTTAGAAAGTCATGGAAAAATATATTTTTACAATGTTACACCCACTCCCATTAAAAGTCGAATATGCGCATTTCTGTAATTTTTGTAATTATTAGGTTGGTGCAAAAAATAATGACGTAATAATGTCGTTTTGTGACGTATTTTTTAACGTCAAAAAACGACATTATTACGTCATTATTTTTGCACCAACCTAATAAATACAGCAGACTTTGAAGAATATAAATCATCGATTTTTTTTTTTTTGTAAATCGAGGAGCGTTTCTACCCAAACTTTAGCTCCGAATTATAAAATACAAAACCTAATAAAACTAAGACATTATTTAATTAAAAAGCTCTTAATGGCTTTTATGAATAATATATATTAAGGACATTTTTGTCTGAAGCCAACAAATTTTTCGATTGTAGAGCGTTCTCAAATTCAGAATTTGAAAATGTAACGATATTTTCCTCCAAGATGTGCTTCGCGAGGGCTACATACAGTTTGAATATAGTTTTTCTTTTCCTACACTAATTGTCCACTCCGGATGATTGACAAAAATCTACTCCTATTGAGGGGAAAAATAACAAATAAATAGCAAATAAAATGTCAGAGTTTAGGCAGAGACATTAAAAGTATAGAGTTGAAGGAAAACATAAATGTAACCGGAAACCCAATCCTAAATAGGAAACAAGGGATAAATCACTACTCCTGTTCAAAAGATAGGAGCTTTAACAGGGTGATAGACGAATCTACCTACTCCTATTGAGGGGAAAAATAATAAATAAAAATTTCAGAGTTTAGGCGGAGATGTTAAAAGTAGCCTTTAGATTATAAGGAACTGGGAACCCAATCCTAAATATGGAAACAAAGGATAATCATCTACACCTATTCTGGAAAGACCGGGGAGAACGTGGACCGAATGATAGGCGTACCTGCCTTACTCCTAGCGACGGGCTTGCAATATTGCGTTTATAAATAAAATGCAATTCTACTTTATTAATTTCATAGATTAAAAGGAACGGAAAAACTCAAATTCTAACCCAATGTTTCTCAACCTTTTTAAGGGACGACACACCGAGAAGCAAATGAAAATAACACAGCACACTTAGGAAAATTTTTTAAAGGGCATACATTCTATGCCGATTCTATGCCGATGATACGCCTATATACGGACGCACCTCTAAAACTTTCGACGATCAGATATTGGCAACTGATTCCTCTTTCGATCTTGCACAAGCTACCCAATGGGGGTAAAAACTGGCTGGTTACATTCAATTCCTCGAAGACCAAGCTATTTAGATTCCATCATCGACGATCTGACCCCCGAACTGCCACCATTCTTGATGAACGGAAGTCCTCTTGGGGAAGCACTGTGCCTTGAAAGACTGTTGGGCCTCAAGTGGAACTCGTACATACGATATATTGCTAACGATGCAAGTAAAATGGCCGGCTCTCTGTACCGCTTCAGTAAGTACCTGATTCCTCATGTTATCCTCTACCTTTACAAGAGCCAGATCAGGCCAAAAATGGAGTACTGTTTTCATATTTGGGCGGGAGCTGCCCAGACCTTACTCTCCAGCCTTGTTCAAAAGCGTCTCCTAGCCTTTGTGGGTGACGAATTATTCTACAGCCATCACTCCCTCACCCCCACGGGCGGGATGTGGCAAGCCTTTCACTGCTCTACCGCTACTTCAATGGAAAGTGCTCGGATGAACAACATTCCATGGTTCTGTCAAGTCAAACCTTCACAGCAAGAACACACCATGCCACTTACATAGTAGCAAATCACTCACATTCCTTCCATATTCCATCGGTGAGATTTAAGTTCCGCTCGAACAGCTTCTTCCCGCGAACCACTGCCCTATGGAACCGACTCCTCACAGAATATTTCCCCGATCACTACAAAGCTAGGGTTAACCGTTATCTTCCACTCCTATACACACAAATTACCTCCAACCGTAATCCTCTACCTGGAGTGTCCCCGGGCCTTGTAAAGGGTGAACTTTACTATAAGAAAAAATATTATGAAATAAAACCATAGTTTTTTTTTTAAAATACACTCACGAATATGAACTTACTTTATTTCAATGTTTCTATTCAACTATTTGTGCAGCTTATTTAGTGTAAAACCGGCGCCTGGTGTTATTACTTCCACACACACACACACACACACACACACACACACACACACACACACACACACACACACATATATATGTCGGAGTTAGCTCCTCCTTAATTCCCTAGGGGTCTCTCTCCCTATACTATAAATACTGAGCGGCTTCTTGCCTCGTTCTCTTTCCTTCAGGCCCCGTGCCGCATCCCACCTCGCGTGGAGGTGAGGTAAATCCTCTCTTTCATTTCTTCATTTCAGCGACTACAATGTATACTCTCTTAGAAGATCCGCGTCTTCCCCTTTGTGGGAGACGCCGTGAACATTATACACACATACACGTGCGTACGAACATTCACCAAAGAACAAACACCAAGCTTCACACACACACAAATGTTAATGTCTATGTCCATTGTTAAATTGTGTTCTTTAATACATATATTTGTTGACATACATATATATCGGTTTTGTTTGTTTTCTTTTCATCTTCGTTTGGACTCAATTTGAGTTTGCCATGTGCTTGTAGTTGGACCTTTCTAGCAGGAAATAAACGCACGTGTCCCTAATTTAATGACAATTCGCAAACCCACACGGTCCACTATATATGTCGCGACAGTATTTCGCGGCGCACGTAAGAGGATCGTGCGGCACACTAGTGTGCCGCGGCACGACGCTTGAGAATCACTGTTCTAACCTATAACAAATCACATCTGCATGTGAAACTATGTGGAACAGGAACTTCATTTTCCCGCTTTATGCTTTCGTAACCCTCATTTCAATTTCAAACATTTTCTTGAATTTCAGTTGTTGTTAAATAAAAAATAACCTTCGAGAAATTTACATAACAAAACAGTCGAAATTTGTTCAAAAGTAGGCTCAACCGACATATAAAAAATCTTTCTCAAATTCATCCCTAATTCAAATGTTTCAAGAAATCGTATTGGCAAAAAAAAAAAAAAAAAAAAAAAAATACAACATTCGCTCACACATTTCTCAGAAAAATTCGCAACAGCTACCAAGCCCAGTGGAGCCGGTTTCGTTGTTAAGAAAACTATTAGTAGAAATAGTAAACGAATTTTCGTCGAAAGTGAAACTCACACACGCAAAATATACACACAGGAATAATATTTTTCTAAAATATACCTTGCACACATCATTACAAACAAAGAAATTGTAAATTGTGTATATAAAATTTATTTGTTGTTTCAAACATATATTTTTTTCTTGATTGAATATCGCTACCATTTTTTGGCCATTTCTTATAATTTTTGTGGATATTGCATATTTTATTTGCAGCACAATCTTATTCTTAAAAATATTCACGCAACCTTCCTAGATCCACTACAATGAGTCATATTCTCTCCTCTTTCTGATGGTTTCGCGTATCTTTGATTATCTGGGTACTTTTCTGTCACCAGTTGATGTGGTCATACGAATAGTGAGATTTGAACACTCCAGGTCGCAGGTCTGACCAATGATGAATGAGAACCTTCATCTGCCCAGATAACAAAACCCAACTCTCGGGATATGAGTTTTGAGATTGTTTTGGTCGTAAGAATTAACGCGAAGATGTCAGTGTCGATTATCAAACGCCTTAAAGATACTACCCCAGAATTTCAGTCTGGATTCACTTTTACTGATATATTCAAGATATCATTTGAAGAAATTCAGTTTTCTTTCTCCAGTCATAAGATAAAGAGAAAAAGCAAAATAAAAATAAAAATAAAAGTTAAGGGAAGCAACTCTTATACTTCTTACAAACTTACTTCCCTTACAATAAAAAATTCCAAATATTTGCAAAATTAATAAAATTCAATATATATACAATAATAAGTCTACGCAAAAAAGGAATGATTCTTTGAAGTAAGCTGCATTCGGAGCCTGAAAATTTATATTCAAATTCATATTCGGCACCTTAAAAAAATGATACTATGATTTAAAAATGAAAATTATTTTATGGAGTTTTTATTTAAGTTTTAATTCCAAGCTACTACATTAAAATAAATTTAATTTTTCCAATAAGCAAACTATTTTTAAAGTGAATTTAAATTGATTGGAATTATATTTTTCTTATAATCAGTAAAATCGAGAAAATCTTCCATAATGACCAATCCGTCGACAAAACAATTATCTTTAATAATAATAATAATAATAATAATAAAAATCTTTCAAAAACAAAATATGCTTGTTTGAAAAACTATTTAAAAAAAAAAGAAGCAGCTTTGAAGATTAATTAATCTGAAATGAAAGAAATATTACTTTTATTTTAAAATATCGCAGATAAGCTTCTTTCTTTTTTTTTACACGGAGGTATATGTATTTTTATTTTTTACCAATATTTTCTGAAGAAACGTTTAAAGAATAAATTGCTTAATTTGGGAATAAGTTCTGAGAATTTCATAAAAATCCGACTAATATTTGATTTTGTCGCCGGTTGCAATAGACATGCAAATAGAAATAATTCGACTTAAAAAAAAGAAAAAAAAAAGGAAGTTCCGGTTGAAGTAAATGTGAAACAGTCTAAATAGAAATAAAAGAAAGAAAGAAAGGCAAAAGGGCAAAGAAAAGATAATCTGTATCAAAAACAACTAGCGACTGGAATTGAAATGAAAAGGATAAAATTTTATATTAGAAAATAATCGACCCGGAAAAAGAAGAGGAAAAATAAAAAAAATGAGAAAAAAATAAGAATGAGAAGAAAGATAGGAAATAAATGAATGAATAAATAAGGAAAGAAATTAAAAAAAAAGAAGAGAAACACAAAGTGGATATATAAACTGTATCAAATATCACTGCCAGATGGAATAAGGGAGGTAATAAACAATCGCCGACAAAAGTGACATGGCGTTAAAAGTTAAGAAAATTAACGTCTGCATCAAATGAAAGCAAATAAACAAATAAAGATAATAAGCCGCGAAAATTTCAGTTTAAAGAAACAGTGAACAAAAAAGAAAAAAATGCGGAAGAAAAGTAAAATAAAGAGAAAAGAAAATGATCTATATGTTTGTATGAAATAAAAAGCCGTTTTAAATAGCAGTTCCGGCATTCATCTTTTAAGCTCCGAAATGTGTTTCCAATTTCGGAGACACTTATATAATGTACAACAAATAAAGGAAATAAGCAGCCTACATTTGAAATAAAATATTTGATAAAAAAAAAAAAATCATTTAAAAAAAAAAAAATGTAAAAGAATCTGCATGACTATATCAAATAAAAGTGCCGTCTGAAATAGTAGTTGCGACATAAATTTTTCAACGTGCAAAATGTGTTTCCAGTAAATGAGGTGGCTAAATTTAAATAAAAAAATGATGAAAAAAAACGTGGCAAAAATAAGGGAAAGCGATAAGAAAATGCTATGCATGATTGTATAATATATATATATATATATATATATATATATATATATATATATATATATATATATATGTATATATATATATATATATATATATATATATATATATATATATATGTGAAGAAATATAGTTTTAAGGTGTGCTATATTTATGGGATAAAGTGTTCGATATCAGAGATAGAGCGTATGTAAATATAAATATAAAAATATAAAAGTGAACATTGAAGTCAACATTCAGAGGCGACAAGCTGTTTCAATAATGTCAATAGCATTAGAATTAAGTATATAGAACATTACATAAAGAGTATAAGTCCGATGCATATATATATATATATTGGTTCCATTTATATAAATATACCAAATTCCAAATTGGTACCATGTCTATTCTACAGAGAATCGACTAAAGAATGGAGTTTTATTCTTTCTTCCATTTCCTTTATTTCAGCTTCATGTTATGGGGTCCTCCCCTTCTTCATATAAGTGGACTCGACCAGAGTGTTACTTGGACTGCTGCCGTTAACTACCCAGAGTCAGTCAGAATATACAGAGATAGAGAGATTGGGAGAGTGAGTAGAGATTGTGATTGAGTTTGAGGTAGAGTAATAGTGTGAGGTAACCGCTTGTAGAAGTCACAGTTACAAGCACGTAGACTCTAAGGAAGTCCTACTTCGAGACTATATATATATATATATATATATATATATATATATATATATATTATTGCTACTAACCGCATTCCTGGATTTACTAACAGTATTACCGATTGTATTATTGTATAAATACATTTAATTTCTTATATTTAATTCTTGCGTTTGTCATTCATTGGAAAGCGAATTTCATCTCGGAATCCACAACACTTCATGACGTCTTTCTTTCCACCTCGTTCTTATTTTTCTCTACTGCGTTCTTTTTCGTCATTATGAATTCTATTTCTCTCTTATTTTCACCAACTCCTTCTTTGTCTTCTTCGCTATTCTTTCTTGTCTATTCTTTTATATTTTCTTTAATTTAATCTCGAATCCTTTTCCTGGTTTGTTACAAAACTGCAAACTGTTCACAGTATGTTTTCTTCTAGGGTGGTCGCTCATTTATAAATGAGACTAAGTTTATCATTGCTCGGTGTGAATGGACGGGGAGAAAATCCCACACAATTACATTCTTCAGGCCAATGGTAAGTGACTGGTGATTAAATCTAGTCACTTACCATTCGCCTGAAGAGGCACAACGTAGTACTGAAACACGGAAGCTATTGTGTAGCGATTTTAACGTTTTCGTTCTAATCTAAAATAATAATAATAATAATAATAATAATAATAATAATAATAATAATATATATATATATTATAAATTAACTGATTTAAAAATATGGTTTCAATCCTACACAGGAATTACCCTGTTTCAAAAACAAACTAAAAACTTCAAATTCAGTTATATATTTAAATCAATTTTGATGCGAAGTGAATTAAACAAACTCGGCCGTTACGTCAGTCCTACACACGCAGATTATTTAACATGTATAAAATTTTAGGGGTTTAAATAAAATTTTAACGTGTATAACATGGCAGGAGTTTAAATATTAGACGGGAAATCTTAATGGCAAAAGTACAAACACCATATTAGCGCTTGTTCACAAAAGACAAACTTGACAACATTGATTTGATCTTCAAATCAAGGGTTAATTGTTATCTATCCTCCTTATCCTCATAGTCTTCACCTCCTACCACTTTCTCTTCCACTCGTATCTCACATTACGTTTCTTATTATCATATTAACCTTAACCTTTAGTAAAATATATCTTTCTGGGATGGTAAAATATCTAAAATTTGTAACTAATTTATAATCGTATTATAATTGTGCTAGTCCCTTCCTCAGTTAGTTTGAACGACCGTTACGTCCTGTCAATACTTTATCAACAATGGGCTATTTTGATAGCGATGAAAGCGAGGAAAAGACATTGTTCGGTTTTGGTGATAATTTGAAAGAAAGTAAGTTACAAGTAAAGAGAGTTAATCAGATACTGCACTTTGATTTTAGTCAAAAGGTCGAGAAGCGATTGTATTTTTCAGCGCGCCCACGTCGCTGACACAAGGTCGGAGTTTAGAGGGTTTACTGGCAATACTGTAGAAAAATTACCCAAGGCCCCAAAGCCCCGGGGCCTGAGGCGTATCCTTTTGGATACGCCTCAGGCCCCGGGCAATAAAGCCAGCCACCCCCCACCCTCCCGAAGAAGAAGTACTCCCTAGGGCTTGGGATTAAAATTTTGTCGCTTTCCGACCCCCAAAATGGCCGAGAAACGATAGCGACCGCTATAAATGCGTCTTTTTTTTCAAAAGCACACTATCGAACGACGTAAACAGAGTAAGCAATCCCCAAAAATCCAATTACCATAAATTAAATTATTATTGAGCGAAATGTTCGTAAGAAGTTCGTCTCTTCACGTCCGTCATGTCACACTATTTTTATTTTACGAAAAATATATTTTCTTCCTTGAATATCTTTTGCTCTCACTCCTAAACCTGCAATCAGAAAAAGACTCATTAATATTTACTTTACATATATTCTTTCCGAATCCAAAGATAATATATTGTTAAAATTCTACTCATCAACATTCGCCTGCTGTGATGTGTTCTGATTTAAAAGAAAAAAGCCGAACTTGTTGGTCCGAATAACGATTAGGGAAAGGGACTAATCATTTCAGTCTAAAAAATGAACTATAAAAAGACTTTTTTTTCAGTACGTAACATTCTAATCTCTGTTTTCCTGTTCACACACATGATAAGTCTCAATTCCTTCTTTCCTGCCTACCTTCCTTCTTTCTTATCTATCTATCTATCTATCTATCTATCTATCTCAGTCTGTTCCTTATCTATCTATCTATCTCAGTCTGTTCCTTATCTATCTATCTATCTATCTATCTATCTATCTATCTATAAGTGTTATGGGACCTTACCGATAATAACATAATGGACTATTCCATGCGTAATCAATACTGCGCCTCAAGAGGAAGCAGAGAGTTCAGTCTGAAGTCGGGTGACCGGCGGATCGGCTGAACTCTCTGCCCTCGGGTGGGGAGGAACCCGAAGGAGGCTACGCAGAAGGGCGGAGTCTCTTTCGGGGTGGTAGACCGACCCAGAACCCGTTTATACTGGTTCAAAGAGCATATTTTTGCCTGAGCCCACGGGCTCGGAAACCCCACGTTAAACCGGCCCTGTGCCACATGATACCCTCGTGGTGGTGGTGGTGTGTGTGTGTGGGGGGTGACATAATACTGTTCAGTCTGAAGTCGGACGACCGTCTGATCGGTTGAACTCTCTGCCTTCGGGCGGGGAGGAACCCGAACGAGGCTACGCCGAAGGGCGGAGTCTCTTTCGGGGAGGTAAACCGACCCTGAACCCGTTTATACGGGTTCAAAGGGCATATTTTTGGCTGAGCACACGGGCTCGGAGATCCCACGGGCTTGGAGATCCCACGTTAAACCGGCCTTGTGCCTCATGATGCCCTCCTGGGGGTGAGGGGTGACTAAATACTGTTCAGTCTGAAGTCTGAAGTGAAGTCCGTCAGGAGTCTGTCAGTCAGTCAGAGCGAGTCAGAGGCAGACCGAAACAGAGTCGCGTTCAGACAATTACTACTAAACCTTATTGTTCGTACTAACACTTTCTACTTCTCTGTATATATTCCTGTTTGTAATATATCTGTGTTATGCCATATACGTGTTTGAGTTCTTCTTTATTGGTTCTGCCTTAGACAATCACCGTAGTACAAGGAACCGGACCATAACACTAAGTCTGTTCCTTATCTATCTATCTATCTATCTATCTATCTATCTATCTATCTATCTATCTATCTATTCCTTATCTATCTATCTATCTATCTATCTATCTATCTATGTTCCTTATCTATCTATCTATCTATCTATCTATCTATCTATCTATCTATCTATTCCTTATCTATCTATCTATCTATCTATCTATCTATCTATGTTCCTTATCTATCTATCTATCTATCTATCTATCTATGTTCCTTATCTATCTATCTATCTATGTTCCTTATCTATCTATCTATCTATCTATCTATGTTCCTTATCTATCTATCTATCTATCTATCTATCTATCTATCTATCTATGTTCCTTATCTATCTATCTATCTATCTATGTGTTCCTTATCTGTCTATCTATCTATCTATGTGTTTCTTATCTATCTATCTATCTAAGTGTTCCTTATCTATCTATCTATCTATCTAAGTGTTCCTTATCTATCTATCTATCTATCTATCTATCTATCTATGTGTTCTTTATCTATCTATCTATCTATCTATCTATCTATCTATCTATCTATCTAAGTGTTCCCTATCTATCTAAGTGTTCCTTATCTATCTATCTATCTATCTATCTATCTAAGTGTTCCTTATCTATCTATCTATCTATCTGTTCCTTATCTATCTATCTATCTATCTATCTATCTAAGTGTTCCTTATCTATCTATCTATCTATCTATCTATCTATCTATCTATCTATCTATGTGTTCCTTATCTATCTATCTATCTCAGATTTACTTTCTCTCTCTCAGTATTTTTATTTCACATTTACTTTCTTTCTTCCTTCTTTCTTACTTTCTCTGTCTTTCGCTTTTATCTCCTCCATTCTCTTTCAATATCATGACCAAACAAACCCTTGCATTTATATAACAAAATCACACCTTGTTTTTCGGTAGGCCCATCCTACTGCCATTTAACCGACTCCCGTGAGTTACAGACAACCCTGAGCCAATATCAATGGCGTCCCTGTTTCGTCATCTATTAGATCTTTTAATATCAAATCCCCCGATTCTCCTCACGTATTATTTCTTTCTCCACTTTTTATTTGTGCAATGACTCTGATGGTCGGTGGGTTGCTTTAAGCAAACTTTGTAACCTGTTTTCATTTGCATAATCCCAAATACCATAGACGGAATCTCAAGTTGCAATGCACACATTTAGGAGATCCATTGTTTCCTTTATCAGGTTCTCCGTTTTCTATTCAGGGTCGACCTGTTATTAAACAATATGTGCTGCTGCTGCTGCTACTGCTGAAATATTTTCGGTGCTGCCAATTTGGCAAAATCTAGCCAATTTGAACAATCATTAGATTTCTATTATTTGAGCCCTTTTTGCTCAGGCGAAGATCTTTTCAGCATACCGTCATATAAATCCGCACAATGCCCGTAAAAACATGTTATACTCATAATCACGTAGAATAAACCTGAAGAGCCGCTTTACTGAATGAGATGCGTGATATAAACGTGATATAAACGTAATATAGAAAGATCAAATAAGAACTAAACATTATAAAGATATAAAGAATAGATAACGATCATTTCTAGAGTTAAATAAATTAGATTAAATCTTTGAGAAACCACCCACGCGGGAGAGTGTTTCACAAAGTAGTGGTTCTTGGGAAGAAGTCTGAATAATGCTTGTTTGATTTTTTACGGTTTATCAATATTTTTCAGTTATGTAAACCAGAAGATATTTTTAAATTATGAGAATTTTGAGAAATAATAATTATTAACTCGTACAAATCCTACTAATTAATTCATGTTGTATAATAAAATTTCACACCACTAAGTTTAAACACACAATGGAACAAAAAAAAAAAAAAATATGCCTTTCAAGAACTAAGTAAAATACTAAGTAACGGGAAAATGTCGTTAGAAACTAGTGCTGGCCAGTTCTCCACTATGGTAGATGATGAGACTGGAGGCAACAGTAATGTGGTTCTACAGAAGGATGCTGAGAATACTATACACGGAACGTGTAAGCAACAGAAAAGACTTAGCGAAAATGGAAAAAAATGACAGTAAAACTCAGAAACAGGAAGAAGCATGTAAAAGGAGAAAGGAGAGCATGGAGAATTTAATACTCACAGGACATAAGACAAAATGTACGGAGGAAGACATCGGGCCATTTGGTTCTTTGTCTTCCACTGTCCCTGTTCAAGTGACGAGCTTATATGAATGGATAGCAGAATGGGCGGTGAGAGTTAAGGCAAAAAGACAAACGTTACTAGGACAAGAAGATGTGGTGAGCCATGATTACCCACGTCCTGAGGGGACATGCGCATAAAGAAGAATGCTTAAATGACAATAAGGAAAGAGCTACTATCGCATATCTGACTCTATTTCTCCAGAACACACACACACACACACACACACACACACACATATATATATATATATATATATAAATGGTGGCCTGACGATTGCATATAGCATGAAACAGACTGTCACATTTAAGTGTTGACTTCTATGTTCACTTTTATATTTAAACACGCTCTATCTCTTATATTGAGCACTTTATTCCATAAATATAGCACACCTTAAGACTATATTTCTTGAATTAAAGTATCAAGCTCTGTTATTGGCTCCTGTTTTTGAAACATGAGAACTCTTATGTAACGAAGGAATCAGACTTTTAAAAAAATAATTATAATTTAGGCTCTACTTTTGTATGGAGCACTGTTTTTTTTGTTGTTTTTAAAAAATAAAAACAAAAATACTTAAGAACTTCGGATTATTTACATAACGTGTTCTTTCCTATTTTTCTATATATTTGCACACAGACACACACACACCACCAGCTGATGTCACTTAACAGTAGAAACCTTGGTAGTGATTAAGGATATACATTTTCACACACACACACACACACACACACATATATATATATATATATATATATATATATATATATATATATATATATATTAAAATATGAAAATGTATATTATATATATATAATATTAAAATGTGAAAATGTATATCCTAAATCACTATATAAATATATATGTATGTATATATGTATATCCTTAATCACTATATATATATATATGTGTGTGTGTATATATATATATATATATATATATATGTATATATATATATATATGTATATGTACATAGATATGTATATCTTTAATCACTATATATATACATATATATATATATGTATATATGTATGTGTATGTACATACATATATATATATGTATATATCTATATGTATATATGTATATCTATATATATATGTATATGTACATAGATATGTATATCCTTAATCACTATATATATATATATATGTGTGTGTGTATATGTATATCATAAATCACTATATATATATATATATGTGTGTGTGTGTGTGTGTGTGTGTGTATGTGCGTGTGTATGTGTATGTATAACCTTAATCACTATATATATATATATATATATATATATATATATATATATATATATATATATATATAACACAACTGTATGTAGAAGATCTTGTGAAATTTATGAGGTAAACGAATTTTCTTTGCCGGTTAGGCGACATTCACGGTCACAGAGTACAAACGTATTCTTGCGTCTAGCATACATTACTTTTCGTTGTGCAACTATTTTTTTGCTTTAAACTTATGTTGGAACTTTGATACAGAACAAGAAAGAAGGTGAGAAGGAAGGAAAGAAGGTTAAATTATGATTTACTTGTGTAAACTGTAGACATTAAATGCGCAGACGGAGGGAATGTGTTCTTGAAGGAATGAGAGAAAAAAATGGGGTTGGGGAAGTATAAGTAAAGAAAGACCAGAATACGTAACAAGGAACAAAATAAAGTGCGAATGAAAGAAGTAAATTGTAATCGGAAAAGAAATGAAGAAACCGAAAGAGAGAAAGAAAGGCAGCAAGAAAAAGAAAACAAAGAGAAAGGAATAAAGAAAGAAAGGAACAAAGTGTTCAGAAAATAGAAAAAGAAAAAATACGAAATAAGAAACAAAAAAGAAACAAAAAAGTACAGAGACCGAAATAAAAGAAATGATGTAAACATTAAATTACCTTGAGAGAAAGAAAGAAAGAAAGAAGGGAAAGAAGGGAAAGAAAGAAGGGAAAGAAGGGAAAGAAAGAAAGAAGGGAAAGAAGGGAAAGAAAGAAAGAAAGAAAGAAGGGAAAGAAAGAAAGAATTGAAACAGTAAGAGAGACTAAGGAAAGAAAGAAAGAAAATAGAAAAATAAAAGTAAAACGAGAACATGAAACAAGAAGGAAAGAAACAAATGAAAAATGTAAAAAGAAAAACGGAGTTAAAAAAGAACAGAGAATAAAAGTGGCCTTGAAAGAAATGAAGTAAGAAAGAAAAAAAAGGAGTTAAAGGAATAATTCAAACAGTAAGAGAGGCTAAGGAAAGAAAGAAAGAAAGAAAGAAGGAAAAGAAAGAAAGAAAGAATATTTCAAACAGTAACAGAGCCAAGAAAAAGGAAAAAAGAATATTTCAAAGTGTAAGAGAGAGTAAAGGAAGAAAGAAAGAATCAGTGAACGAAAGAAAGAAAAGAAAACTGCAAAGAGTAAGCAGGACTAGAGAAAGAAGAAGAAAGAAAACGAATATTTCAGAGAGACTAAAGAAAGAAAGAAAGAAAGAAAGAAAGAAAGAAAGAAAAAAAGAAAAAAAGGAAAGAAAATGAATATTTTAAAGAGTAAGAAAGACTAGAGAAAGAAAAAAGAAAGAAAAAGTATACTTCAAACAGGAAGAGAGATTAATTAAAGAAAGAAAGAATGAAAGAAAAATAATATTTCGAAGAGAGAG
>OZ010598.1:7138775-7263775 GCA_963932145.1 Acanthosepion lycidas
ACTCTTATATATATATAAGTCTGCATATCTATGCATCTGTTCGTATCTATCTGTTTTTGCGCTTGATATTGCACTAGATGACCGATGAACTTTCCCAGTGCACATAAAATGGAGACAGTTCTGTGGTCAAAGTGAAAACCCACAACGTCTGCCGACCCATAGATCTCATGTCACATCTATTATTTCGTGCCCCACGTTGCTTTTTTTTTTTTTTTATACTTCCTCTCTGCACTCGATTTTTATTTGTTTCCTTCGCACATGTCTCTTTTCTTCTTTCCCAACATTCTGACAATTTTTTTTCATTTTTTTTCCGCACCATCTTTTTTCGTTCAGTCATTTTCCTCAAATTATTTCTCATATGAATTTATTTATGACTTCTGCAGTGTCCTTTTTCTTTCATTTCTTCCCTTACTTTTATTTTTGTATAATTTTCATCTTTTCCCAGGTCCTCATACCAATTTTATTGTTGCCAAATATGATTTAGGCATTCAAACTTTCTGCTTTACTTCTTTTTTCTATCTTTGCCTCTCTCTCTCTCTATATATATATATATATATATATATATGTATGGTGGACTCTCCCGTCGTATTCGACGTATGAGGGTCAGCAACTCAGTTCCTACGAACTGACAGTCCAGACACCAGCACATATGATTTGATTATAGTGGTGAAGGCTATGTGCAGAACCAAACACAATTTTAAAAGGCTGAATACAGAGACTTCATGCACTACGTGCAACAAGGTCCCCAAACAACTTTCCGTAGGTTTTGAATTTAGAGTTCTTCTCCTAGACCAGTTGCCATCCAAGGCTATAGAACGAATCTGTCCTGCTAATTACCCATAGCTAAAGGGAGAAGAAGAGGATTTATGCACACACACATATATAAATATATCTAAAGAGTGTATCAATAACTTGGACCGATTTTAAATGTAAATTACGTTTAAAATCGGTTGAAGCTATTGAAACACTATATATATATATATATATATATATATATATATATATATATATTACAATGGAACCTTAAAATGGTCTGTTTTTCTTTAAATTATTAGCTTTGGATTTACATTGAGCTCTCAGGATTTCATCCTCCTTGGGATTACCCATACGGATTACCAAGTTTTTCGTAACTTAACTCTCTCTCTCTCTCTCTCTCTATATATATATATATATATATATACATACACACATATATATACATATACACATATATATACATAAATATATATATGTATATGTACATATACGTGTATGTATGTATATATATATATATATATATATATATATACACAGAGAGAGAGAGAGAGAGAGAGAGAGATTATAAGATGAACATCAAAACACAGAACGAATAATTGCAGGCTCATAGAAGTATGAAAAGCAAAAACGATGCTTCATATATCTATTACATGAAATTGGGATAGAGAAAGATGCCTTTCAAAAGCTAAGCAATGTATTAAGAATCACAGAATTTTGTTAGAAACAAAGAAAAGAATTGTGGACTGTTACGTAATATCAGTCCTCCTATACGGCAGTGAATGCTGGACAGAATGGATTGCAATACAAAGATATGCCTTCTGATCAGAATTATTCAACGTTCATAGCGAGGTGATTCTGAGAGAATTAAAAGTTATATCTGGATTTGTTATTGGCGGTCACAGTCTTACCAACATAAGATATACAGATGACACGGTGTTGATAGCAAATACTGAAAGGAAACTAGTAACTTCCACAGAAGACAGAACGATTGGTTGTTAGCAAAAAGAAAAAAGTCCCAGACGCTAGCTATGAATTGAAGAAACCATAACTCAAGCAAGTATAAAAATGTCATTATTTGGGAAAGATTTCAATAGAAAACAAAAGATGGAGCACCGAAATTAGAAAGCACATTGGAATGGCAAGAATTGTCGAGAATAAATGTCTGGATTTCTTGGGAATGAAAATGGAATGGTTTCAAGTCGCCTTCTCCACGGTTTTTAATTCATAATATTTATTCTTTTAGACGGCTGCCACACAAATCGGGCGGGGGGGGGGGGTGCGATACTGAATTTATGCGACAGTGACAAACTTGTGTGGATGGGGATTTCATTCCGAATCCCCTTTTACACTTTCGATGTAGATAACCGTTTTACTACCAGCGCAAACCAACGAATAATTTTAGCAACGCCTTATATTCAAATTCACCTTCAGTTTAAATTTTTGTAATTCGTCATTATCTCTTAGGTATAATTGCGTAGGATTAGGGTTATAATTTGCTTAGGACAGAAGAAGCGGTCGTTTTCGTTTATATCACCATGGCTATTCAAATTTCATTCGCGTGTTGTTTTTTTTTGCCATCTGAACGCTTATAAATCTCAAATTTCTTTGAAATAAGACTGAAGGAACCGAAATATATATATATTTTTTTATTAAAATCGAATTTTAATTTTTTTTTTTTTTTTTTTTAAATATATACATTTATTTGCCTCCGTTTCGATTCTGTAAGTATTTCTTCACCCCTGCACGGATCGACACTGAGATGCAGACCCTTTATATTGAGCGACGGTTAAACAGATATTAGACGTGGCTTAAACTGCCACGCTATTGTTATTTATTGTGTTTTTGATACACAATTGCGGCCAAAAAAGGGAAGGGGTAGAGGCTGGTCGTCACTAACTATCTTATACCTAGCTAATCCGATTCACGACCCATTCACTCATTACAATTTGCCCATTCACCACAAAAACTCGTCCGTTACCAATCAATCCTCCATGCACCATAATACCGCATTCTCTCAAGGGGGTCCTACAAAACGCTCCCCATCCTATAAAAATATAATGATTATATATATGTACTTAAAAATTTATGGATGAATAAAAATGAGAGGGGAGGGAGATGGACCCAATACCAAACTAAAATATCAACACTAAACAAACTCAACATAACTTATGTTAGTAGGGCCCGTCCAACCCTCAAAACAGAGAGACCGCTGTATTCTGTCCATGGGGCAAAATCAAGAAGCTCTCTTGTTAAGGGAGAGGTGAAAAATATAGGGGCATGGGAAATAAAAAACTGACCCAGTCGAGATGAAAAGGGGTCAAAACAAACTGGGGAGGTTGAGAATCTCGATTTGGATCATAACCAAAGAGGCAACCGGGAACGGGCCAGGAACAACTCTTACTCACATTAAATAGGTTCACAGAAGCTTGTCTAACTTAACCACCCCGATGTGACGTAGGTCGACCTAGAAGACAAAATCAAGGCTAGCCCCATTCAAACGAACCCAGCTCGCCTCTTTCACCCAACTGCCACGCTATTTCAGGTCCGTTTGGTGGGACACAAACTAATTCGGTCATTTATAGAGTGACTAAACATCAAAAGATAAAATCGGTATTTTTGGCGCAAAATTCATGCGGACCGATTTACATGAATTGAGTGGCCAATGACGCTCTGGATGCCTCTCCTGTCACACCGGAAACACGTGATATAGATGACTAGCATGAATATGTCGTTCAGCATATGCAGCATTAGGCGTTGAAATAATTTCGTAGCTCTGCAAAGTTTTTTTATTTAAATAAATTTATGGTCGACCTATGACTTGTTTTTAATTGGATGACATTAATTTGTTATTAGATGAACTGCACTTTTTAAAAGGAAAATTTGATTGAGTTCTTCGCGTGAAAAAGGAGCGAATAGTATATTATCACCGGAAAACAAAATTGGGCGTGCTGATTAATTTTGAAAGCTGTCAGTATTTTAATAAGAAACATTTTTCTGCCCAAACTGCTTTTTTTGATAGTTTTTATAAGCATGCAAGTAACAACGAAGGCTTTGGTTAATTTCGGAATACAAGAATACACTAAGTTGAACCCAGAAAAAAACATCAAAGCTCAATGCTATTTTTTTTTTTTTTTTTACGCAATATTTTCGATATATGGAAAAAAATGAATTCACGTTTTATCCTTCAGAAGATTTTGTTTTAGCAAGTTGTAACCGTGTTATTTTTGTTTCATTTTTCTCTTATTACATTATTTTCCTTTAGACTGCTATGAATATGAATAGTTAAGATTGTGTTGCTCCATTCTGTCACTAGGCAAACCTCACTTGTATCTACATATCCAAAGATGATAACTTTGCGCTCTTAAAATTCTTAACCCAAGAATGAATTTCGTTATTTTATACAGCACTGATCTTTCACAGACTTCCTGACACTTATATATAAAGTTAAAGTCCCTATTCAATTATTAATAACACTTCAGTCTTGCCTGAACTTCGATAGCCTTAATTTTTCATATTTCTAACAAAAGACCTTTAACCTCGATTTATGTTGCTACAAGGCGTGCGCCTCCACTGAACTCTATCTATTTATTTAGTTATCCTCCTTTTGAGAAACATCGTTTGTTATTTCAATGTCTCCGGCATTTTGTGTCCCTTTTCCGTAATTTAATATTTCCCAGAAAGTTAAAATTATGTACTCACTTAATTTTGATGTCGTTAATTCGTATCTTTTTAAGTGTTTCTCTCGATAACTACCAGATATTGTCTTACAATTGATGAATAATAATTTCCTTTAACCTGTCCAATATTTCCTGAAGTTCTTTCCTTTGTCTTGCATCAACACTATAATCTGCATATCTAATGTTAAATCTATGCCCGCCAATAATAAATCCTGATAGATTTTCTATCGTTTTTTCCACCCTAACTCTAAGCGTATTTAATCGGGCCCTCGTTGTCAGTTCAGAGGTCAAGTTTTTATTTACTTGACCCCACCGAGTCGGGATGTGACACAAGGTCATTTTTTAACGTGGGGACCCGAGTGTTTTCACTCGGGCCGCTGGTCTAAGCTAGTCGTAGCCGTGATACCACCAGCACAGGGACGGAGCCCTGAGGCAGGTAAGTATCAGTTTATGGTTAAACTGATGAAAACTGACAATGATTTTACGGATACCAAGAGTAATGGCGACAATCCCAAAATATATATATATATATACACACACACACACACACACACATACAGTGTAACTCGGATATAAGAGAGTTGTCGGGACCGGGGAAGAAGAATCTTATATCCGGGTTTGGTCTATTTTGTTTAGGTAAGTATGGCTCTAATTTGGGACCAGAGAAAATTTCTCTTATATCCGGGTTACACTTTGTATGTATGTGTGTAATATATATATATATATATATATATATATATATATATACATATATATATATATATATATATCTAGAGAGAGAGTGATCGACATGATATCAGAACTTAGTTTGATTTTTGTTTAAATTTGAAAAATTTAAGCTTCTAAAAATAACTTATGCCGTCGATTAATCTGACGCTTAACTAAGATGGATAAAATGTCGAAAGTTTATTTAATCTTGCCCCTCTCAACTTTAAAAAAACGTTACGTTAAAACCTCGTAAATTGTCATTGGATTCAATTCTACTTTACTCTTTAAACGAACACTTCTAGCAACTTCCTTCCAACGATCTATCCCAGTTCTTCCTTTTTTGTTTCCGATTTTAGCGCTGAATTTATTGAAGATTCTTGAAGAAAACGACCTTAAATATTTGAACTATAAATCCTAACATATGCCGGATTTAATTATTGTCATGACCAGTAATTACAAAAAAATATCACTAACATCTAAAACAAGGCCTGGCGCTATTACACTTCCGCACCCACTTTCTTTTTAATTAGTCAGCACAGTAATTTTTTTTTTTTTTTTTTTTTCTCTTTTGCCTTTTTGGATTTTTGTCATCTTATTGTGTACCAAGTACGCCCTACGGTAGTTGTGTTTATCGTATTCTTGGCTATATTTTTTTTTTTTTTTTTTTTTTTTTAAATAAAAAAATTACGTTCATTTTTATAGCCAGGGGGTGCGAAATTATAATAGTGCCCAAGTCCTGCCTTAGAGTTCAACACTTCTGTATAGAATATCTACTTATCACAACGTTTCACCCCCGATAACCTTTAGGGAATTTCGAAATAAATCCTTACATCTACGAATATATATATATATATATATATATATATATATATGCGCTAACCATATCTCTGGATATCGCGTCTAGTTATTGCTTTTCCCGTTTCCATTGTATTAAACGACGCGCTGCCTGGGCGAGGGATTGAACTCAAAATTACTATGTCACAGTTTTGTAGTCATGTTTCAACTTTTTTTTCACTGTTGGATCATGTTATTCTAATGATTCAGGGAGGAAGGGAAGCATTTTGCTTCTAATTGAAGAATCTCAGTTCAAATCGCCTGTCTTAAAACCATTATCCTGATAACATTTCAAAATGTGAATGAATGGTACCAGACGCTCGAAAGACAACTGATCTAGTTGATCAAATAAGCACTTATAATTCCTCTATCTACTTTTGCAGAAGAGTATTTCTTTTTACAACTTTTAATAAGATCTTGTAAAGCTATCGAATTCCTCATGACTGGCTATCAGCGCGTAGACTCGTAACCACACTATCATGGATGCTCTCCTTTTTTGGCATTTCTGTTTTAAGGTCTCCCCCATCGTGAAAGACCTGTTGATAAGATTCGACTTGAGGTGTAGTCAGAAATTTCTGCTTTTATTCTAATCTCTGACTTCCGAAATAATCTGTTTGTCTGCGTTGTCACTTTAGCTGTCGACTTTCAATTATAAAAAAAATCAAAGTGAACTGGAAAAGTTTCTTTCGGCAATGGTTATTTAATCTTGAATTTTGGATGGAAAAAAATTAATGGATATCCTGCAAGATAATCATGAGTCAAAAGAGGAACGAAACTTTTCTCTCTTTTCTGATCACTTGAACATTCAATATCGGAACTTGGTAGGTACTTTTTTTTTTTTTTTTTTTTTTTTCCCCCCTCATTTAAGTGGGACTTTTCCTTGCTGATAATTACATGTCACCCAACGAGGAAAAATATAACAGAAGCTTACAAACTTCTGAGTTTGCTTTTTTTTTTTTTTTTTCATGATCAGCGTCTGGATATGTTTCTTAATGATTCTTTAAGATTTTCCTGTTCATGACTTTTTTTTTTTTTTTTTTTTTTTTTTAATATTAAAATTACCGACGTTATATATTTTACACACAATTTAGAAAATCATCGACACGTTAGTGTTTCCTAATTCAATGATTTAAGTACATTAGAAAAGAGGACCCACAAATGGCAAGTTATTTGTTTGTACAAATAATGCGTAATAAATCTCCAAAAGTGACATTTGCAGAACGTCAATACGTAATAAAGAATCCCTTAAACATTTTCACCCATAAGTATATCATCATACGACATTTATTTATAGATCACGACATCTATCGAAGAGATGAAATTTTACATTTTTATTATGGCATTATTCTAAAATTTTAACGTCAGCAGATAGCTATTAAAGTGGACAACTGATCAGAAATAGTTATGAATTAAAAAAAAAAATAGTAATGAATGCATATTAGCCTACATGTACAAATATGTCGTTTTTGATAAGTTAAAAAAAATGTGTATATTGTCGAAAATTCCTTCTCCCACAATATAGCTATTTGTGCTGTTTTAATGCTTATTACCTAAATAATAATACTGAATAATTTTTCTTATTTAATCACGTCTCCCTAAGAACTGTCGCAATCTATTAATAAAATTAAAGAATGTTTTAGCTTGAAGATCTTTATACATTATTTAAACGAAATCTTAAAATATTCCTTTTCAACAGGTGTCTTTAATAAAGTTTTATTGATGTGTTTTACATTGTTTTTCCTTTTTTTTTTTTTTTTTTTTTTTTTTTTTCATCAAAACTTCAGCTAATTCAATGTCTCCGAAGATTTGTCTTTACATAAATGTCTATAGATCGCCAAAAGATACTAATATATATATATATATATATATATATATATATATATATATATATATATATATATATAATTTGTTCGAACGAATAGGTTTAAAATAGTTAACTTTTTGGTTTTGTTCGTTTATTGAAGTAATACCCCTTTAACGCCATGTCTTAATCGCCCGAGTCTTTAAGGTACATGACATTAAAAAAAAAAAAACTTCGTTTTTAAATTACATAAATGCAAAACTATTGAAACTTAAACGATATCTCTCATTTAAAAAGAAAAAAAAATGAAACTTGCAAATAAATTCTAATTCAAGGCGTAATTGAGATAAAATGTAATTGTAAGGCCATATTGCTTATCTGTTCTTGAAATGACCACGGGCAGGAGGACAGTGTATAAAGTTTATAACATCTCAAACTGGGTGTGAATCTGATTAGATTTCTTTGAATTTTTTTTATTAAAAATATTGAATACAGTAATTAGATTTAAAGATTAATAAAATTATCGACTTTTTAAAATTTTGTAGACACAAATAAAAGTGGCTTATCATTGACGTATCTACTTAGCAACTGAGATTTTCAAGGACAAAACTGGAAGCTCTGGATAACTTAAGCACGTGATTAGTTTGAAACGGACGATGCGAATGTACATGGTACTTAAAATGTATTAGGTTGGTGCAAAAATAATTTCGTTTTCTTACATATGTTTCTATGTGAGAAAACGAAATTATTTTTGCACCAACCTAATATTTATGTTAAATATCATTGACCGGGAAACACTTGGCGGTTTATAGGACCGAGTCTAGCAAACAAGCGTTTAACTAGATTCTTTCTCTGCAGTTGGCTATTTGGAAATCTTTCCTTACGGTATTTGGTAGTATTCTAATAGCTTTTTAATAATAATTTTATATATATATATATATATATTAAAAATATTCAATCGGTTAAACTATATATATATATATATATATATATATATATATAGTTTAACCGATTGAATATTTTTAAGGAACTAGTAATCTAAACATATTTTCTCTAGACTTGGTAAATAATATGCAACCGTTAATTAGCCTATACCAGCCAATCAATCTAAAATGTCAAAATTACTAACAAAAGATCAATACGTTCATATAGTATGTTAATAATACTACCAAGAGATCAATACGTTCATATAGTATGTTAACAATACTACCAAGAGATCAATACGTTCATATAGTATGTTAATAATACTACCAAGAGATCAATACGTTCATATAGTATGTTAATAATACTACCAAGAGATCAATACGTTCATATAGTATGTTAATAATACTACCAAGAGATCAATACAGAACAAAATTAAATGCAAATTAATCATACAAATAGAAAGATAATCCAGATATGGTCCAACACATTTCAACTAAAGTCTAAGAAAAAACTTTGTCAAATTCCAAATTTTAACTGAATTGTAAGTTAAAAGGTAGACTGTATTTAGAATTTAGCTTTTTAATTCAGGTTTTTGTTTTAATAAAGAATTCTTATCAAAGAACCTGATAATTTTCAATTTTTCATGTAAACACAGAAAACAGTTTTCATATAAGGATCTGCATGTCCTTGCCATTTTAATCTTTTAAACCCCCAAAATATTTAGGTGATGTTTTCATTTTTATAAGTATTATTGATGAAGGACAAGATATGTTGAGACGACCAAGTCTTAAAAGAATTTTTAGTGCAACCAATACAGAATTTTTAACCGTCAGATTCTCTATTTTAGAGATAATACTTAGATTTAGTTAAACACTTCATTAACAATGGGCATTGGTCTGAATTCCTACTATTACATTGACTAGTATCATTAATAATATTTATCTTGCAACGTGCATTATGATCCAGATTATTAAATTGGTTTAAAATGTTATTTTATAACTTTATAATCTCGAGATTATTGGTGCAACTCTAACTTAGTTTTAATGTGTTTGTTAAATCTTTTACTGATAGGTTTAATTTTAGGGAAATGTTTATCAATTAAATGAAGGAACTTCTGGACTGACTTAGTCTTGACCAACTTGTTAAATGGGGGAGTGTGTACCAAATGATCTTTCTATTAGACCGCTATCATCATATTTTCTATACTTGATTTCTGCGTACTTGTAACCACCATTCTTTAAAAATTCTATTAAGAATCCTTTTGAGACTAGGTGGTATCAACATATCTTGGCCTTCACCAATAATACTTACAGAAATATCTGATCTCATCAAATCTATCGATGCGTTGAGATTTCTGTAAATTTTTTTTTTTTTTGTAAACATCCCCCACAAAAAGTGAACCTAATGAGGACGAGTTAAGACTTTATAATATTTGTGGTGACTGTAGTGTGAATGCTAAGTAAAAATGTATTTTAGTCGATTGAATATAATCGAATGGTTAATTACCTAAAGATAGGGCCAGTCCTCTCCTTTCTAAAATTTTAGTCTCTGTCGTAGTTGATATAAATAAAAATCGATAGTAGTGGGCGTCTTTATTGTCTTTTAGAATGAAGCTTCGAGCAGTTTTAATGAATTTCAATCCTTTGAACTAACTTGACAGACTGTCTCCCATGAGGTGTACGCGTCGACCAAATTAGCATTGTTCATACCTTAAGTTTCTAAGGGAGTTGACTCTATATAAAATAGTTGAATTAAGTCCCTTGGTTTAAGTTGACTATTGTGTTGGAAGAATAAGTAATGACATCTTCATCTTAGTCACATGAAAAAACTTATCTTTTCATTTTAAAGCATCAGCCAGTTGGTTAACCAGTCGAATGCTGCCCATTTCTACGAGAAAATAAAAACAGCAAATTCATATGGAATGAAATGAGAACAAATGACTCCGGCTGTTTAAAAAATGATTACTTCAGGTTTTCGTTGTTGGTGAAGTATCGTATTTTGTTTATAAGACGCATTTTATTTCCTATATAGTTAACAAATTTGGCATTACTTCTTGTCAGTCTATGATGACTTTGTTATAATTAGTCAGGTTTTAATGTTGAAATGTGCTTTTCAGTGGGTAAAACTGAGGACAATGGCAGTGGCTATAATGTACAAGGAAAACATTTTTTTTTCCAATTTCTTCCTTTAAAATTCAGGGCGGAGGCGTCTAAATCCATCAGATCGTTTTATAACCCGCGAAATACGGGTATGTTTGATAAGGAATATTGCCGATTTTTTTGCGTTATTTTTCAGCCCTAATGGACCATTAATAGGAGTAGATAGGTTTGCTTATCGTCCGGTTCACACTCCTCTCCGGTTTCTGAACATGCATTTAGCCTTTATTTTCTGTTTACGATTAGTTTTTCACTTCCTTCTAAAGTCCACTTCAATTTTATATTTCTAATTATACTTGCATACGCTAATTTGATCTTGACAACATCAAGTCTAAAATTAGCTGTTATCTTTCCGTCATAAACCTAAGAATTTCACTTATTTTATCTTGGAAAGTAATCCTCTACTTTGAGTGGTCATTGAGCCTTATATTGGGAACATTAATATATTTTTTTTCAAACTATTAAGGTTTTGATTGAAGAGGGTTTTTCCCCCCACCGTCCTCAACTTGGAATATTTTTTATATTTGTTTTCTCCACTTCTTTAATTAAGTGCTTTGTTATCCAGTCATCGAATCTCGCTACAGTTTCTTCAAACCACGGTTTTATCTGTAATTTAGCCGTTAAAAAGAAAAAAAGATTATGACTTAAAGCTAGACACATCAGTGACGTAGCTAGAGTAAACGTCACCCGAGGCGGTCCGCTCAAATGTCACCCCAATGACCCCGATTCACCCAATGCTGAATGGTCAGCTGTAGCTAAATTTTCATACATGCTCTACCTCTACTTTACTCTACTGACCTGTACGTTACTGTTTACATGTATGATCCAAGACAAAATCCAATACCACAAAATAATCAGTTCAAACCAAAAGATTTTTCAAATGCAACTGTTCACTTTCAGAACAACTAAATACAAAACACGGCAATACACAAAAGAATGACATTCGATACTATGGTCTTAGAATGAAAGTTTTCTTGTTTTCATTATGGCAAACTGGTCAATGACATCGTCAAAATCTGTTTGTCTTGTAAGCTCGTTTTCAATGGACAGCACAGCCAGATCCGACAGTCTCGACTGGCTCATGGTTGACGTAATTTTCTGTTGCTAATTTTCCGGTGTCCAATTTTCCATTGCATCATTTTCTGGGTACCATTTAATTATCAATGATGTTTGAAAGTATTTTTTCTTGACAAAAATGTTCTATCTAATTTTTAAGCATTTTTTTGGAACATTGTAAATCAACTGCATTCTTTTAAAGGTGACCTAGAGAATTTATGCAAAGTTTATTTTTTTGTTTTTCTTTATACAACAAGTAAAATAAATTTACATCGTATTTTGATGTTATGATTTTAGTTTTAGTGATAATTTGAAAACAATAAATATTTATCATTAGTACCAATAATGGAAAATTAAGTTGAAAATTTAAAAGAATCGTTTTTGGAATCGGAAAATAGGCACAAATTTTTCCGATTCCGATTAATCGTCCCAGCACTAGTAGATATATTCAAAAGTATCTCGCTCACTCAATGGAAAATTGTATCTCAGCGAATTGATACACAGGCAAGACTGAAATTGTTGCACTTTTGGCTTCGTATTTCGCTTTGTTCTTATTAATGATGCAGAGTTAAAACACCATATCATCCGATAAAATGTTACAACAATGTCTCTTGTTAGTAACCAAGATTGTAGCAACTGAAACACATGAAAGCTGAAAACATTGCTATTTTACCTAGTCACAAATTTCCCGACAATTTATTAGAAAATTTCTGTCGGTGCGGGGGAAAAACTGGGGGTTCATAAATTATTTTTTTGGGGGGGGGCATATGCCCGCCTGCGAAACCCTGCGTCTCCACCACTGTTTTCAGACTATTTTTGGCACCTTAGCCTGGTTGAGAAATTTTGTTGGGGGTGACATTGTGTCATCCCTCCTGTGCTGGCACCCGGGGCGGTCCGCATCCCTCGCTAAGCCACTGAGGCACATTTCTACGCCTTAATGATTTTATTTATAATACAACATATCTCTCTCTCTCTCTCTCTCTCTATATATATATATATATATATATATATATATATATATATATATATATATATATATATATATATATAGCCTATTTCAACAGAAGAAAATGTCGGTCGTCTTTCTTATCAACCCCGGTGTGGAGTTCGTGTCAGAAATAGAAATTTAACTGTGAAAGCTACTTTTTTTTTTTTTTTTTTTAAAAAGCAACCTGTCGAAAAACTAATACAGAATTATTTGCTCAGTAAAAAAGACATTGAGCTCTTTTTTTTTTTTTTTTTGGATCATTTTTAATGTTATATTACTAGGATTATATACCAACGGATTTGTTACCTTTATATTTATATATAACAAATGACGACTAATTTTACATTATTTGGTGTGAATTAACAGAAAACATCGTTAGACTTCTTAAATGACTTTGAAATCTTTTACTTTTCGTATTTACTAATCAGCTTTTATAATTATAATACCACCGTCCCTTGACTACGCAAACGATGTCTGTTATTTCATTCCTCCTCCAAAAAGGTGTATGTCCTTCCTCTCTTATTCTATTTTCACTTGAACTTTCAGAAGAATAGTACCAATACCGCGGATGTCGGTGGCCGAGCAAATACGCCTTCACCTTCTACAAATGAGCTTTCGAATAGCTGCTCTGGTGAAGGACCTAACTCAGCTTCCGACACGTCAGCGACAGCATTCAGTTGTCAAGACAATATCTCGAAGGAGGAGGAAAATCTGAAGAACTTAATTCCAATTATGCGTCCTTCGACGACAAATAAAAACGGCAGAGCGAACGTGTCCTTGATTGTCGGAGACTTGAATCGAACTGGTCCGTTGGCAGAGATGATTGCACGCCAGACTGTAGCTCACCGTCTACAAGTGTGCAGGGCGGAAGACGCCTACATGTTCTGTAACAAGGAAGCTTATAGTATGATATGGATATTGGTAAACTTACCGGCCAGCCAAGACCTGCTCAGCTTAACTACGTCTATCAGGTGAGACAGAATTTTCGGATCGAATTTTATTCATTTATTATTATCGTATGTACTCGCGTATCATGTGACCTTTTGAAGACCTATTTTTGAAACTAATTTGACTACAGTAAATATTAGGTTGGTGCAAAAATAATGACGTAATGTCGTTTTTTGTCGTAAAAAAACGACATTATTACGTCATTATTTTTGCACCAACCTAATAGATATATAATTTGGTCAACGGCGTAGCCAGGGCCTGTAGTACATACGCTAATTTTATATCTCGTGTATGATGCGAACACCTTAAAATTAGTTTCAAAAGTAGCATGATACGCGGGTGTGTAGTGTTTGTGTGTAATGTATGTATGTATGTATATGTGTGGTGTATGTACGCGTGTGTATGTATGTGTGTGTGTGTGTGTAGTGTATGTATGTAGTGACCTTTCGCGGTCATGGCTCTCCTCAACTTCCTGTCCTTGTACTTTTTTAATAAATTTTGTCTTTTTGTTATCTCTGCTAAATCTTACCTCGCCATCAGTTTACTTATGCTTGATATGTCATGCGTTGTTTTCCTCTGACCTGTGTGTATCAGATTTTCCAAGTCCTCTTTCCTCATGTACCGTAGAAATTCCAACTTTCAGAAGTGTCTTTGTTTTCATTTTCTCAAACTTCGTTGTTGCTCACATGTTAGATCCATAGGATTCTGACCATTCTCTAGTACCACATTTCTGTTGTTTCAAGTCGTTTTTTTTTTCATCTGCCACAAGATTGTCCAGCATTCACTTCCAATTAGAACTGATATAACATAACAGCTCAGTATTCTTGTTTGTGTTTTTTTTTTTTTTTTTTTAAGTTTCTTAATACTTTGCTTAGATTGTGGAAAGCATCTGTCTTTATCTTAATGCGCTTTCGGAGTTTTTTATTTTTATTTTTTTTTTTTTAAATCTCGTTGGACTTTTCATGTTGCAATCTGCTTTTCACATTGCGTCACTAGGTGAAGACTAGCCAGCTTTTCTTGCACTCGGACCAACACTGTCCGACCTTGCTTACACTTGACTTGGCAAGCATTGTTTATATATTATATTATGATGAATTGGATCATAATTACGATTCCAATATAATAAATTATAACCATGGAATATTAGTGTTTGAGACTTTTATATTCTTACTCTTTTCTGGACATTGAGTTCTACCTGGATTCTATCCTCTCGGGAATATATAATTTTTTTCTTCTTTCTGATAAACAGAAAAGCAAAAAGGAATGTTGGGTCCAAATTATGATCTAACAAATATAAACTGCTAGTCAGCCGAAAAAAAACAAAACAAATGGAATAGTTAAGATTCGCAAGCCGCTAATGCAAACAATCTGAAAATTCTGGGCAAGAATTTTAATCGATCATATTGAAATGTCGACAACAAACGAACGTTTTTGATGTCAAGGCATGGTGATCAAGATGTTATCAAAAAGGACATGGAAAAGAATTTATAAACACCAGTTTGTTATCGAAGAATTTGTTTTGAATAAATGACTGACCGTGGACCGCTTTGTTTGCAGTTGAGTATCATTTCTCTAAAATTGGAGAGATCATTAATGAATTGATATGAATATTAATGAACATTGAGGTGTGGTAGGAGTCGGACGAAATACATATAAGCGAGTTCTTAGGAGACCTAAAAGCAGAAGCCAGGAGAAGTCGCAGAATATGGGCGGAAAGCAGGAAGAAGTCATGTGACCTGCTACCGAGAGAATTCCCGACTTTTTTTTTTTTTTTTTTTTTTTTTTTTTTGAACCCGCTCTAAGTTTTAGAAGAAAAGACAGTTTCGCTATAGTTTTTAACAGACAGGATTAATCTCGTTGTATCAAGAATTATATAAACCAGTTGAAAATTAACCCGGCGACCTTCTTCGTTATTTTGTTATGTCATTTTTATTTTCGCCAGCAGAAACGTTATGTGTCCTTTTCTAGCACGGTTTCGCTGCGGATCGGCCCAGCGCTCGAATACGGACGGGGAATTAAATCAAGACTGCTATGTGATTAAGGAACAGAACGTGAGTCAGTAGCAGACGAAGGAACTAAGCGGCAAGCAGATAACCATCAGCTGACAGTACTGACCAGCGTGGGAAGGAACCAGGATTGAGCCGAGCCAGCCATGTTATATCAGAAATACGATAATATTAGGCCCAAGAGCCACTTAATATAGAGGGATGTTGTTGCAATAACGTAAGAGAAGACAAGAAGTTAACTCTAGACTTGAAGAGGTTAAGATTGTAGTGACCGGTTAAACATCCAGTCAGGAGTCTGTTCAACAGAAGAAATTGTTTGCAATCAGAACGTGGTTGGTTTCGTTGAAGAATACTTGTGTATAATACTAGTTTTTATGATCAATTTAAAAAAAAAAAAAAATAACGCAACAAATGGGGAATCGAACTATATACAGGTAATTTTTTTTTTTTTTTTTTTTTTTTTTTTTTTGAAGAGGTTAAAAATCCTGCATATTCGGTGACCGGTTGAACTATAAGAAAGTCATTTCTTTTTTTCCTGGAGTCGTTAAAATTCATGCAAAAATTTCCGGTGTCGCACTATATACATGAAATCGGTTTACACATGATTATATACGGTACAAAAATTAATGTTAAATCAAATTTCGCCATGAAATTCAGTAAAAAAAAAAAAAAAATTGCATATTCGCACAGAAGAGCGATATATATATATATCAGTTTTACGTTCAGGAATCCCTCAATTAATGCAGCCAATGTAGATATCGGTAACTATAAAAAAAAATCAATTTTCAATTGCTAAACTTAATGCTTTACCGCACTAATCGAGCATTGTGTATGTACTAATGGAATTTTGATATATAATCTAAATTTTAGGCCATTAATCGAGGGGCACCTGTATTGTGAAGAGACGACTTCGTTTCATAAGTCAATCTCCGTTCATGTCTAAATTTGAATTATTTTCCAGGTATTTTAGCAAATTTAATAAAGACACGGCCGTTATTGGAATATCATCAACAAAATGTGATGGTAAGTTTATTTACCCATTCTTTTATTCGTCCTGGGTATGACGATAAACTACGTCCAACAGCAAGGCCTCTGATAATACGTTTTTGAAAAAATAATGTTACCAGCTTTACGTTTTTGAAAAAAATATTACCAGCTATACATTTTCGAGGAAAATAATAACAGAAATAGATTTTTGACAAAACAAAAATATTACCAGGAAAAAGTTGTCGGCATTAAATGACCCATTGAGGTGTTGATATGCCGTAAAACAAACCAAACCATTCTTTTATTAGGTTGGTGCAAAAATGTCGTTTTCTCACATATGTTACTATGTGAGAAAACGACATTATTTTTGCACCAACCTAATATAATTTCTGTTCCATTTCCCTACCAACGTAATATATGTATATAAACATTAAAATTACTTATACCCGTACAAAATTATTGTTTGTTTTCAGGTGTTAATTTGTTTTCGCTTATAACGGTATCAAAGGCCAAATGACCATTAGAAATATTGTTGGAAAAATTCACGAAAAGGATTTATCAAAATTGACCTTTGTCAGAATTTTGGGAAGATAATTTAGTGATAAGTTTTACTAATTAACCCATAGCTGGAAGGAGAGAAGAGATGCGTTCATGTCTTTCCCAAGAAAGCGTAAATGAATATAATGAACGACACTGGAATTGAAACTCGACTCTCCAATTTCCAGTTTTGAGCCCGTCCTGGGTAAGACGATAAATTACATCCAACAGCAAGGCCTTTTGATTAGGAAATTTTGAGGAGCGTAGAACTACCTCTTAATTTTATAGCGCCATACTATAAGGATTAAATAATTGTCGGGATAGTGTAAAGGTAAAGGCTTAATGAATGATTAAGTTGACGTAAAAGCTGCAAAACTCTTTCGAAATTTCTAATGCGATGTTGCAATTCTTTATCAAGAAGCGTAATTCAAGATAAGAAGCGTCATAAAGGACGTGGTTAGTGACTAGTAGTGTCCACTTGACTGGCAATAAAAGGGCTGCATGAAGCCAATAAAAACCAAAGAATTACGACCAAGCTTCTCTTAAATCATCTCAGCAAATCTGAGAATACGATATTGGTAGACGCTGCACAAATATGGTTTCAGGCTTCCATAGTTAATACCACTCAACGAAGCCTGCAGTCGCTCGTATAGGATTTGTAATATCTCGCCGTCGCAAATGGAAAGCTTTTTTAAAAACATTTCTATAGTTTTCTATATGCCTTGTTCCTTCAGGACGTAGGCGATCATGGCTCTCCATATCTTCATACCTCTTACAGCTCTTCGTATCTTTCGTCTTTTTGAAGCCATGAATACGTCAGAACTTGCTAGTTTCTATACACAGTGTATGATGCTGCGTAAAAGTTTCATAAAGTCTCTGCATATTCCAGTGGGCCCAGAATTTAACGATGCTTCGAGCACAGTTGAGCCTTAGTTTTATAATTTAAGTCACAAACTTGGGGAGGTTAAACCAACGGGATTTTGTTGATTTATTTTTTTTGTACAGCTTTTGCAGGTTATTTAAAGCCACACACACACTAATATATATATTAGGTTGGTGCAAAAATAATGACGTAATAATGTCGTTTTTTGACGTATAACGTAAAAAAAAACATCATTACGTCATTATTTTTGCACCAACCTAATATATATAATATATATATATATATATATATATATATATATATATATATATATATATATATAAAAATTTTTTTTTTTTTTTTTTTTGTTGAGAAAATGGTTTACTAATAAAGGTCCTCCTCATTAACCCATAGCTGGTGAGGAAGAGGTGGATTCATATCTTTCCAACGGGTATTTGGGCGTAAGTGAATATAACGATTCCAATTCCGTGCCATTATTCATTACATCACCCACAAATCCGAGCTGGTATTCCCAAGCGGTCATCTATCTAATTACTGACCAGCCTCGACCTTACTTCGTTGATCATGCGAGTAGCGTTGTTCCAACGTGATACAGCCGTCAACCCCGAAGACAACAGGAGCTTCGTTCCATGGTAGCATAATTTGCCCGGCCTCCATTTTGTTTTTCATTCTGAATTTTTCTCTTTTTTTCTCCCAAACAGTTTCTATAATTATTAATATTAAATTACACCGAAAACTGAAACATTTTTATAAGTGTCATTCTAAAGATACATTTAAAAGATCTCAACACATTTTCTTTTCCCATTTAGACTCTTACAAATTTTTTATTTTCAGTGGATCTTCGTCTTCACGGAATTGACGAAATTCTTCTACAACCAATCAACACCTTCCTCGTTCAACAAGAGTATAAAAAATGGACGTTAGTACAAATAAACCCAGGTAAAAAAGGCCCTTTCGTATATTTTGTGTGTTTCCATTACAGGAAATCTCGAGAAATGTATTTCGACGCGTTTATAAGACCGGTATACTATCGACTTTCCGTGGATCTACGGGTGTTCGAATTAATAGCGGCTGGGGATGAGAAATCTGAAAGCAGGATTCAAATTCCAATCGAGTTTGTTACATTGCCTTACGCACAAATAACCTTGTGAAAGGTATGAATCTCTTTCTCCTGCCTATGGGTTAAATATTAGAGCTTGTATCTGGAAAAATAATTGACCTAAAAGAAAAAATATTTACTTGGTAAAAAAAAAAAAAAAAATAGTTATTCTTATAATGATAAATGATTTTTAGTTTTAAATTTACGACTTTTTTTTTTTTTTTTTTTTTTTTTTTTTTACGTCTTATCAACTCTATCGAAACAAAACCAACTTCGCTAATTTGTTTATTGCTGCTAATTTCCTGAGGTGTTTGTGAAGGACAGTCACTAAACTGTTAGTATTGATATTTCAGTAACATGTACATATTTTAGGGGCTGTGTCGCTAGCCCAATACACAAGATGAACATCCTTACAGATTTAACGTTCCTCAATTTCTTGTTATTTACCCATAGATGGTGGTGAGGAGTGGATTGAACCGGTGTTTGAACTCCTGCCCCGATTTCATTGTGCCGAACCGTAAACCGTTTTGGCACCTGCATCTTCGCTTTTCTCTTTTTAGGTCGATCCCGTTTTAAATAGCAGTTATCGTTGGCATCTGAAGAATTGCTTTAACCCTTTCCGATCGATGGGTGGGATTACGGATAGATTTTATTAGGAAATAAATGCTTCAGTCATAAATATAGAGGTACGAAATATAAAAATAAAATATAATTTTATTTAGCGGACAACTTTGTAAAAAGTTTTCAAAAATCATTTTGCTGTCTGAATTTGGAACGTAATAGTGACAGTTGTTTATGTTAGCGAAGACGGAAATAAATTACAATAGACAGTTTTTCATGTCTTGCAAGAGCGTTCACACTCTACTTTGTGTGTAGATGTCGACACATAGCAGCAGCAGATAAATCGACCATGTGTGGAGGCGTCATGGGCATGACGATAAAATGCAGCTGGAGATTAGAGCTTTTGAGAAGCGTGGAATTACATCGTAACTTTTGTTATTCTCGGGTTCACCCTGCTCCGGAATGGTAACACCTTTGTGGGTTCCAGCTATGGCCAAATAATGAACTTCCAAACAGAAATTACCAACAATACACTTTATCATTTACAAACAATTTATCTAAAAAACAAAAACAAAACAAAAATAACATGTTTGCTCTGAAAGTATAAAATGTATAAATAAAAAGAAAGAAGATATATAATCCGGTGTTCTTATATTTTTATTTTTATAAAATAGTGCTCAATGTCAATTTACAGAGCATTAATATTATAAATTAATTGATTTGAAATATGGTATTTTCGCTACACAGTTCTAACCATGTTTCAAAAATGGAAGCTAAAAGCTTCGAATTTAATTTTGTAATTAAATTAAGGACATTAGTTCCATTTCATCCTCAAGGGAATTTTTCGCTTGAGGATGAAATGGAACTAATGTCTTTAATTTATAATATTAATGCTCTGTAAATTTACATTGACACTATTTTGTAAAAATAAAAAATATCTATAAGAACACCGGATTATATATCTTACTGTTCTTTTATAAATATATAATGTTTATGTATATATAAATGTTGTGAGAGATTTAAATTTTTCAAACACACTGGGTTATATATTGTTACTTTTTTTTGTTTATTATTTCAATTAGACTCCTCGACTAGTTTCGGTCAGCATAGTCAACATCAGGAGAAAAATAAATTCGGTTTGTTAGTAGCAGCGAACTACAGGAATGAATGTCTTGATGAAGAAAATGAACTTTATCTGCAGTTTTTACTTTTTTTTTTTTTTTTTTTTTTTTTTTTTTTTTAAATTTTGGTCAATCCTTGTTGGTCAGTCTCTTTTGAGTAGTTACTTAAGACAGAGGATGGGTGGATTCATGCAGCTCTGAATTCCCTTGGTCAGTTTGACAGTTTTATTGGTTCCTGGAAAAGGGATGTCTTAAGTGTATGTTATCATTTAGTTCTTCCGGGAGTGAGTGTGTGTGTGTGTGTGTATAAGTGTGAGGCCTCAACACCTCAGCAAGCATGTCTCTCTGTCTTGTGTGAGTGAGAAATGTTGGTAGGGTCTGATTTGTGGGGTTATATATTAATTCTATCTGTTAAATTTGTGATTAAGCCCGTCTGGATGGAGGCACAGAATCCATTTTTCTTCATGGTCCTCTAAAATATTTCCAATGTTTCTGTTCTGAACTTTTCTATTTTCGTAATTATACTCAATTTGGCATAGCTTTTAAAATCGTATTTTTTCTAAGCGGAAATGTTGTTCTACTGTTGATAATCTTTCGTGGGGTCCCGACTTAATTCAATTGTGATAATTATTAATGATATATTTCTGCAGTTGAAAGCATAAAAGAGTGTTCAAAATATATTTAGATTTTTGCATTAAATAAAGATATGTCGCAAACCAACCAACTTATGTGGTGATGGTAAAGTTTTGGGGCTGTAGGTAAATAGCTTCCAACGATTTACGCGTCATATTTTTGCCACATCTGGTCTGGTGCTCCTGCTATATATCAACCGATTCTTGACAAAATTCTAACAAGAGTCCGCTATGTAATCTATCCTGACCTGGCATCTCGACTTCAGTCACTTTCTCACTGACGTGACATGGATTCCTTCTTTCTTTCGTCTTTTCTATCAATATTTTCCTTCTTCATCCCTCGGCTACATTAATTTAAGCGTTCTACTAGAATGGCAATTAAGTCTTACCGTTTTGCTATTGAACTAGATAGATGCAATCGTATGTTCTATGCTAATAGTTTTTCTTGCACTTCTCACCTGTGGATTTCTGTCGATTTTTTTTTATTTTTTTTTTATTTTCTGCCTCTTACAATCTCCAAAAATTTAAAAGCAACGGCAATCTCCGTGTATTTCCGAAGCTTGTTTTTTTTTATTCTCCTTTCTCATCACATCTTACTAAGGCCTTCTACCTGTATTTTACTCCGAGTAATCCTTTGCGTCTTAGTGGCATTATTGCCTTGCTTGGGGTGAAATGATTAAAACATTTTAAATACCCGCAGATTTAGAACAATGCATGTGATTATCTGATTCTGCACCGACTGTGATGAGACATCCACGGTCGGCTGGATGCGAATACACCGGCGCTCCCGGTATTCCACAGATTCATACAATAACGCCGTTAACACAAGAATAACGGCTAATACTTATCAAGACACTTGTTGGGTCGAGAATATCCCCTCCCCACAAAAAAACAAAAAAAAACAAAAACCAAACCCCCCCAAAAAACTGTTTCTCACTTAATTAGCAATGTCTTCCTTCTATTACGAGAAAGCAAACTTTTCACTAAATTGACATTACATTTAAATTTTTGAAGATTGTAATTATCAGGAAGGCAAGTAAACGGAAGGGAGTTCCAGAAGCGGGGGTGGGGGGGGTACGAGAAAAGAAACTGTTGGAGTAGAAGTAGTTGCATTTACCTATTTCAACAGTAAATGGGTGGGACGTAAATGCCAATCTAGTAGCAACGCTAAAATTCATGTAGTTAAAATTTCTAGGATACATAATGAGGAAGTATGCTTAGAGAATTTGACACGCACCAGATAGGGTACACGAAGGCAAGAGAGACAAAACCGGTGGGTAACCTACCAAACAATCTTGTTGAATTGATGGAAGACTAAGAAGTGTAGAGGATAGTAAAGTCAAACATTAAGAACAACAAACGTTAGGAAGCTGTGGAGAGGTATAATGTCCCACGTTCGGAAGGGACGCGGCACATAGATTATTGATAGTATCCCTATAAGTTTTCCGAGATCATTGTCATTCCTTGACGGGTTACTAGACTAAAGAAGGCTGTAGAATGAATCGGCCTAAACGTTGTCGTATGAATAACACAAAAAAAAAAAAAAAAAAAAAAAAAAAAATGGTTCACTAATCCGAACAAAGCTTAATTTTTTTTTTTTTTTATCCCTATTTTTTTTTTTTTTACAGCTGAGTTACTAAATGAAAACATAACTCAAAGAAACATGTTCATGGGAAATGCTGTCCCTAATTCCGCTGATTTCTGCAAGTGAGTGGTAATTTTGGTAATTTTTACATTCCTAGGACAGTTACTTGCTTAAAAAAAAAACAAACCCAAATACTTAGTCCTTTTCAAATTAAATTTATTTCTGAATTCTACGTGTTTTTAGGATAACTCGAATTTAAATCCAATTTTTCAGTCTACACAATTTGTCTATTCTTCATCCTGGCAAAAACCTTTCCTAGCTAGGAATGTCGGTTCACTGTCATGCTAGGCAATCTTTCGCGTCAGAATCCATCTTGCGCATTTATAAGTCTGCCATTAGTCCACGCATTGAATATTGCTGCCATATATGGTCAGGTGCTCCTATTATACATCTAGAGATTCTTGACAAAATCCAAAGAAGGGTCTGTAATATTATCGGTCCTGAGCTGGCATCTCGACTTCATTAATATGAATAAACAGATCTGTCACACATGACGTCATCTGTTATTACTCCAACCAGATAAGTAAATTTTTTTACACGCTTGATTCTCGAATTTCAATTCGTAGTTCAAAATTTTGCTGACTCTTGTTGATGACCATTGTTTTCTTAGAGATAATAGTTATTCCTTTCTTCGAGCTTTCCTTTCTTGCAGTTTTCCTCCCGAGTACACCATTAGCACAGTGTAGTCCACTTATGTTAAGATTATATCCGCCCTTAATAAATCTGCGTAGCTTTTCCAGTTATCTTTCGATCGGGAAATTAAATCTTTCTTAACAACGTGGCGTGGCTTCTCTCTGTCTTTTCTACAAATATTTTTATGACAGCTGCTCTGACGAGTTTTGTTTTTTCTTCGCTGGTATCCCGACTCCATGAATGTAAGCGTGCCATTAGATTGGCACCTAGGTTCCACCCGTTTACGGTTGAAATAGCTAAATGCAACTGTCACTTCTCCCGACACTTTATTTTCTCCCATTTCCCGCCTTTACGTTTACTTGCTTCCCTGATAAATACAATCTTCAAAATTTTTTAGATGCAGCATCAATCGCTATCTTCTTGAATCACGTTCATCTTTTGCTTAAGCCTCCCTATACTCAGTCTTTTCTCTCCATTCCTTGTAACCCGCTGCGTACTAGTGGCATTACCGCGTTGCTTAGGATGAAATGAGATTTTATATATATAACCCCTGATAACGGGACTAAGGCCTTCCGGTTATGAGCAATTGGTTACAAAGTCCGGATACGAGGGGGTTATGTTTAGATTAAAATAAGTGAAATCAGGTTGAACATTTATTTTCAATGTTTTATACTAAACAATATAAGCTAATGGTGAGTGAAATATAAAGGAAGTAATTTTAATGAAAAACAAATTATGTTAACGAAAATTCATTAAATTAAGTCTGCCACGTATGCAAAACAAATAATGTAACGAGGATTTTTTAATCGCTGTTGTATGATGATTTTTTTTTCTCTTCTAATGTCTTAACTTTTTCCGCTTTTCATTTTGCTTTTGTTCTTAATTTTTTTTTTAAACAAAACATTTTTGACTCTGTGTGCCTTATTGCAATTGTCATAGCTGAATGCTGACTTTTTTTCCTTAAAACTGACAAACTTTTTCAGTAGTTTTGCAATTTCAGTTCAGGTTTTATCACAGTTTTTTTTTTTTTTTTATTTCCTTGATCATTGTGACCGTGTGAACGCTGGAGAATAGTTTATTTGGAAGATTTTATATCATATAATGTTGATTTTTTTTTTTTTTTTTTTTTTTTTTTTTTTTTTCTCTCTGTTGAACCCATCTATTAGTTATAATGAAATTTTCACCAGCTGTTAACGATTTCCACTTTCTGTGATAACTTCAAAGTTATTGTTGTCCTTTTATTCCCATCATCTTCTGCACTAATACAAGCCATTAGGGTGAAATAAGCATAAGCAATTATCCAAAGCAAATTTCCTGAAAAACAGAAATTTCAAATCGGTTACATATTACCCAAATAGTTCAAATATACGCATCATAATCATGTACGGATATGCGGGATTCCGGATATGAGACACTTTGGATATGAAGGTTTCCGGATATGAGGGATTCTGCTGTATATCACTTTTCAGAAAATGAATTTTTTGTTGTCTCACACTGCTTTCTGTTTCGTTACCTGCGTTTAGATCTCTTCATATTCGCAGTCAGTTAGTTTTTTTTCCCCAGTAAATTCTGCGGATTGTTCTAATAGCTTTCCCATAAGTCAAGCTGATCCAGTAGTTTGAATAACCTTTTATTACTCATATCTTTCCGATCGAGCGTTGGATTAGCGAAAAAATGCATTCCAAAATGTATACAGTGTAATAACAAACCCAAAACACTATAAAGTATAAAAACAAATTTTTATAGTAAAAATACCAACAATACATATTTGAAAAAAAAAAAAAAAAAAAAAAAAAAATTACCAGCAATACATTTGACTTTCGACAAAAGCCCTCTTTACAAAAATATGTCAATGAAACCTGATCGCCTACAAACGGATTTCTTATAAAAAAATAAATATTTTATTCATCCCTATCCTAAAAATAACTATTAAGGTTGATATGCCGTAAAAGAAGATAAACCAAATCAGCTGGTATGATTAAATTCGTTTTTTGGAACATTTAAACGTGGGTATTTGGCTCGATAGATCTGTCGGGTCCATTTGGAAAGAGGTAAACACTGTTTTACCTTCTAACCGAATAAGTTATTGGTTTGCTTCCTATCGATAAAAATTATTCGAATGAAATTATCTAGTTTGGAGCCTGCTTAATATTTGACGCAATTGTAGGTTGTCTTTTTAATTCATGACAATAGTTTCTGGTTTTCGTATTTACTAGAATAAGCTATTATTAATGTCCGACACTGAATAATATTCACGTTCGTCTTATACATGATAAAAAAAAAAATATAGTTTTACGGTATGTTATATTCATGGATAAACGTATTCAATGTCACGGATACAGAATGTGTAAAAACTAAAATTTGATACTGATACACCAAGCGGCGTCAATTTTTTCATACTTGTCGTAGTTACCTCCTCCTGAATTTCCTAATTGTTCACTAGGGCACGCTCTCCATACACTATAAATACTGGGCGATTCCATGCCTCGTTCTCTTTTTACTTTGCATTTCAGCGGGCACATTTAAAAAAGATCTGCGTTTTGCCCACTTGTGGGAAAACACCATAAAACGCGCGGGCGCAACCACACACACACACACACACACACACGTACGTATGAACATTCATCAAAATAAAAACTCTTTACGTTCACGCACAAACACAAATGTTGATGTCTTTGTCCGTTGTAAATCTTATTTTAATACATATACTTGTATGTATTTTATATATTTGTTTTCTTTACATCTTCGGTTGGACTCTATTTGAGTCCGCCATATTCTTGTAGTGTACCTTTTAATATCCTATCAGGAATTGCACACGTGTTCCTAATTTAACAACACGTAAACTCACCGTCCGCTTCACACTTGAATGTAATCTTCAGGCCATTACATTCAAGTGTGAAGCACTGTTGCCGCTCGGTATTGAACCACTGTCTACTTTGTGTGTGTGTGTGTGTGTATATTCATTTTTGTTACCCTAGAATGAAAAGAAAATAATCATTGTTTATTCCGAAAGGCTGCCCGTTTCTGTGAGGTCAGCAATTCCTTTGAGTGAACGTCCTTCTGACAGCAAACCTCCACAAACCAGCTACGTCATTAGGCAGACTCGGGCGACTGATTCTATGGATTCAAGTTCAGGTTCTTCCAAAACTCATAGCGATCACACAACAAAAGAAAAACTGCGACGGTTGGTAAAGTAATCACCTAATTTTACTAATTTTTATTGTCTTATTTGAATCTTTTGAACTGTTTAGCCGTCAAGCATCTAAGAACATAGAAAATGTTTCTCTCCGATTGTGTGTGTGTGTGTGTGTTTGTTTTTATTTTTTTGTTATTTTAAATCAAATAACAGTGCTCGTTGACACGAATGACAGACAAAAAACCCAATTATGTTCCAGTTTCTTTATACATTAAAATGACATTATTTACCGTCGCTCATTTTAAGCAAACGTTTAAATAAACATTTTCAACGGATATGTGCGCGCAACTAATAATCATCGGTACACGACAAATTGTGTCAGTTTGTTTCATCGGCTTTGTGTTTATGCGTTTTATTATTACGCGAGTGACGTTGTGGCAGAACGGTTCTGCGATCTTTACGTCGAGAGATATATTCGACCATCTTTGCTTACATCATGTTTTAAGTGAAGCTCGGAAATATCTGCTACCGTGGCCTTCGAAATGCATCGTACTCTTTTTTGGGGCAGTTTTGATTTTTCTTAGGTCGAGCACAGGACTGAGTCGTACGCGCGTTTCAAGGCCGGTCGAGTATCTGTTCAAGATGATGACTGTTCATATCAAATAAATACCAGAAAAATACGAAAGCGAATAAATCATTTGTGCAGATAATTGTTGTAGATTAGTACACATTAATACCTTACTCTACACCCGATATTTATCAGAAACGAAAATTAATTTAAAAAAAAAAAAAAAAATTTTTAGAAGGTAGCCTTGTTCATAAAATCGATCTCGGATTTCTTTGGGTTATTTATGCTTATTTTAGTCACAAATAAGTTCTTAAACTGTCACACGTCATTGATAACTGCTTACTGCTACGAATTGGTGAGGAAAAGGGCAACATCTCCAGTACGCAGCAATCGATGACGTAAGCAGAAACGTGACATTTGTAAATAAGAATAAAGTACAGATAATTCTTTAAAAAAAAAATTACTGACTTGACAATGTATTCACGTGCTAAACAGGACAAACTTATAAAATGATAAAACGAACTGAATATTTTTTTCTGTCTTTGATTCCGACAAATTGTCAGGTGCAGAGGAAGTTCCAGTGATCGTAAAAATTATTCCCCACAAAAAATTTTTCCGTATTTTTTATGTATTTTTCACAACTTTGGTTAAATAATCAAAGTTGTGCCACCGAATTTTAAAAATTGACGCCACTCATCCCATCAGTTAATGTCCTGTACGACATACACCGCATTCTATGGGGGTTTATAGAGGTCGATTATCAAGACAAGAGCACTACAGAATTCATCGTATCAATTTGCGCTTTGAACTTGAAAGATTGATATTGTAACGCCTCGCCTGTTTGGCTATATTTATGTAAGTGGAAGAGTTGCAGATTTCTAGGAGACCACGTGATGAAGTTTTATTTTACATATTTATTCCAAAACTTAAAAAAAAATTGCAAACCCAATTTCTGGGTAAGACGATAAACTACGTCCGACAGCAAGGCATTTGATCAGAAGGTTTTGAGGAGCGTGGAATTACCTCTTAATTGCTGGTTTTCCCAGGCCCACCCTGACCAGGGTTGGTAGCACCTATCAGGGTCCCAGCTATGGGTAAATAGTTAACCCACCCTCAAAGGGATCGAAACACAATGAAAGTATAAAAATAGGTCTTAATATTAGCAATACTTTTTTTCGAAAATTATTATCAGTAAAACATTATTACCAGCAGTAGACTTTTGAAAAAATATTACCAGCAATAAAAATCTTTTCGGCATTAAATAACACTTTGACATGGACCGAATTTCTCACCCGAATCCACGTTGAGATATTGCAACTTCTCTCCTGTGTCAAGCATATCTCTCCAGATGTTTGGAATTTGGACATTTTACTAATTGTTGGATTTAACATAATGTCTAAAAAGTAGTTTTATACCGTTACTCTCTCTCTCTCTCTGCAACTTGTGCTGACTATAATTTCATTAGCACCTATAAAAAGTATTACTGTCATAATTCATGTATTTGGGAACTAATTGTAATGACGAATATTTCATCTTATCTGCCACGTATAACTGGTAGTTGAGACTGAAGTTTGTATTACGCTAACATGGAATATGAGTGTACACAGTCGATCAAAGAAAAAATATTGGTCTGTTCTACGTTTAACGCCATATTTACTTGACCTTGTGCCAACCGATTTTTTGTTTTCTATCGTTGCAAAACATTTAGATGGGGGGGGGGGAACTTTCTTGAATAAAAACTAGTGAAGAAATCGCCGAAAACTTTCGCATCAAAATCTGCGGAAATTTATTCAAGGTATCGAAGATTTGCCAAATAAGCGACAACGATTTATTTCAATTAATAATGATTAATAATGATTAATAATAATGAAATGTAATTATACTTTATATCTTTGAGAATAAAGCTGATAAAAAAAAATATATATAGAAATAAATTAACGTCGGTTCGTTTTCGGGTTCAAAGTGTTTTCTCAAAAGCTCATGTATTTTAATTTGATTCCCTGTGACGGCAAATTTGACTTTGGTTTCATGGAGTAGCACCTCATGCGCACATAGGGAGTAAAGAATGTTCAACATAAGGCGTCTTTCGGCTACTCTAACCCTTAAATATTTCTGGTAATAATGGAGAGGTTCTATTCATTGCATTTCAAATCCTCATAATCGACAGCTGATGGCCATCCACTTCTGGGATTTATTTCACGGGACTTTAAATATTCTTTTTTTTTTATGTGCCGTATCCCTTCAGGGCGTTGGCGATCATGACCCTCCACATTTTCCTGTCCATTGTAGCTCATAAGTATTTTCTTTGTTATTTCTCCCAAACCCTACTCTACCATCCATTTACTCAAGCTCATAAAACATTTTATGTGCTGCTTTCCTTGATCCCTTTTTGCCTCAATTTATCCTGTGAGTATAAGATTTTCCAAGCCCTCTTTCCTCATTGCGTGTCCCAGAAAAATTAATTGCCTCTTCCTGATGTTAAGTATAAGTTGAATAAATATGTGGAGAAGATGTGCCGTGTCCCTTAAGGACGTTGGTGATCGTGGCCCTCCACATCTTCCTGTCCCTTGTAGCTCTTAATAAGTTTCGTCTTTTTGTTATTTCTCCCAAACCCCGTTTTAGCATCCATTTACTCATGCTTATCAAGCATGTTACTCGTTGCTTTCTTCTGTTCCTCTTTCCCTCAATTTGCCCTGTGAGTATCAGATTTTCTAAACCCTATTTCCTCATTGCGTGCCCCCAAAATGTTAAATGCCTCTTCCTGATGTTAAGTATAAGTTTCCCTTTTATTTCTATTTTCTCCCAAACCTTGTCCTTGTTCATGTTTATTCCATGATATACTCACCAGTTTTCTGTAGAACTACATTTCTGTTGCTTCAAGTCTCTTTCATCTTCAAGATTGTCGAGCATTTACTGCCATATAGGAGGACAGATATCACATAACAGTTCAGTTCTCTTTTCTTTTCTTTGTTTCTAACGATTTTTTTTCTCTCTCTTAATACTTTGCTTAGCTTTTGAAATGCGTCTTTGGCCATCCCAATACGTCTACGGCTCTGTGTCGCTCTTTCCGTCCACTGCTAGAACACTTCTTAGATATTTAAATTTTCTCAAATGCCCTAGAAATCTTAACTGTGTCTTCCTGATATTAACTATCATTTTCCTTTTCGTTTCAATTCTCTCTAAAACTGTGTCGTTGTCTATGGCATCCTCAACATCCTCCTGCAGAATCACATTTCTGTTGCTTCTAGCCTCTTTGTCCTATAGGAAGACCGATATCACGTTACCGTTCAGTACTCTTTTCTTTGTTTCTAGCGAAGTTTTTTTTCTTGTTTCTTACTCTGCTTAGCTTTTGGGATACATCTTTGGCTATTCCAATAAGTCTACGGACCTCAGTGTTCTCTGTCAGAACACTTCCGAGAAATTTACATTGTATATCACGTAACAGTCCAGTTTTTCTGTCTCTTAATACTCTGCTTAGCTTTTGGAAAGATTCTTTGGCCATCCCAATACGCCTTCGGATCTGTGTCACACTTTCCGTCCTCTGTTAGAACACTTCTCAGATATTTAAATTTTTGTACTTGTTTGATTTTAGCATCCCTGATTTGTAATTTGCATTTTGGACGATCACCCCTTTTGCTGATAACCATGCATTTTGCCTTGTAGTTTATCTATAGTCCTCACCACCTTTCAAATGATGGTAACTAGTTTGGGTGCAGTGTGATGACATAGTTTCATTTATTTCTCTTTCCAAATTCTGTAAGGGACTTCAGCGGTTTTGAGGCCCAGTTTAAAATAATACCCTAAATTTACCAGAAAAGTACTTCTCTCCAACATTATAGCATCTGAAACGAAAGACACATGCTGAAAGTATCGTTTTTTTTGTTTAGTTATTATCAATAATATTAAAAAGAAGTCTTCAGAAAAATGGAAACAAAAAGGACATTTAGAGTAAGAGGGAGCTTGAGGAAGGAGTGTTTGAAAAACATGTCACTAACAGGATCTCGATATGTTCTGTGAAGCAAAAGGAACCGGGAAAAGCAGCAGACCACCTGACGAGCATGTGTGAATGAATGGCAAAGGGGGCAAACATTACTAAGACCTACAAGAGATAGAAAGTTATGGAGAGCCATGAACACTCACGTTCTGAAGGGACACGACACATAGAATATCGTGGAATAATTGATAAACTTTAAATGTCAATCAAAAAATAATTCTGAGTAAAGCTTAATAAAAGCGAAAATAACAAACCGTTGTCTTTGAGTCTAGATTTTTTACATTATTTCGTTATGTAAACAGAAAGTACCAAACGAGACATGCATAAGATATTCCGTTGTTATGGTAGTACAAATCATGCTTGCTTTTTAATGTCGAGTAATACTTCGTTATAATTAAAAAAAATCTCGATATATAAATATACGAAATGATAGTAAAAATTTCACAACTGGACCATGAAACCATTTTTCCAAAATGTTATCTGATTAGATTTACTTCTTGACTTTCACTAGTTCGGCTAAATTTGTTATCAGGCAGCTTTGGAACATTTCTGCAGAGAAATCTGTGGACACCATTTCATTAAAAATAGATATAGTTTATTTTTCTAGAATTTGGTAATTACCCGTGTTATTTACTATCTAGTTTTTATTCATTATACCACGAGTAACAGCAAAATTGTCCCATTGTTAGATTAAGCTTTGAACCTTTTGTGTATTAGAAATGATTAAAGATACCTTACTGGAATTCTCCGAGGTTTTTGACACTATTGGGCTCTACTTTGAGCAATAAGAATGTATAATTACTCTCCAAGCTTAACAGAAGACCTGTTCATCATAGCTAAGTGTTGGGAGCTCATGAAGGATTGGAATAAAGTTTACATATATATTTCCAGGATCATTTTAAAACTTTTCAAGATGATCTTCGCTCTCTCTAAACTTCTAACTTTCTGTCCTGGTGTAACAAGGTGCCTCACATATTTCACGTACGATTTCATTCTCAATTTTTTTTCATTCCTCTTTGGGCTTTCATAACTGAAACACCTCTCTCACGTACCAAACATCTTATGGACTGAGGTGAATCATTTCTAATTGATCTCTTTTGCTCTAACTTGAAATGATGATCCTTCTTGTTGTGATCCAGTTTCCTTCTCTACTGTTCAGTCTTTTTTTTTTTTTTTTTTTTTTTCTAAATTATTCACCGTTCTCGTGATGGTTCTTGATTGGATTTCGAAGATGGGCGTTAGAGTATGAATGCTGGTACCATTACTGAAGGCCGGAATGATCTTTTTCCTCTCATTATTCATTTGGGAAAAACCAATCTCGCTGTCCCGTGGAGCTAACACAAAACTCTTGTTCTTTTTCTAGCTGAATAACTTAAATATTTTTTTTTCAGTGATTCTTATAGCAATTGGTATCAAGATGGCTAAACCTCTTACCTGAAAATCTGGAAAATAGAAACTCAATTAGTATAGTGTTTTTTTTATTTTTTTATTTTTTTATTATATTAAACATTTTGTTGGATGAACAATTATACAGAAACACGACTTGGCTAATTTTGTTTTTACACACGGTGTATGTATGTGATGTATAGCACCTGCACTGATCTACATTTTAAATAGTCCAAATAAAGATAAAAATGATGTTGATTATTTTAGAGAACGCATCAAAGAAAGCTGTGATCAATTACGTGTTCTTTTGCCCTACATCCGAGGTCGAAAAACTGACATGGCTTCCGTCCTGGAAATGTGTGTTGATTATCTGAAACTGATCAACGCCGTATTACCTGTGGAAACCCGACACCAGGTAAAACGATTTTCCTTTTGATCAAATCTTTTAATTTATAATTCAACCCAACTCTTGGAAGATGTTAATTTCTGTTGTTATACACCTCAAGCGAAATGAGTACAAATGAATTTGATGCATGTTGCTTTCATGCGTGTAGGATTTCTCATTTTAATTATTAGGAAGAAGATATCTACATATAAAATTATGTGACTGCCGTTAGTCCGTCCCTCCATGACACCCTCTAAAATAACCATACTGTGACTGACTGTAACTAAATTTTGGGAAGAAATGAAAACCGATAAGGGGTACAAAATACAATTTGTTTTAATAATTAACTTTTTTTTTCTTATTGGAAAAATTAAAAAATTTATTATTTAGTATACAAAATACTCCCACTGCTTTAACAAATTAACGATTAAAGTAAATACTTATTTAATAAAAATGAAATTGTTTTTTGGCATATCATTTCTTTAAGTTTTATATAAAAGAATCCAGTTTTCAATTCGTCCTGCGTTTGCGAGAATTATAAACAAATCGTAAGGCCAAACACTTCAAAAAGCTGGAATTTGGTTCTAGAAAGAAATATGCATGCATGGCCAGTTGCATGCTCAGGAGTAAAAAACCCTAAGAATTTATTCTTTACAATTAAAAAGAAAAAAAATTGTTAAAAAATATTGTTTAGCATAAAGTCCTATAAAATGAAATTTATTAAACCGCGAAGTAGGGTTTGTGACAAAATATTTTTCCAAATGGATCAGCTTATTCAGATTTCATCGATTGCTTTGCGAAATTGAACGAAACGTCGAGTCGACATAAAAAAAAAAATTAATGACACTTTTTTTGTAATAGCAATTTACAGTTCATCACGTTACGCATGTTCATCACTGAATAATTGAAATATATCTTTTTTTTTTTATTTTATACAGAGGTGGATAGTATAGGTCAAAGTTTAAAATGTATTTAATATATATATATATATATATATATATATATATATAAAATATGAATGTGCTCAACGATAAAGGAGAAAGTACTATTTTTCTCTCTCCGCGATGACTGGTAATCTTGTGCGTGAGTCTGGTCTTCGGTTCATCGTCGAGAAAGATCAGCACACTCTCAATGCATTTCTTTAGTAAGCCCTTTTCTCTCATAATCAAACTGGCATTTATTATGTCGAAATATGGCCAGATGTGTTACGGTGAACTACCAATGCGTTCAAAGTTTTGCGATGCAACATATCTTTTGTTTTTATTTTTTTTTCTTATTTTTAAAAATATTTCATTAATTTTGTTTTTGTTTTATAATGAAATTATCTATTTTTCCTTTCAGATAATGAATTTTCTAGGCAAAGAATGCAACATCTTTGGTCAGTCACTGCAAGTGGGTCCCAATAACCCTGTTGGGTCGTTAATGTTTTCCCAATTAAATTGCTCCAATTACCCAACGGAAAACACAAAGTCCATAAGGGCTTCTTCCCAGACTTTGTTCCAACCCGATTCGAAGTAAGCATTCACCTTTTGACTAATTATTTTTAAAATTTTACATCTATGTACAGTGTCCCTTCATGGCGTGGTCGATCATAGCTCTCCACAATATCCTCTTGTTCATAGCTCTAAACAATATTTTCCCCTTTATCATTCCCCTTTTTTTTTTTTTTACCCCCCATTTATACAAACTGGTTAGCTAGTTTATGTAATATTTCCTCTCTGTCCTATTTATCTTCGATACGTCTTGTGTCAAATCCTCTAAGCCCTCATTCTGCTTTGTGTCTTTTTATTTTCTTTGTTTACACGCCCTGACAATGGTATCCTAAGCATTCTACAGTAGAACCACATTTCTATTCCTCAGTGATGAGATTCTTCAGCAATCACTGTCAGAGAGAAGGGTTGCTATTTCATAGAATTTCACTAGACTTTTTTGTTTATAATGAAATTTCTTAATACTCTGATTAGATTTTTCTAAAAACATTTTGCTATTCCAATACACTTTCGAGTTTCTAAAATTCAAAATATAAAAGCTCTTCTAATTGTAAAGTTTTTAAATAAATCTTATTTTCTGAATTATAAGAAGCATTACTGAACTCTTTTAGATTTTAGGACTCTTTTAGATTTCAGAACTATTGCTCACGACGACCCATCTCGACTCCTCGGTTATCTCTTCCGTACGTGGGCAACCCTGACTCTTCAATTATATAATGATACCTCCAATGTATCTTGTCAGGCGAGATTTGGCAAACCAGGTTCTTGTCTCGATTCCTTTTGAGCCGCGAGGGAGGCTCTTCTTATGGCCAAGTGTGTTGGCTTCCCCGTCAAGCTCTGATTTATAGCCCAGCCATCCTCGCCACTAAGATGGGAGATATATATAGATACAATGACAAGGCCGATTGGCACGGGTGCCAACAACAACAGATATATCTGATATCTTCAATGTATCTTGTAAGTTTTAAATTATCTAAGCCGCCTTTTATCCTGTTACAAAGAATTCAGCCGACTCTCTTATTGTTATAAACAAATTCTTTTTAGTTCTTATTTTTTCTAGAACTTTCTCGTTTTTCGCATACCCTACTCATGGTCATGACTTTCGATTGAAAAACCCGATTCTCTGATGTCTGAAGTTTTTTCCATACACCCGAGGAGAGATTATCCAGCTTTAAGAACCATTTGAGATTACCTCATAGCAAAGTAACACTGCTTTTTATTCGTTTCTAATGTTTTTTTTACATTCTCTGAAAACCAATCTCGCTGTCCCGAATTTGTTTCACGCTTTTTAAAAAATCATTTCACCCCCAATAAACGCGACAATGCCATGAGGACGCAATAGATTACTAGGAGTAAAAGTGAATGAGAAGACTTTGGTGAGGAAACGAACAGAATTCGGGAAGACAGAAGATGGCGACTGACGTTACATTTAAATGTTTGAAGAATGGGAAACTAAAGAATTTATGGACAATCATGATTGAACTTTGCCCTAAGGAGGGCACAGCGGCTAAAGTTTTTTTTTTTTTTTTTTTTTTTTTTTTTTTTTTTTTTTTTTTTGGGTGGGTTTTGTCTTTGTTGTTTCGTTGTTGTCTTGTGTTGGTGTTGTTTTGTGTTTTACAAAGAAGGGAATTCGTTAGAAGTGATCAAAACTATTGGGCCTACGGTCTTATGTTGAAACATCGATTCTCGTCAAATCCCCGAACATAAGCAACGTCGAATTTGGTTAGTACATAGATGGATGACCTCTTGGGAATACCAGGTGCTAAAAGTTTAGATGTTCGAATCCAAGTCGGGTTAGTTACATTCACTTATACGCAAAAATACCGTTGAACGATCATGGATCGAAAAGAGACATGGTCACCCAAGTGTGTAACATTCATTCTTAGAATCTCCCATTAGGTTAGCGCGGTTGGGTAATGACCCATTTCTCCATCTCTTTCTGATCTGTGGAAGGCCTACGCTCAACAAAGGACCTTCACATCCTGGGACAAAACAAGTTAGACATTTCGCTTAAACATTTTCGAGTAAGAATCATTGCTCATGGGTTGAAATCTCTCGTTCATTTTTCATCAAAGCAAATCATTTGATTACAGTAAAGAAGACATATCAAGGTTGAACGACCCAGGACGCCAAAACCTGATAATAGACAGGAATGAATTCAGTACATTAGGAAACGCTACAAACGATTCTTTTGTTCCTGAGCAAGCAAGGAAAGGTAAGAATTTTATAAAATCAAATTCTATACACACTAATTTGATGGTAATTTGAATTTAATATAAGACTTTTCTTGTGCGTTAAAAAAAAAATTTTACAAGAAAAATATTTCGATTATCCATCGGACAGTTTATCACTCGTGCAATATGATGATGCAATTACTTATCAGGCAGGTTTTGTTTAGTTACTCAAAAGCTAGCAACTGTCAATATAAATATCTGCAAAATCTCTTGTATTAACTCTAGCCCTGCCGAATCTCACTGTCTCTTTTGAACCTGAAAAAAATTCAGGATTTCTTTATTTTTATGGTGTCTATATGATTTGAACGATCATCTTGAGCCGACACTCGATCTGCCTTAAAATATTATCACGGCTCAAAATCCTGTATTCGACCTTTTTTTAAAAAAAAAAAAAAAAAAAAAAACTTTCGCAAAGAGGATTACGAAGCATTGGGAGGACCTCGGCAGCAGGTATTTCTGAGCTTCACTTAAAATATGATGTCAAAAGATACTCAAATATATCGTTCATTGTAACGGTCGCAGAACCATTCCACCACAACCCTACAAAATGATAGAGCACAAATTCCATTGAATAAAATCGCACTCTTTACATTATTCGGACTATTGTCCTCATTTTTGTCGCCATATTTATTACGTTTCAGCCGTTGTACGCTCTGGCCTTCTTCAGATGGTTGGAATGTCGAACTAAACCCTTTATTTCGCTCACTACGGTAGACTGTTCTAGTTCCACGTGCCATGTTTAATGGATATCAGTTATCTCCTGTTAATTCCCCTTTGCAAGTTCTCCACTGCCTTAACCGGGTATTGAACTCACACTCTTTGGGTCCTGTCATTATCCACTGAGCCATGTGTCCTTGACGACTGACGTCCATTAAACATGGTATGTGGAACTAGAACAGTCTACTCCAGTGAGCGAAATAAAAGGTTCGGTTCGACATTCCAACCACCTGAAGAAGGCCGGAGCGTACAACGACCGAAACGTTGTAATAAATATGGCGATAAAGACGAGGACAATAGTCCGAATTATGTAAATAGTTTACATAATACCTCATCCCAGAAATATAGACAGATACTGATAAAATCGCAGCAAGGAAAACTCGGGAATTTTGCCACATAAGCTTGTATTCTTTGTTCTACGTTTATTGTATTTTCGAATTATCTCCCCTTTCTACCTATGCCTTCAAAAATTCTCCTTAATCCCACGCAGATTCCATTTTTTACTCCCTTTGTCTTGTCCTTTTCTAGTTTTTATAGTCCACCTCATAATATTTATTTTCTTTAATAGACGTCGGACGCCATATGTATGGAGATGCACATCAAATTCTATACGCAAAACCGATAACAGGGTTTTATTTTTCTTCTCTAGATTCTACTTTTCAATGCAATAAGCACAAAAGGCCACGTTTAAAAGACTCTTGGTCAATGGAGAATCTTCCCAATCACAGTGACCCGACAGAACACCCACCAAAGCAAAACCTTACTCATTGTCCCTCTTTTCTTTCAACAAATATGCACAATCGTAAGTATCTTTCCGTTAATTTATGCTTCATGGCACGGCGCCAACGATGTTTAGAAATCGTGAAATACTTCAAGACCCCTTTCACTATATTATCGATTTGTCAAAGAAAATTGCACTGATCAAATATTTCCAGAACGGCTCCCATTAGAATGTCGCTTATTAAGTTCAATTTGCAAATTAGGATCAGTAGAATGAGTTACATTATCAGTTGAGATCCCTCTGTTTTTTTTACCTTGTGCCATACTGAGGTTTCTAAAGAATCTGCAATATTATTGGTCCTGACCGTGCGATCCACGATTTCAGTCACTTTCGCAGCGTCGTAATGTAACTTCTTTGTGCCTTTTCTATAAATACTTGCTCGGATGAACTCTTCACTATGGTACCTCGACTTTATCGATAGCACTACAGTGGCCCCCCCCCCAAAAAAAAAATTAGAAAATTTGGTACTGTTTATTTAATTGTTGGAATTTTTGTTACAGATATTTGAAACAAAAGCAAATAGAAATATTTGAAAACAAGTGCAAACATAGGTAAACTGTATTAATCGAACTAAAGAACTTTGGTAAAAGTTCTTGCTATTTTTTTTCAGTCTCTAAGTTAGATGTTCTTTCTTAAAGAGAACCATCATATCTCGTCGAAAATTTGATAACTGAGCCATCCTAGAACAACAAATGGTAACAAAAAAAAATTGTTGGTTATTTTTGTTTTTAGTTCATTCATATAGTAAAATATATACTTATTCTTTTTATGTTACTTAATTTTTTCCCATCATGTTTTAAATCTAAAATTTCCTGTTTTTTTTTTTTTTTTTTTGTGTGTGGTACCTTATAGATTGACGTCGAGGTCTGACCACTTCGGTTGAACTGACTAGATGTAACCGTAAATTCTAGACTCCACTCTTTACAGTCAATTTTAATTCAATGTCAATCGTTATCTACGGTCCTCCTGATTACTCTTCTATTGTTGTCGTTCCTTAAAATTTTTTTCTTCTAATTCTTTCACACCCTGTAACCTTTAGCATTAGTGGTTCTACTGCCTTGCATGGGGTGAGATGATTAAAAAAAAAAACAAAACAAAAAAAACTCTCTATAAATTCGTACAGGCTGGCAAATAAGAAAGACCGGTGTAGCTAACTGTAGGTGCGAGGTAAGAGGGATCACTATTCTTCGAATCGCAAATCCTTAACTTGACGGTGAACACCACATTTCGCAAGCTGTTATTGGTACTTTTAATTCTGAAGTGGGGTCTTTTTGTAGACTTTTGGTCAAATTTTTGCTAATTTGTTTCTTAACTAATGCCTTGTTGAAAGGCATGAAACCAATCAGGTATAGGTTAAGTAGTTGAACAGACTTCACCCTTTTATGCTTTGTTAGCAATCGGTATAGAAGAAAATTTTGAAACGGAAACGCTAATAAACTTGTCTATGGGAAGACTTTATGATAAGCGACTCGTATCCTTATTTACAAAGCTTATTTTAGTATATGGTAATGTTAATATATGCCGTTTCCTTATAAGGAAACGGTTGACATTCATTGACCGAGTAGCCAGTTCTGTTGTCGGTTGAAATTTTATAAAATCTGTCTCTTAAAACAATTTTCAGGAAAAAGTTTCTCAAGTCTAGTAGCTGTTATCGATGTTTCCAATATTGATGGAGGGGTGGGGGGGGGGCTTCCTTTCTAACCTTTTATATGATCTAGTATTGAATGTCAAAATCTCCCAGTTATTTTTTTTTCTGTTCGAATTTCCATCTTAGTTGTTGCTGCTGTTGGAAATCGTCAAATGATGTGGTTTCTGTTACAGCTCTTTGGGGTTCTGTAGCGAAAGTTCACTATGTTTTGAAGAAGGATGATCTTTTGCCAAGACCCTCAGATTCCACAGGCTCAAAACCAATTTCAACTATTGGTCTGAGAAAGTGATTGCATACGGCTGACAGTTGAGATATTTCTGAAGGGGTATGGTGCCTCGCATGATAGCCATATGAAAGTTTCGATCTGATCTGAAAAAGAATTGATAACTGAGCCCTCCTAGAAGAACAAATGGTTAAAAAAAATGTATGTTGGTTATTTTTGTTTTTAGTTCATTTATATAGTAAAATATATTATCATTTAGGAACATGACTGATGTTTTCAGGCTAGTGTGTGTTTTTTTTTTGTTTTTTTTCTTGTTTTTTTTTTAAACGACCTCTAAATCAGCCTCTTCCCTGTTCAATTTCCTTTCTCTTCTACTATATTTTGTTACAACTGATCCATACTCCGAGGTATTTGAAATGTTAAGTATTTATTAATTCTAACTCCTTAATGATGAATTAGGGTTCGTTGCCATTGCTGCTTTCATCTTTTTTTCAGATGATTTTCTCGTTTGGAAATCTTGATTTTGACTCCCTTTTTTAAACACTTTATAGAGGATATTGATTTTATATTCTAGGTCATTCTTATTTGAACTATGAATAGCCAGGTCAAATTGTAATCTCATCTCATTATCAATAAGAGGAAAAGCAGGATAGTTGTCTTTTATTGGTTGTGACTCGTCTGGATATAAAATGTGTAAATAATTTCAGCATGGAATCTGTAAATGATCAATGCCCATTCCCTCACATCTGTGTTTGTAAATGTGCAGAGCAGTCTAGGAAAAGATTAAATAAATTGGGGCTTTCACTTCCACTTTGTCGTCACAAAATATGACATATTCAGCAAGAATCAAACTTCTCAGCTAATACATTATGCTGTAAGGTAAGCGTTGGGGGCGATTGGCCCACAGCCGTCACCAAGTTTGAAAAAAATATTGACGGCAAAACGAAAAAGAGTTGAAACGTAAAATTTGCAACCAAAAGTTAAACCCAAGAAAGAATTGGTATACAATATATTGGTTGATAAATATTTATATTCTCTGTTTGCAAGGTCGGTGAGGCTGTTGTATATCTATCGAAAGCAATCCTGGTTTGGTTGTCGTGAAAAATCTTTTAAAAATCCCCCTTAAATGACAAACATCTAATTATGATTTCCTGGCCTGCAATGTCGTCTCCACGTCAAAGACAGGCTTACGACAATATTTATATTCGCCTATTTCTTGAATATTATTCACAAAGACATGGCACCATTCAAGGCAAATAAAACATTCCAAATATTATATCGCCATGAACCGCGCAATTATCCTATAGTCTTGTATTTCTTCAAATACTACACTATTTACTTTGTTCGAACTGATCTTTACTGCCACATTCACGACGTTTCAGTCGTACGCTCCGACCTTCTTCAGGTGATATTTTAGCCTACGGAGGTAGATTTTTCTAATTCCATGTGCTGTGCTTTTGGACATCTCAGTTTTAGTTAATTCGCCTTGATAACTTTTTTGTTCTCTCCGCTGATACCAGGGATTGAAGTCAAAACTCTTTGGGCCAAGTCACCTTTTGGATCAATTAACCGACGCTTTTTTTCCCATCAAATATCACCGGAAGAAGAGCGGGTCGTACAACGGACGAAACGTCGCGAATGTGACAGTAATGGTTAGGGTAACAATTCGAACAGTATTAATAATTGCAATGCCTAATCTCAAAAATATAGACTTGTTCTTTAAACATTTCTTTTTCGTTTTTTAATTCACCCCAAGCAAGGCGATAATGCCACCAAGACGCAAGGGGCTAGTGAAAGAGAAAGCAAGAAACAATGTATAACAATATTCTTGTTCAAAATATTGGGGAAGAGAGCGAACCTATCTACTATACTTGATTTAATCATATTTGCCTAGTATGGCACAAAGTCAAACAATGTGGGTTATGATTGTTACACTGATTATTAAAAATTAGAGATTAACAAATTAGGTCTTTTTTTTTTTTTTTAAGTGATGCAAATCTCTCTGTTTACAAGATGGACGAACGTTTTCTATCCTTCATTCAATCTGCTGACTTGTCTTTTCGCCTTACTTATACTGGGTGTAGCAACAAAATTGTCCAAATCGTGTAACAGCAAAATTGTCCAATGTTAGATTAAGCTTTGAAACGTTTTATCTTAGAAATGAGTAAAGCTATCTTGCTGCAATTCTCCGAGGTTTTTATGAAACTATTGGACTCTACTTCGAGCAAAAAGAATGTATAATTAATCTCCAAGCTTAACACAAGAATCGTGATGAAATTGATCATAAACGAAGATGACATGTTCATTATTGATTAATCATGGCTAAGGATTGGAAGCCCATGAAGGAATGAAATAAAATTCCAAAATGCATATATATATATATATATATATATATATATTGGTTCATCTTCCAACTTGTTCAAGATGATGATCTTTCTCTATAATCTTTCTGTCACGGAATAACAAGGTGCCTCACGCGTTTCATTTACGATTTCATTTCCAAGTCTTTTTTTCCACTGCTCTTTGAACTGTCATAGCTGAAAGTCCTTTCTCACGTGCCAAACGTCTTATAGATTGAGTTGGATCTTTTCTAATTAATCTCTTTTGCTCTGAATTGAAATGATGATTCCTCTTTCTGTTGTGACCTGATTCAGTTTTCCTCCTTATTGTTCACTTATTTTAAAACTTATTCACTGTTCTTTTGATGGTTCTTGAATGGACTTTGAATATGAAGGTTGGTACGATTACTGAGGGGCCTGAAATGATCTTTTTTCCTCTCAGTTGGGAAAACGGTGTCTGACACAAAACGATTTTAACCTGCTCTCATTTTAGTTGAACTCAAATGTTTTTCCATGGATTCTTACGCCAATTGGTGCCAAGATGGCTAAGCGTCTTATGTGGAAAACATTTTGTGGGATGGACAATTATGGTGTTACATGATTTGGGCAATTTTGCTGTTACACCCGGTATAAATAATAATGGCGGTGTATTTAAGATAACTATAAAATTATCCAACTTGACAGCCAGTTCAAACTCTATGCAACTGTAGAATTACCTCACCTTGTCTGATAGGGAACTTATCTTGTATAATGCTAAGTGGCGTTGTATAAAGCAGCCAAAAAGAAAAGGAATAGAACAATTTCTTTTCTTTGAACTCTTCAACCAAAAGATGCAGTATTGACAAGATGTTTCGTTTCCCCTACGTGGGAGACTTCTTACTCCCTGGGCGAACCAACATTTTATTCCGAACCGAGCAACGTGTGGCATCATACACTTCTCCTAAACATTAAATTATTTCAGATTCAGAAAAAAAATCTCATGCGACCACGATAACATCTTTGCTACATGTATTGTAACATTGAGTGCGTTTGTTTTTTTAAAATGGAATAAGGATAAGCAAGGCGAAAAAACACCCATACAAAATATTGGAAATATATTGTATTTTTTAAAACAGCGTCAGTTGACAGTTACATGTCCCTGGCAAAACGATAAGCGAGAAGGCGATATTTCCTGGATAAAAGGTTCTCGTTCAAAAAATCTCCAGTAACAATTTTCATCTCGTAGAATAAGGTCAGCATTACTAGGATTGCAAAGTTCTCTTAGTAACTTCACCTCTCCATCACTGACAAGTAGTCGGCAAAATTTCCCTACACGCGTTGTGATATTTAATATGGCCTATTGCCTGAAGACAGCCGTGGAGACAAATGTAAGCGAGTCACAAATTTTGTCTCCGAATGGTGTTTTCTGTATGTAAATCTATTTTTAAAGAATTAATGGATTTTATTTTTGAATCCGACATATTTTAATTGCTTCAAACGTTATTTTAGATTAGATACCCGTATTTTTTAATCGGACATTATAAAGGTTATTAACTGATACCCGTATTTGAGTAAAGGCTTTAGTTTATTCATTTTGTAGTACTTATTTGGTCTACCGACCTGTACATTCGAGAAAAACTAGGAAATAAGGCTATCCACTAAAATAACTTTTGATGTAATAAGAATATTTGTCGGATTGCAAAATAAAATCGATTCTTTAGACATTGCTTTCTTTGTTTGGGATACGAGACTGGTGAGATATGGAATTCAGAGAAAGTGCGAAAAAGAATTTTGTTTGATTGTGAAGCACTCTGTAGTCTAGCTGTCAAAGCCCGCCGGATAGGTCTGTGATTTCTCTTGCAAAGGTGGACGCAGGTTCGTATACTGCCAGAAGACACATTTTATTTATCGAGTTTTCTTGAGTGCACAGGAAAAAAATAACGAAATAAACAATTTTGAACAACATAAAAACAGAGCGTCTACTCTAATATGAGTATCCAGTAAAGAATAACGTTTGAAGTAGTGTGTGTGTGTGTATATATATATATATATATATATCTCCAAATGTAAAAGAACGAAGAGTAAGATTTCAGCATTCAAAACATTAATTTAAAACAGAGCTCAATAAAAAAAGTAGAGCTGTAAATATTTATTATGCAGTGTTAGAACATGCACATATCCACAAAAAACTGTACATCTTGTTTCAATGTTAAAAAAAAAAAACAAATTTTTTTTTTTTTTTTTAACGTTGAAACAAGATGTACATTTTTGTAGTGGGTATGTGCATGTTCTAATGTAACACTGCCTTCTGTGTGTGCCAACTGAATTCATTTCTTTTGAAAATGTGAAATGATTTAAATGACTTTCGTATCAATTTACAGGGAAACACGTATTGTGTTTAATGCAATCTGACGCTTGATTCTAGGTAATTTGGGATTCGCTGAATACGAATTTAAACTCTGTTTGCCTCTATTAGGTTCTGATTCTTGTCAACTGCCTATGTGCTATTTTTCAGATTTTTCAAACTACAACAATATGAAGCTTTCCCTGTGGTGTGGGGGGGGGGAATTAACAAAACTTTCTAACGCATTTGCTTGTTGGTGGCAGTTTCTTTTCAAGCCGCAGTAGTATCAGCTGCCATGCGGGGATCTCGGCGGCCTTGGTACCTTTCTTCCATATTTTGACATCTTTGTGGAATCTTTCCCATTGTTCGTCACTTACATCACCTAAATTTTTTGGGAATTGGTCAACATGGTTATTCAAAAAAAAAAAAAAAAAAGTATTATTTTTACGCTCATATTCCAACATAGCTCTTTGTAGTCCATTAATTTCTTTTATGATTTCTTCAGTTATCTGCATTATAGTTGCCTAAAAGGTTTTCTATTAAGTCCACGAATGAGAACCAGGCATTTTTCTTCGCGTTCAAGGCATTAAGAAAATGGCTGTCTTTAATGTCATTATTTGTGGACCGTCGAAAATTCCCGCCTTGGTTTAAATAGGAAATTATGAAATACCTACTTAAAATCTATGAAATTAAATTAGAAACATGGATGGGAAAGTACAATATAAATTAAATCTAATTAAATCAATTATTAAATCACGATGACAAAATTACTAAATCATATACCAATTCAAAATTATGTTAATGCCCAAACTTAATTAACTGACTGAATTGGCTGATTAACTCCAGCAACCAGTCGCTTTTATGTATTTTAGTTGTCCCACTAGAATATTCTACACGAAACAGGAACGCTCGAGAAAATTCTAGAATTCTATGATATTTTTAGTTCAATTTACTAATATTAAAATAGGTTAAAGACAAAATTAAAACTATTTTAGGGTATTACATATAAAATTATATACAAGTATATATAATACAAAAATACCATAATAGGTACAAATACTTAGATAAATCTGGTTGGATAATGTATAAATGCAAAAAGAATTAGCGAGTATTGAGAAAAGACTTTATGAATACGACAAAAGAGGGACGTTGAGCAAGATTAGAACCTGATAGATAACACCCAAGTAAAAATTCGTGCTCAATGTATCCAAATTACATAGAACTGTCAAATCTAATTCAATAGACAAAATGTTGAAATTTGTTTCCCAGTGATTTAATCCGATTTCGTTAAACAACTATCTCGGCTACGAGGCAAGATGTGTTGATTCATGTTTTTTTTACAATTTTATTTATTTTTTTAAAGCAGGATGTACAACTGCAACAGATATGAGAAAGAATTCAAATCTTATCAACCCTTGGCAATTTGCTTCGACCTCTGCTCATATACCGTGTTCTGGATATTTATTGAATAAGGCCTCGGACAACAGATCAATGAATGATGAACTGCCAGTGTCAAATCATTTTCGAACCGCCTCTTTAAATCCCCAACAACAAGCGCACAGTCACCTGCAGCAAGATAGCTCTTTGCCTTCATGTTATCCTATAGAGCAGATCACTTGTGATGATCGTAAACTAAATTCCTTGAACACTTCCGCAGCCCAGACCGGATATGGGGACCATTATCAATCAAATAACTTGAGGACCTGTTCGCATTTTCCACAAGGTCGACAATCGGAGACAACGACATCTACAGACAGATTACCTTTAATGGAGGCGGTAGCTGATGGCGATACTACGAAACGGTGTGAGTCAAGCAGGCATTCGGCTTTAGCAAATACGCCGAAGCGTACAATTGATCAGCTTTCAGGAGAAAAACCAGAGACAGTCACTTAACATGGTTCTGATTTTATACTTATAATTTTCCGTTTCAAAGTGGGAATATCTTGAAGGTGGGCAGATGCCTGCCGTAGCCTGATCTTTAGTATACTTCTCTCGCAGACCATTGTTAGTATAAGTTTCTCAGCGTATCATATTCAGAGTAAATGTCTCTGAAAGGTGTCTGCTATAGAGCAATAGTTATTCTTGCATCGCAGATTGCTTAGTTATTTGGGTTCTCAATGTAGGCTACAAAATTGTGACTACAGTGCTGAGTAAGCACCTTACGATGGTTAGAATGTCGGAACCTTGATCAAAAGATCTTCACGGTAGTTTTTAAATAAATACATCTGTTTGATCCACTTTTACGGGAGTTTATCTTTTTAAGGGCCCGTTAGAGTATAGCTAAGCATAGTTGGCCAGATCATCCAGCTAACACACCGTTACAGCCCGAGCCTGTTCGCCCCCTCCCCCCACCTCATAACAATAAGAAATCTGACATAAAAAGAAAACTGCTTTAAATCATAGTTGATGAAAGTTAAAAAAAAAAAAAAAAAAAAAAAAAAAAAATTACCTTCTTCACTTGGACCTTCTTCACTTGGACCTTCTTCACTTGGACCTTCTTCACTTCCGTCATTGTTTTCAAATCAACTGAACCTATTGATTTCGCGTCCCGAGTAAGACTATAAACTACGTCCAGCAGCAAGACCTCTGATCAGGAGGTTTTGAGGAGCGTGGAACCACCTCTTAATTGTTCTTGATCCTGGTGGTAGCACCTGTTAGGGTCCCAGCTATGGGCAAATAGTTAACCCCGAAACTGGGGTAAAAATGGGTTTTAATACCAGGAATACTTTTGTGAAGAAAAAAAAAAAAATTACTAGCAATGCATTTTTTTTGGTGGGTGGGTGGTTGGTTGGGAAGAAATTTTACCAGCAGTACACTTTTGAAGGGAAAAATTATTACCAGAAATATTAGGTTGCAAAAATAATGTCGTTTTCTCACATAGTAACATATGTGAGAAAACGACATTATTTTTGACAAAACAAAATATTACCAGTAATAAAAATTGTCTGCATTAAATAACCCATTGAGGTTGATATGCCGTAAAACGCAACAAACCAAACCTATTTGACTTCAGATTTTGAGCCAACAATTAAAGTATAGCTAAGCACAGCCATATGATACAGCTAACACACCGTTGCAGCCCGAGCTTATACGCTCCCTTTACTGCCTTGGCGATGATGATGATGATAACATTCAAAACGGCTTTAAATCACAACTGATAACAGTAAGAAACAACCTTAACTTTGACATTGTTCACTTACTTTATTGCTTTCAGATCAACTCCACCCATTTTGAAATGTACCTGATTTCACAGTTTGAGTCTACAACTATTTAATACATGAAACCATGACAAATAAACTTTAATAAGTTTCTCTATATTCTATCTGTTTAAAATCTAACGAACAATGTGAATAAAAAAACAAAAATGTTGTATATCGACATAATTTGATTTTTTTTTTTTTTTTTTTTCTGTTTGCCACTCTAAGACAAATATCGGAATTTATCAAACTATTTCTCAAGCTTAGCGCACGTACACCAAGCACTCAAAACCTATCATCACGGTAAAAAGTTTGTAACTTTGACGTGTCACTACGGATTACGTAAAATATAATGCGGTCTAAGCGGTTGTTTAATTCGTCTGACTATTGATAAAACTGCAGTGTAGATTGAACTGTCTAAACTTTGTAGAACAGTATTTTAAATTCAAAGCTACAGAGCATGCAATTCTAAAATGCTCTAATTTCCAAGAATAGTCCTGGTAATGTACAGTTTAAGTATGATCCCCCCCCCCCCGCAAAAAAAAAAAATAACTGTTGCAATCGATGACTGCCTATGTCCAAATGAGATATGAACAGTTTTAAAAGGTAATTTTATTAGTTTCAGCGCCAAAGAACATAAACGTTTTTGGTAATATGTTGGGGAAGCAAGAAACCAACATTAATTAACGATTCTTTGCTTTGGAATTGTGACTCCCTGTTTGTTCTTCAAAACTTGGGGAAAACCAGCAACATTATTTCGTTGCTTCCCAGCTACACTATTTAATCTCAGTGTAATTCTTGTCGTTCTATTGGCTTAAAAAAAATCAGCGGAAAAAAAAATGAAAGAAAATACCGTTGGTGTTGAAGGTGTCAGCAGACATCCTTCCAAACAAACGAAGTGATTCGAAATTCATCTTTTTTTTTTTTTTTTTTAAATCAAATTTGATGGAAATTTTTTTTTTTTTTTCCCCTGAATTTCTGTGATGAGTTATCATTATTTACACTATTTACATCTGGACTGATCTTTGTTATCAGCCAATGGCCTTCTATCTGAATTTTTGGGATGAGAAGTTATTTAAACCATTTTACATTCAGACTATTGTGCTAATCTTTGTTGTTATAATGTTTCGGCCGCTGTGCACTCCAGTTTTCATCAGATTCATATCGATCTGTGTAACCTACAGGGAATTCTGAACTGAATCTTTATTTTATCTAAGGTCGGTAGACTGTTCTCATTCTACTGCGCATAAAGGAATAATCTCTCTTCTAGATCTTAACTTTTTAGTTCTCTTCAGTTGTTGCTCAACCATTTTCACAGAGTACAAGTAACATTGTGATAACAAAAATGAGGACAGTAATCCGAATATAAAGTGTAAATATTGATGGAATTATATAGTAAAGGTAATAAATCCGTTGGTATATAATCCAAGTGGATCCTAGTAATATAAAATATTAAAACTGATCCACAAAAAGAGCTCAATGTATTTATTATTACAGAATAATTAGTACAGAATAAAATCCCAAATTACCTCATATGGGGAATAGACCTACTTCAACTGACGAAAACTTCGTTAGTCTTATTCAACCCTGGTATATAGACTGAGTTCGTGTCGGAATTAGAAATTTAACTGTGACAACTGTTGAAAAACTAATACAGAATTTATCCATTTCAATCTTTTCAGTCAGAAGAAAGGATATATAATGTTTATTTATTAAAAAGTATATTTATTTATTTTTGTCTATCGGCTTGAATATTCGAATATCGTATATTTTCCTTTTAATAAGGTTTCTCGAATATTCAGATTGGTAGTCGAAAATATGTTTAATAAATAAACGGAACGTCTACTCGAATATCGGTATCCACTAAAAATAATCTTTAAAGTAATAAAATCTGTCGGATTAATAAAAAAATCATTGTCTTTAGAAATATATATTAATATACATACGTATGAATTTAATGAGGGAAATTTATTTTTGATATATACACATACCAAATTTTAAGTCAACAAAAATCCTACTAACCAATTGAAATTAAAAATTAATAAACTGATCCCGGCCACCAGAGGAAAACCAGACAACTTAAAACTCCCCAAAATAATCGAACACTACAACCCAGGATACATGTATGGAACTATAAAAATACACAAGATTAACTTCCCTTTCCGTCCCATTGTACCCCAAATCCTCACCCTGGTTTACCAATTAAGTAAAATTATCAACCGACTCGTTACATTATACATACCTACTAAATACTGTATTAAATCAACTAATGAACAGGTAGAGGGCCGTGTGTTTACGTGTTGTTAAATTAGGAACACGTGCTGTTTATTCCTGCTAGAAGGTCCAACTACGAGAACATGCCGGACTCAAGTTGAGTCCAACCAAAGATGTAAAGAAAACAAACAAGACCGATATATATGTCAACAAATATAAGTATTAAACAACAAATTTACAAGTGACAAAGACCTCAACATTTGTGTTTGTGTGTGAACGTAGAGAGTTTATTCTTTGGTGAATGTTCGTACGTATGTGTTTCATGGCGTTTTCCTATAAGTGGGCAAAAACGCGGATCTCTAGGAGAGATCACATTTTTAAATGTGTCCGCTGAAATGCAAAGTAGAAAAGAGAACGAGAAAAGAAAAATTGCCCAGTATTATTAGTGTAGGGAGAGCGTGCTCCAGTGAAATATTTGGACAATTAAGGAGTTAACTCCGACAAACTAATCCAAATGTCAACACAGAAACCTAATGAAACCAGAAGCCTCATTCGATGCTGAAAATTTATTTAACAATGTCCCAGTTAGAGAAACGATTGATATAATTATAAAGAATATCTCTTACTCCACTACAAATCAAAAGTAATATATTACAAAAAGTACGTTTGACTTGTACCACTGAGGTTCCCTTCTATGACCTTTCAAATATCTGGGTACAATATGATGACGTTTCTATGGGTTCAATTCTGGGACCAACAGTAACTTCTATATATCTAACTTTGGAAAGATTTAACACCATTAAAATCATCCATCTACCTAACATAGGTAGATGTTAATCTTGATTAAAAACATTGATGAAATACATGAACTACAAGGGAACTGAAAAAAAACCCCTCCGTTCTTAATTTCACATATGAACTTAATATTAATAAAGTCCCTTTTCCTGATGTATTGATAGTCACTAACAATAAAACATTTACTAACTCTCCACATATTAAAAAAAAACAAGCAAACAAAAACGAACGAGCATAAACACTGACAAAGGCTCTCTCGCTCTTTTCTCTCCCATCATATATATATATATATATATATATTATTCATTTTATCATAAATTAGATTTTGGTTAATGAAAGTTTACAGGTTAATTGTTATACTTATTGCCAATATCTTAAATCTTTACAATTCAAAATGGCCACCCTATGCTTTCGCGCCATAACCCTTGATTTCTTCTCAACTGAAGTGCATGACGTCTCCAAAATGTCTTCACCCAAATTGTGCCACGACGTTATAAAAGTTTCTTTCAGGTCCGACAAAAACGTGAGAAACGTGAAATATCACGCCCCCCCCCCATCAATATGGGCAATGTCGCAAAGTCAGTGGGATTAATATCAATGTTCGAGAGAGATCAAATTGCCAGTCCTGCGTCAAATTGGCCGTGTGTAGACAAGATTTACGTTGAGTACAAGCATAGTGTTTATATAAAATTGAATGCTCTATTACAAATATATATATATATATATATATATATATATATATATATATATATATATATATGATACACCGCACAAAAGTTAACTCCTTCACGAAAAAGAAATTCTACATTGAATTAAAAAAAAAACTTGTATTAATAATGACTTTCCTAATTATATCATTGGTGAACAAATTAGACAAGCCATTAGAAATATTGACATATATTAATATATTTTGACATAAATCAAAAACAATACTTCCTCAAATAACCCGAAACATATCAACCTACTATATCGTAATCAAATGCCTTCTAACTACAAACAAGATAAAAAAATATATTCCCCACTGATCCCAGTAAATAAAAGAAAAAAAATCTATATATACTAAATTTAACAGAATATATTCAAGTAAACGCAATAACTTTTCTCCGTCAGCTAGTGATTTGGAAAAAAACATTGTATATCAGTTTAAATTTCCTTCGAGTAATTGTATCTGACAAAAAAAGTAAGTACATATATTTGTTTTACAACCACAACATTATAAAGACGTCTTGTACTTCATTTGTTGGATACAATATCTATTGTACAATTTCTAAAAACACATTCCTGTCCACCTTCGCAATACAGGAAAATACTTGCCGACAATACCAATATACTACATCATGAAAATAACAAACAAAAACTTCTCGAGGTGATCTATATAAAAACCAAGCAATCAACACTCAACAAAATTTATTACGAATATAACAACATATTAAACGGCATATAATGTTTATATATTAATGCCATTTTATATTTCTACCAATTCCCCTATATTGAAACGCTTGTTAAGAAATTTTTACAAGACTACAACGATTAAAGTTCTAAAATAACTATAAGAAAGCGCGTTCATGCGTGTTTTAAAAAAATCACCATCACAACGGAATTGAGATTTTATCGCATTTACAATAGCATTTTTCTCTTTGTAATTTGTCACTGAGGATGATTTAACGTCGAAAGTCCTTGGGTTAAAAAAGACCCCCCCCCTAAAAAAAAAAAACGAACTACGGCGGCATTCTTGATGGATTTCATAACATCAAGAAACTAATTAGATGAATACGAGGGGCGGAGCAAAAGTAATTGTTTCATATAATTTTATTCATTTATTATTGCATGTTTATATTCTAATCAACTTCAAAGTATTTCTCCATTTGAAGCAATGCACCGATCCAGACGTGTTTTCCACTTTCCAAAGCAGTCCTGGAACTCTTGTGAAAGTTATGTTTTTTAATGACCACGTCGTTTTCTTCTTCTCCCCTCTTCCGCATCTACAAAACATTTTCCTTTGAGGACTTTCTTCTTTCGGGGGACCCAAAAAAAAGTCGCGGGAGGGGGGGCGAGAAGGGTGAATAGGGAGGGTGGAGAAGTGGGGGTCCTGTCATTCTTGTTCAGAAAATGTCTCACACTCAAGGCGGTGTGCGCTGGCGCATTGTCGTGATGCAACCACCACCCTCCATTTTGTCACAGGTCAGGGCGTTTTGGTCTTACCCTGTCTCGCAAACGCTTCAGGACTTCCAAGTAAAAAGCCTGGTTAGCAGTTTGACCCGAAAGAACAAATTCTTTGTGGAGAATTCCTTTCATATCAAAGAAACAAACTGGCATCGTCTTGACATTGGACTTTACTTGACGCGCTTTTTTTGGGGGGGGGGGTCGTGGTGATGTTGGATGCTTCCACTGACTTGATTGCTGCTTCGTTTCCGGGTCGTTGCCATAGCACCAGCTTTCGTCACCAGTGATGACCTTCGAAAAAAAGGTTTGGATCAGCTTCAAACTGTTCTTTCAGTTTACGACAGGCATCCTTTCAGCCATGGTAAAAATAGACGAAAAGGTGTGAAGTACTTCAAAACAAATGTGAACCACGGAGCTGTACGTCTTCTCACCATGACACCAGTTAGCACACTGATGCCTGAGGGTTGTCTCAAGTGACATCTAGCGGTGGAAGCCAGAACTACTACGGGCTTGTCACACAGAAAACGATTCCGGTTATTGTTGGGTCCCACCTCGTATAATAAGTAGACATGTCTATATTAATCAACAAAACCTGTATAAACGACGCACACTCTGTGTGTGTATATATATATATATATATATATATATATATATATATATATATATTTGTTTTTTGTATGAATGATTCATGAATTTATAAATTAATTGCACCTTTATTGAAATTAACATAACTGATCCAAGTGCAACTTTCGGATAATATCTACCAGTAAAAAAGAATTCTCTTATTGCTATATTTGTACAAAAACGCACAACCTTAAAATTTAAATTCAAACTCAGCGTTGCGACTGCACGTTCCAAATCAATAACACATTTCTCATAGCATTTTTCGGTTTATATCTCTATTTTCGTTGTCCTCTTATTACTGAGAGTAAAAACAAGAACAAAATCTATTTCCATACCCGAGGATGACTGTAGGAACAGACGAAAGCTTGTAAAAATAAAAAAGACCTTATGCAGCTGAAATTTATATACGAGGATCATATCATTCATGTACATGCTCGGGGTTTATGTATCTTATTTGAATTGTTTGCGACGATGGATTCTCTCCAATTAAATCATTAACCTCTGTATTTGTTTTTTGTATGAATGATTCATGAATTATATATATATATATATATATATATATATATAATGACGGAGACTAGCTAAAATATAAGCTGAAGATGTAGGGAAGTTAAGCATTAAAATTAGTTTTACAAAACTCCAACCTTAATGCATAATGACTCTTAACCATAATTTCGAATTAAAGAATGCAGTTTTAATTAAGAGAAAGTAATATAATATAATATAATATAATAAAGCGGAAATATATAGAAAAATCATTGAGAAACTGAATCAAGTCGGCTAAGACATCCATAGTAGCACATCAGGAATTTTAATTTCGCTGGAAACTTAATGTGTTTTATTTATTATTATTGAAGCACTAATTTAGGTAAGGGAGATAATGCTGAAGTAGCTAAATAATTCTTACTCCCCTTGACTTATGTTTTTGTCTTTTTATGCTGTTTTCTTTATCTTTCTTGTTGCGCACTGGTTGATCTCACTTTAAATATTTGTATTAAATCAGTGAACATCTTGAATTCCTGTTGTATACGTAGTAATTTTCAGGTTCGGACATTTAAATTCCCTGTTTAATAGTTTTCTAATTTTATCAATTTTAAAGTTTAAGTTTTAACTTTAAAATTGATAAAAATTAGAAAACTATTATACTGAACCTTCAAAAAGGTGAACGTCCTTGATATAACATTAGATTTAATGAATAATTTATACATACCTTATAAAAAACGCAATACTAATCCTTTGTATATACATCCTCCATCTATAATTAAGCATATACATTTATCTATCGAAAAAAAAAAAGTACAAATTCAGCAAATGAGAAAATTTTCTATGAACATAGTCATTTCTATAATAAAACTGTAAAGAATAGTCGCTACAAATATCCAAGACTCAATTATGTAATATCGGACGTGATAACTATAGAAAAAACAAAAGTAGAAAAATTATTTGGTATACACACCCATACAACCAAATGGTAAAAAAACAAATTAAAACAAAGATTCCTTGCATTAATCGTTAAACATTTTCTTAGAGATAGTAAACTCAGTACAATTTTTAATAAAAATACCCTAAAATTAAGTTACAGTTGTACTGAAAACTTAGAAATGATTATTAAGAAACATAATGTTAATATCTTGAGTAAACACTTAGTCCCCCCCCCAAATTTAAATAGTATAATAAAAAGAAATGAAGATAAAGAAAAATTATGTAACTGCAGAAATACTCGAAACTGTCCTCTTAATAATAAATGTCACGCTGAACCATTAGTATACCAATGCAATATCTCATCTACTGAGGATCCAGCCAAAGTAAAAGTCTACATTAGATGTACAAGACATGAATTCAAGAGGTGTTGGAACCAGTATCAAAGCTCTTTTAAAATAAGTAAATACCGAAATCAGACATCCCTATCTAAATATTTCTGGCACTTAAACGAAAACAGTAAAACACTTACTGTAAAATGGAAATTAATAAGAAAAGCTAGAGTTTATAGGTCATTGAATGACCCATGTCATTGTGCATACATGAGAAATTATACATTTTTAAGTGTATGAAAAATAAAAATTTACTTAATCAAAGAAATGAAATAACTGTTTTTGCAGACATTGTCAAAGATTTTCCTTAAATAATGATTAAAAAACTGAAAACTGAAACGTACATATTTATACTTGATCTTTGAATAATAATTTTTAAATAAGTAATACTAATATATTTGTTTTAAAAAGTATAGTCTTTACTAATTAGAATTGGGAATAATAATTTAAAATTGTATCTTAACATGACGTACTCATATTCAAACTATTGAAAAACAATCTTTGTGTACACAATTATAAATTTAACTGCAAAATTAAAGTGTAAAAATTTTCGTCAATGAAAAAAACAGACGATATTGTTTTATATTCAATGCAAAACAAATGGGCCTTTTGTTTCACTTTGAATATAAAACAATTAGGATTCTGGAAGTGTGAAAGATGTATTTCTCTTCTTTGTATAAATAATGCGGGCTGCATATTCTGAGTGCTCTTAAGTAGAATCCAATGATTATGCCAGATTTTGTTTTTTTCCTACGATGAGATTTGGAATTTATTTGGTTGTTTTTGTTGGTTGATTTCCAGTGGACATCGAGTTTTTAACTGTTCTTAACGTGGTGTACCTTGATATCTAGGATTGTATTTTTTCCATTTCGTATAAATTCTATTGTGCATTCGATTTAGTTTAGTTGATCTACCAGGTCAGGTAAACCAGTATCATGAGGATATATAAGTAACGCATCATCAATATAACGAAGGTATGGTGATTGTTTGGGTAAAATATTTTGGAAAGGGCCATATTCGAGAAATTCTAAAGATACATGCCATCACTCCACTGAGAGGGTAATCCAAATTCTTGTTTGTAAAAATTATTAGTAAAACTCCCCAGCACCGTTAGTTCATGCGCATGTGCAGTCGTACCAACATAACAAATTTAGTCCGATTGCGTCCTGAAGGACGAAAATTTTTTCCACTTTGTCATACAATTTCCCCAATATTTTTCTTGATAAATAAAAATATATTTCGTTACCCAATATATATATATATATATATATATATATATATATATATATATGCGGCTCAAACACTAATATTCCATGGTTATAATTTATTACATTGGAATCGTAATCACGATCCAATTCATCAGACCTACAAATTCAAAAAGAAACTTACTCTGTCCTGGACATTGAGTTCTACCTGGATTCTATCATCTTGGGAATTTATGTATATAAGTATATATCTATATATATATATATATTAACCGCTAATATTATCTATCTATCTATCTATCTATATATATATATATATATATATATATAGGTAACATATCTTCATTCAAACATATTGAATAATATAGACCTATTATGTTTATTTTTATAATAATCCTTTCTAGTTCTCTTATCAGTTTCTTTATGCTAAGATGAAATTGATCAAGGAAGGATCCTACCCATGTACGTTCGATCTCCTCTGAGATCATAACCAGAGGTGAATTACAAAGACAAATTTATTGTTACTGTTATTGTGATGGTGACCTTTAAAAACACGCGTAAACCCGGCGTCAGTTTTAATTATCTTAAAATTTTAAATTTATCCGTTGAATCTATGGAATTTTTGCGCAACAAACGTCCCAAAATAAAATAGCCAACCTGAAATCAGAGGGAATATAAAATGGCACTTAATGTCGGCTAAATGCACCCCAAAACGCCACTGTAACAAATTTTGTTCACAACGATCACACTTACAATATCATTCAATAAAACATGTTTTTGAATGATTGAGATATACATATGGGTAAATTGTCGAACATTTCAGAGTGCTTGGGTGTCAATCTGAAGACAGTTCAGAGGATTCAGAAGGAGTTGGATGAGTCTAATGGTGATGACGAAGGTGTTTGGAGTGATAACTAGTAATGGCGTTGTTATGCCTGCATTCATCTTCCCACAAGGCTTCAAACCTTACGTCAAGTGCCTTCATGAGGTAGTGCTGTCCTGGGTCAAGAGGGTGGATGCTAGAAGAACCTATGCCTGGTAACAGGACTCTGCACCATACGACACAAGCAGGAGAACTCAGTCATAGCTATCAGGCAATTTCTGCGACCACACCACTTCTTACATTTGGCCACCTAACTCCGCAGACTGCAACCCCCTTGATTATTATCTGTGAAGCGTAGTTTGTAGGAGAGGACAACAAAACTCTTTGTAACAGTGTTATTTTCATATTTGCGTAATTTAGATGGCAATTTATTCATCGTACCCTGTATATATATATATATATATATATATATATATATATATATATATATATATATATATATGTGGTTGCTCAGTTCTTTGAGGACACGTCTTTGAATAGATCTAACTTTTCTATCATTTAATTTCAGATAAATGACGACACAGAAAATGAAAAGGCACACTGTAATTATCGCCTTAAATGATTTAGAGATTGTTAACTTCCTGTCACAGCTGTTAAAGCAGTCGGAAGCAGCTTATGGGGTAAGGAGGATTAAAATATCACATATCAGGTAAATAAAAAAATAATGGGTGAACCATGGCATAAAGGAATATTATCTCTGTATTTCCCCCATTATTTTCATTGTTATATCCACGATATAAAAACAACTCATTTCACGGACAGAACGGAGTAGCCGAAAGAAAAGAAATTACAAACAAGAGAGAGAGAGAGAGAGAGAGAGAGAGAGAGAGAGAGAGAGAGTTTTATGCCGCTAAGTCCTACACAAAATTATATGTACATATTTACATTTGTCCCCTGTAGAGAAACTACAACAGACGTTTATACAACAAGCAGCGTGGAAAGAGAACGAAAAGATAGTCTTACTTATAAAAATTCACAAAGGGAATTCAGTCTGCCGGAGATGCCTCTGTATTTCTAGAGAAGCCATATTTAGGATTCCAGATTCAAGCGTGTCGGATTTATCTACTATATCCTCTCAAATAGGGAATAGCGTTTCCTGTGCTTTTCCAAATTGAGAACTGCGAGCCGGATATAGTTTCTGTATCTGAAGATGTATGTAGGGGAATTAACGCAAGAAAAGTTAAACAATTTTCAAACACAGCTCTACAAATTTAAATTAATTTTATTATTGTGTATTTGTTTTCTTTAAAATTGAAAGAAACGAATTACAAATTCCCTTGCGAAACAAATTCACATAAAAATATTTGTTTTCTATCTTTACAATACAACCAAATCAACTGCGTTAGTATGATAGAAGATACGGAATGTGTCTACATAAGGAGATTGTCACGTATTTACGTTGTTTTATGAATGCGTGTAATTTTCTAATAGTCAGCAGGTGAAGCTGTGTTATAACTACTATTAACATATTGTTTAGATAACCCTGTTCGTATGTTTTAAGTGCGCTTAATTTACTTTTAAAACGTGAGGCTACTGCAAAAAAATTACTCGGTAAATATGTAAATGTTGAGTAATTATACGAAAAGTGTGAAAATTCAGCTTGTACACAACAACAAACAACCAACTCTGGTCAAAGGTTTACGGAAAAAACTAAAAACTAACTTAATACTAGGAATATTTATCGTAAATAGAAGCTTAAAATTACTTGAGTTAGCTGATAAGTTTATTGGTTAATATAGATTTTTCCCAATTTTTAAATATCTAAAATATTGTTGATGATTTTCTGGAGAGAGCTCTCAGGAAACAAAAAAAAATTCTTGTTTGATTTTTCAAAGGCTTCAGCTCGTTTGAAATAACATTGTTGATTGATGAATAAATGCAAATATGGAAATTCAAATCTGGATCCTATGTTTTGCACAAAAATGAATTAATTGAGGTTTTAGTGATATTAATATACGGAAATTTTCTATAATTTTTAACTGGGCTCAACATGCGTGCTGATCGGAAAACGGTGCCATTGGCTTGTAAGCTGCACCACGTGGCAGGTGTTTGCTCCCGGCCAGAAGGAATTAGTCTCCACAAGAGTAACAACAATGTTCATTCTTTAAGGTTACCTATTTCTGCCTCCGCAACAATGGACACCCTGTGTATATTTGTGCCCGTAAAATGTAATTGTTAACCAATGGAAGAGCCTAACACGGAAGCTACGAATTGAATAGCTAAGGATCAGGCAAATACATAAATTTATCTATCTGGGAAAGGTGATTAAAAACTAAAAGAAAACGACGGAAAATATGACACAATTTCATGCACACTTTCAAAGACCTTAAGTTTTAGAATAAAAAAAAAAAAATAAAACAAGCGAAAATACACTAGATAAATATTTACTATTTGATTTTCGTTTCTTATTGATCTCAATACAAAAGAACAATCGCGGGTGCTATTAATAATGTTTGAAATGAATGATAAAAAATATTTAAAAAATCCATAAATTACAACTTCATAAATAATGAAACTTAGTAACTCAAGGGAAGCTACTCTGTATAAAAAACAAAGAATTATCTCCCCTGTAAAAAAATTGATTTGTCTGAATTTACCAAAATGTCGCTACCGAGAGCTTGTCTATATACTACGGTGAAACACCAGTTCACATCAGATCACTGAAGTTAATCAATGCTGAACCTGGTACATAACTCACTGGGTGATCAGGGTCGAATTCCAGTCGAGTTTGTTTCGTTCACTTACGCGCAAATACTCGACGGAGCGGAGATCATGAATCGAAAACAGCCATGGTCACCCAAGCGTGTCACATCAGCCCCTACCAACACATAATGGTTCAGTGTGGTAGGGTAGGGCACATCTCACCCACCACGATCTATGCCCAACAAAGGATATTCACAGGCTGATGTGATACGATACACTACCTATAAAAAAGCACAGCTTGTTTGACACTCTTAGTTCCATATTTATTATTTATACTCTTCACTTCCCCCACCCTTATACACCGCCTCGTCTCCGTTTATGCCATATCGGAGTAGTAGTAGTAGCAGTGATAGTAGTTGCATTGATATTAGTAAGGAAGCAAGCATTGTCAGTCTCGCAAACCTACAACGTTTGATTGCTAATCTGTCTTACATATTTATAAGTCTACCATTCATACATGTTTTGAATACTGCTGCCACGTATGGTTCAGTGCTCCTGCTGTATATTTAGAGATTCTTGATAAAATCCAAAGAAGAATCAGCAATATTATTGGTCTTGACCTGGCGTCTCAGCTTCATTCATTATCCAACCGCCTTGATGTAGCTTACCTATGCCTTTTTTTTATAACTACTTTCAAGGTAATTGTTCTGATGAACTCTTAGCTATGGTACCTAGAGTATGTGAATTTAAGCGCAGTACTAGATTGGCGGTAAGGTCTCATTCATTTACATTTGAATTGGCTAGATGTAACCGTAAGTTCTATGCTAACTGTTTCTTTTCTAGTACTTCTTTTTCTAGCTAGTGGAACTCTTTCGGTTCCATGCTTTCCAGCTAACTTTAAATGCAATGTCAATTGTTTTCTTGATTACGCTCATTAATAATGTTTCTCTTTTTTTCTTATTCTTTTACTCTCAGTCTTTTTTTCTGTGTCTTTACTGCCTAGCATGGGGTGATATGATTAATAAAACCCTCTGTTGTGTTTCTTGACAACCCGTGGATTCGATCTTTGGTTCATAATTATTCTCGGACTTCGGACCGGGATCAGTGCGTAGTATCTGTTTTTGTTTTAATGAATTGAAAATATATAAGCAATTTAAGCTGCTTGAGCGCATATCGTCTACATTTATGAGAGAAAGCAGACGCTGTATTCGGTTCTTGTTTAATTTTTGAATTTCGAAAATATAACTAACTAAAATAAATAGCTAACTAAATTTAAGTTTCGTTCTGGGCCTTTGATCAGCGGCAGACTTGGCCCTTCCAACATATCTTTCTTCACTTTCTTACAGTGAGAAATTAATTGATGAGATACTCGGTGGATCGTCTGAATGTTTCTCGGGTAGTTCTTTCGAACAAGCTTGTAGCGTCTGGGCCCAAGAATTACTTTCTATCCCATTAGACACATCAAAACAAATAAATTGGGATAAAATAAAATATGAGTCCAATTTTACTATTTTGAGTCTGCCTTTGGATCAGCATCGCCTCGCCTGTCTACTATCTGCTTTACAACCGAGTAGTGGGGCCTGGCTCAACGCAGTGCCCTCTTCATCTACCGGTACCCTTCTAGATGATGAGTGCACTCGGGTAGGAGTCTTGGACTCAAATTATGTCAGCTTCACAGATGCAGATGTGGAGCTTCCATTGACGAGTTTGGTTTGCATCCTCGCTCCTGTCGTCGTAGTGCCGGCCGCTTTCTACAACATGTAGCAATAAACGACATCATCAGAAGAGGCTTGGATGCAGCTGGGTTCCCTTCCCAAATCGAACCCGTAGGCCTCGACCGTGGTGATGGAAAGCAGCCGGATGGTATTACCATTTTTCCTTTTCAAATGGGGAAGTCGTTTATTTGGGATGCGACTTGTGCGGATACATTTTCGGTCGGTAATTTGATCATGTCTGCGGTTGAGCAGGGGTCCGTCGCCCGGGACGCAGAGACAAAAAAATAGTTAAATATTCTTCCCTTGCTGATAGATTTTTTTTTTACTCCTATGGCAGTGGAGACTTCTCATTCGATAGTGTTCCTTCGGGGGATTGGCGGGATGGCGTCTCGATTAAGGAACGAGCCTCGTGAAACGGAGTGGCTCTTGCAGCGTGTCTCACTGGCGATGGTGTGAGGTAATGCTTTCTCCATCATTGCGGATGGCAGAGGTTAGCAAAAAAATAAAAACAACCCCCCCCCAAAAAAAAAAAATGTTTATAGTTACTTTGTTCAAACATTTTTCAATACATTCCTTCGTTGAACCCGAAAAAAATGGTAGACATCAATTACATTGAAGCTCTGTTCTTGTCATTTGTATGACGTCCACAAATAAAATGACGTCACGTTTTCCGTTACTTATTAGATGTATTATTAATATCTTCACTTTTTCCGAAAAACAAATCGTCACAGTCTATTTTTACTCTTTGTCCGAATACTAATCAACGCAGGTAAGAAAATGTCTCTACTAAACGCGATGGATAACAAATTATCTTACAGATAGTTCGTGTAAAGCGTTCGATTCGAACAGCGAGGGGACTCACTAATCTACCTTTGTGTCAGACCAAGCTTAAGTTTCATAACGTAGAGATATGGTTCACAAGCTCATCTCTGATTGAAATCTTTTTTTATTTGATCCTCATAGGGTTAACTATCAACATGGCCTTCTAATAAATCTGAATGAGATGAGCAAATAAATATCTCACCTGCCTTCTCAATTATCTTTTTAATCATTTCCCTCCATGTGAGGTTGGATGAGTCAAGGGTCTCCCCATCATCTTCCTCCATAAATATTCACTGGGAAACTTGGAAGTTGTCGCGCAATTTAGATACAGGTTAGCATAATTATTCGGAAAGAGAACGTGGTCTTTTTTTTTAGAGGAATGGAAGCTGATCGGATTGAAGAATGTTCTGGACGTTTCTGTATTTTTCTCTCTTCTTTTCAGACAAAAGAAATTGAAAAGGTAATGGTAATAATTAAGTTTTTCCTTATACATCAACGTCAACTGTCAACATTTACTGCCCGAACAGCCAGTACTACTGTAGTTACGCTTTCTCTCACTCCTTAGCAATAAGGTTGGGATCAAAGTGTAGTATCTGCCCTCGGGCAGATAAACTACATTTAATCTCTTAAGTCGTGTCTTTGTCTTCTGAGAGAACGCAACTGAGAATATTATTGAGAGGCGTCCAGTCCCGGGAAACAGATGCCTGCATCAAAACCGCCCACATTGCACTAAAAGTGTGGGGGTAGGAGGAGGTAGTAATACTGATGCCAGTACAAACTGTGGTTGCGGGGCTGGGCTATTTTGGGGCTTGGCATCGTGTAATTTTTTTTTGTCATTGTATATAATAGCTATGAATGCTGGACAATCACCTCGAAGATGAAGAAGTGACTTGAAGCAACAGAAATGTGGTTACCCAGAAGGATGCCGAGGATACAATCGACTGAACAATGAGCAATGACGAAGTTTTAGAGAAAATGGAAACAAAACTCAACTTATATATCAGGAAGAGAGAGCGAGGAGGGGGGAGAGAGAGCGAGTTGAAATTTCTAGGGCACATAATGAGGAAAGAGGGCTTGGAAAATTTGATACTCACAGAAAAGATTAAATGTAATGCACAACCTACCTGGCGAGCTTGTCTAGTGGTATTTTATAGTCGCAGAACTAGCAATTTATTTAATCATTAAAATTAAAATGTGAAAAACCGTTAAATTTATTTAACAAGTATTTCTAATTATAAATTAACTCCTGAAAAAAAATTATTGGAATATTTTTGAATTCTGGTCTCGTGTGCGCATGGCATACTACGTTGAAAGGCCTTGTGCCACATACGGTCCATGTAGGCGTTCTGTTGAAATTTCTAGGGCACATAATGAGGAAAGAGGGATTGGAAAATCTGATACACACAGGACAGATAGAAGGCAAGAGGGACAAAGGAAAACAATGCTTAACTTACTTAGAGAGCTTGAGTAAATGGATGGCGGAACAGGGTTTAGGAGAAATAACAAAAAGACAATATTTATTAAGAGCAACAAACGACAGGAAATTGTGGAGAGCCATGATCGTCTATGTACTGGAGGGACACGGCCTATTAAGAAGGATAATAATATATAAACTTCTTGTATCAGAAACATTAGCTGGAAAGTAGTGAATATATTTACTACGACGCAACTTAAAAAAAAATAATGTCATAAGCACATTATCCCTGAATGTCATAGTCACATAATAATATAATCCCTCAATGTCTTAATCACATAATCTCTGAATATCGTAATCACATAATCCCTGAATATCATAGTCACATAATAATATAATCCCTCAATGTCTTAATCACATAATCGCTGAATGTGATAATGATATACTTACATAATCTCTGGATGTCATAATCACATAATCCCCGGGTTAATTTGGGTATAGACCTTTGTATTCGATGTACAGGATCGAAGATTTTTTCTTCTTTTCTTTGAAAAAATTATTAAACACCTCGAATCTTTGTCAGACAATTTTGTCAAATATCTCAACATTTAATCATTTCCATTTATTTTTGCTTCGCAGACTTGATCAAATGATCTCTGACATTTTGCTTTGGCTTTTGGGAATCATTTCTCTTGTGATCTTCCTCTTGGCACTTTGGAATCTTTATATAACAAAGACGTAAGTAAACAAATTAAAGCAAACCGTGTGAAACCAGAATAAAGAAGTAACATCTAACGAATCTTCACCTTAAATCCTTTTTATCTGACCAATCAAATAGCCGATGATTTAATCATCTCAGTCTTTTTGCTACCCTCTTCGCTTCTGATTGGTAACATCATTTTCACAACTTCTTTAATTGGATTTCAGACTTACTTTAACCTTCGAACAATATGTGGAACTTGAAAGTAAAATCATTATACTCCTGCTAATTTGTCACTTCATTGTGGCTTAAATTTTATAAATAAAGTACTGTGTATGTGTATGTCTGTGCATATGTGTGTCCAAGCAACTCCTCCGCTCCCACTGGTCCAATTCCAATGATTCATAGCTAATTCAAAAGCCCGAGAAAAGTTAGGCGCAGGGAACGATTTTTGTTGAGCTCAGATTCAGGGTTGCCAGATTATGCGGGGTTAAAAATATATATTAATATATTATACTAGCCATTATTGTTTTTTTTCATGGTTCAATGGGAGTAACTCTTTTCCTTTTGTATCCAAAATTGCAGTGCAAGTTTTATTATAATCTAGCTTAAAACCCGCCCTATCAGGTGGCATTTAAGCTAGATCCTGTGGAGGACTCTTGGTTGGGCTATCATCACAATAGGTAGGGATGAGTAGAGGCGATAGGCATCAATAAACTACAGAAGAACTCAAAATTAATTGCTGCATTTAAGTATTGAATTAATGTTTAAGCTTATCTTTTAAAAGCTCAACGATAATTCTTTTGTCGCCACTTAATTTAAAAACGATTTGATGCACGTAGATATTTATTAATACAATCAAAGGAGGAATGAGAGAGATACAACTTCAAGATGGCCGAAGTAAAATCAGACGAAAGAAAGAATAACGACTAAGAAAAAAACTGTACGAGAAAAAAAATCTATGGAAAAAACCATCAGGTTGGAAAAAAAACTCAAACAGGAAAAACTATCAATCACCGTCTAGACTGGTATTTATTTGAACAAAAAGTACAAATTGTGGCACAAGGCCAATAAAGGGGAGGGGTAGAGGCTGGTCAACACTAACTATCTTATACCTAGCTAATCAGATTCGCGACTCATTCGTACATTACATTTTACACATTCACCAAAAGAACTCGTCCATCACCAAACAATCCTTCAACCACCATAATACCACGTGCTCTCAAGGGAGACCTACCAAAATCGCGCCCCATACCATGAAAATTCTAATGATGATATATATATATACAATTCTAATAATGATAAAATGAGAGGGGAGGGAAATGAACCCAATAATAAACTTAAAATAAACACAAATACAAACTAAACATAATTGATGTTAGTAGGGACCGTCCAACCCATAAAACAGAGAGGCCGCTGTATTCTGCCCAGGGGACAAAATCAAGAGACGCTCTCGCTAATGGAGTGGGAAAAAGAATAAAATATTAGGCTGGAATGGGAAAATATAAAACTGACCCAGTCGAGATGAAAATGGGGCGGGGGTCAAAACAAACTGGGGAGGATGGGAATCTCGACTTAGATCATAACCAAAGAACGGCCGGGATGCAGGCCAGGAACAACACTTACTCACATTAACTAGGTACACTGAAGCTTGTCTAACCTAACCAAGGGGAGGGTTCCACAGGAAGCCACCCCGATGTGCAATAGGTTGACCTAGAAGAGAAAATCAAGGCTAGCCCCGTTCACACGAAGCAAGCTCGCTTCTTTTATCCACCTTTCGCTAAAGACTGTCGAATGCAATCGTTTTCTATCCGATCTAATCTTCATCTTGAGCTGATGCTCAAAGAATCGAATTAGATCCGAATGAGAAAGACGATTGCCTCGCAAGACTTCCTCCTTTCGCGTCGTCCAAATCACCATTCGAGCCGTGGCCATCAGCGTCAGAAACACCATCCGTTTCATCCCGGAATACGGGGGCGACACATTGTCACACGCGTATGCGCGATCAATGGACACAAGCTGTCCGGGAGCGAGACGAGCCGTCAGCTCGCCGACATGGTCCCATAAGGGGCGGACCTGGGGGCAATGGTAGAAGGCGTGCGCAGCCGTTTCCTCTAAGCCAAGGCCACACCGTTCACAGTCTGGCAAATCCGCCAAGCCCCATATGAAAGCCTTGTCGTTGAGAGGCAGCCGATTCCGAGCCAATCGCCAGCTAAGCGAAAACTCAGGGTTACTGAGGTAATCCGCCGCTGGCGCCCAAGACCAGTAGGAGCAATACTCCTCCTCCGACAAGCCGAGCGTATCTCGTAGGAGATCCTTCGCGGGCCTCTCCACTAATTCACGATAGAAGATCTTCCTAGGCCGAGAAAGGTCACTGGACCGGGGAACGGCCCTCAAGGCCGACCGACACTCGCGAAGGAAAACCGATTGATCCCGGGGTTTACGACCGCGCTCAACCCGCGAGATGGGGGGACTGATGGTAAGGCCAGGGAACGCGTCCCTAACAATCCCCTCCAGAATCGGATCTCCTCCAGTCAATGCACGGCGTAGGAAAGCCAACCTATGGATGTGACTCGGCAGGTGCGGCATTCCCAGCCCCACATGACACGGACGTTTAGTGCAGACTCGTCTGTCGACCCGATTCCCGCGTCCCCTCCATAAAATGGAGGATAGCGATTGCTCGAGCGCCTTCTTGTGAGTCTTACAGAGAGGAAGTACGGACAATCGATAAAGAATCAGGGGGAAAATGTATGTAGCACACACCTCCGCCCTGCCCTTCACGGACAACCTCCGTCGATTCCAAGTCTGACCGGCGGAATCGACCTTTGCTCGTACTTCAGACCAATTCTTCTCCAGCTGGAGGTCAGGCCCAAACCACACTCCAAGAATGCGGACAGGACCGTCTGTCCAACCGAAGCGGCCCGGAAGAGCGACACCCTTCCAGGCACCTAACCGCAAGCCGGACGACTTGTCGCGGTTTATTTTGGCCCCTGTCACCTTCTCGTACCGATCAAGCGCCTTCTGTACCACCTCAATGTCGTTTCGGGACGACACGAAAGCAGATACGTCATCGGCGTACGCGGAAACCCTGGATCGAGACCCTCCAGGAACGGCAATTCCACGTAGGGCCGGACTGCCGGTCTCGTCCTTCAGCCGGCGAAGGAGAGGCTCCAACGCCAAAGCATAAAGGAGAGGCGACAGCGGACAACCCTGACGAACCGACCTAGACAGCACGAACGCGTCCGACAGCCTTCCGTTCACCTGTACCACCGCACTGGGGGAGCGATACAGGAGGCTAATCCAGCGGCAGAAGTTGGGTGCGAATCCAGCGGCCTGCAGGACAGCTGCAAAGTAGCGATGGTCGACCCTATCAAATGCCTTGGACTGATCCAAATTGATCAGCGCGGCTTCTTCGTCGTCTTTTACACCCTCTATGATCGTGCGGATCAGATGCAGGTTGCTCTGAATTGTTCGGTCCCTCACAGAACAAGTCTGCTCAGGTCCCAATAGAGACTCGGCAACTGACTGCAAACGCTCCTGCAGGATCTTGGCCATAATCTTTAACTCTGTGTTTAGCAGAGTTATGGGCCTGTAATCATCTAGGTCCCCCCCACCACCTTTTCCCTTTTTCAACAGAGTGATCACACCCCTGGTGATCCGGTTGGGGATGGACCCCGACCGAAACCAGTTGTTGAACACTGCAGTCAAAATTGGAACAAAGATGTGCGACAGCCTCAAGTACAATTCATAGGGCAAACCATCCAGACCGGGCGACTTGCCTCTGCCGACCTTCTTCAAAACCGCGTAGACACAAAACCGCCCTCCGTAATCTCTCCCTCGCAGCTAGCCGCTTCAGTCGGCGAAAGCCGAGGAAAGTCAGCCAAATAGCTACGAAACTCCTCCTCACGGAGACCAGGCTCCTTGGTAAACCGGTTCTCGAAATGGCGCCGAAAGGCTCCGCACATGTCGTCAGTGGCCCGAAGAGTACGCCCCTCCGGGGATTTGACTTCACGAATGTAACGATCGCCACCTCGACGGACCTCTTCCCTGCGCAGATCTGCGCCCAAGTTCACGGCTTCGGAAGACATCTTGCTTAACTTATGTCTAATTACCTGACCCATGTACCGCTCGCTATTCGATCGATCCAGGGCCTCCTTAGCTAAGGCTATCTCTAGGGGATCCCCCCCCCCCAGCCACCGCCCGGGAATAATAGCTTTAAGCGTCTTCACCTTTTCAGCTCTATCTAGAGCGAGCCGTTTGCTGAAATCAGTGGTGAAGGACCTAATCCTACATTTAAGGCGTTCCCACCACCTATTCCCGATAACCGCCCCCACTAGCTCCCGCTGCACTAGTCTAGTTAGCTGCTCCTGGAAGTCCCGCCTGTTCAGTAAAGACAGATTGAACTTCCAGTACCCAGCCATTCTAGGCCTATTGTCTAACGCCACCCGGGCACAAACGAGTTTGTGATCCGAATAGCCTACCCAGTGGAACGTAGGGCAATCTAGTAGTTCTATGTCGGCTCTTCTCACTAACATTCTGTCAAGGTAGCTAACCACCTTGTCAAAAGGCCAATTAAGAGCCCACGTCCACATTTTTCCCTCGGGATGATCGACCCGGTATCTATCGACGAGACCATAATCGTCGATCAGATCGACCAAGCTGCGATCGCCCCCTCTCCCGCTAGCACCCAGCCCCCTGTCTAACTTGGGGTCCAGGATGGCATTCCAGTCCCCCATTAAAACTAGGCGCGTTGAATCCACCAGGAACGGCCCCAACCGCCGAAAGAACGAGACCCGCTCCCTCTGGTCATTGGGCGCATAAACCGCAACGACCGGGAACGAACCACTTTTCACGGCAATATCGGCCACGATCAACGGGCCCTCTGCATCTGTATGCACAAGGTCTACCTTCGCATCGAGAGTACGTCTGACAAGCAAAGAAACACCTCAGGCAGACCGGTCCCCGTATGCTGAATAAACGACAAAGTCATCCTCCAGCACACACGCATCGGAACTGCAAACAAAGTGGGTCTCTTCGATCGCGGCGACATCCACATCAAAGGACAACAGGTCCCGGAGCAGACTTTTCAATAAACACTTTCTTTTATGCTTACAAGTAAACTCAAGGCTATTCTTGAGCCTCTTTTCATCTTGTATGTTCTATAATGTAATTTTGGGGACAAGCAAAAGTTGTAGTTTTTTCGGCTGCCACTGCAATCTCTCTCAATGATCATTTTTTCCCATTCTATCTTAGGATTTTCTTTACCTGTCTCTTTTTTACTCCAGATATAGGCAAATAGGTATATATATATATATATATATATATATATATATATATATATAATTATTTATTTAAAAATATGATTCCAACACGCTAGATAAGAGTTCTCATGTTTCAAAACAAGAGCCGAAAACTTCAATATAATTATTTGAATTAAATTGAATTAAAGTGCTAAGCTCTGTTCCATCTTCAAGCGAAATTTTTTTGGGAATAACTTATTTCTGAAATTTATGTGTTTTATAAGCATATTCATTATTGAAATATAAATTTCTATGGTAACGGCTAGAGTAATTGTTTAAAGAAAAAGGGGCGTAAGGTGTTAATAATTTGTATCAATATCTCAGTTACATTCACAGATGTCAAGTCAGGGTAAGGTTGGGGTGTCTAAATTTAAAGCGGAAGATGACTTCGCCTAGTCTGGTTTAAGTGTCTATGGAGATTTATTTATTTTTTATTTTATTTTTTATTTTCTGAAAGGGTTTTGTGTATATTAAAACTGTCGTAAATCGCTAACATTTGTTTTTTGACGACTTCATAAAGGGTTATCTTTTTTTGTATTGCATTTAAACTGTTTATTAAGACTATGGATTTTAAAACTTATTTTATTGCTTGTTTGTTTTTATGCTAATTATTCAATGCAAAAATTTGATGATGTCGGCAAAAAACCGTTAACTCATGTCTATTGTTTAATAGATTTTTATTATTTAGAAACTTAATAATGTAGGCATAAAGGGCATGGGTCATCCCAAGTTTTACAAGTTCTAGTTTTGTTTATAATTTTCCATTTTACTTTTGGTGTTTTATTCATTTCCTTCAAATGCCAAAAATATTTAGATAGAGATGTCTGATTTCTTTTATTTATATTGTTGAAAGAGCACTTATGCTGCCTCCATCTGGTTTTAAATTCATTCTTCGTAGACCCAATGTATATCATATTAGTATTAGGACTCTCAATGGATGAGATAGTACATTGGTATACCACAGATTTAACGCAGCATTTATTTTCCAGTGGGCAGTCATCTGGGTTTCTACAATGATATAATTTTTCACTGTTTTTGTCTAATTTAAGTGTAGGGTTTTTATTAATACTATTCAGGCATGGGGGTTTTTTCAGGATTTTATTATTGTGTTTTTTTATTATACTTTCTAGATTTTCAGTGCAGCTGTAACTTAATTTTAGGGTGTTTTTATTAAATATTTTACTAAGTCTACTATTGGTAGGAAAGTGTTTTTCAATTAAAGCTAGGAATTTCTGTTGAACAGAGGAGTATACCAAATGATTTGGTTGAACGAGGGGTATACCAAATGATTTTTCTTTTTCAGAAAAAGAAAAATCATTTGGTGTAACCCTCCGTTCAACCAAATGGTTAGTATTAAGCTAGGACAGAAATTTCATCTCAATAAAAACAAGAAAGCCACTAACATAGATAAATCGATAGATCGATCGTAATAACACGCATAGATAGATACATCAATAGATTTCTAAAATATTTTTTTTTAGTTTAAACGTTTCCGTTATTGTATGTATGGTAGTCTATACATGACATCATTATTAAAAGGTCACGTTGTTGTAAGAATTGTCCTAACTTTCCTGAGAAATTCGCTTGTCTGCAATTCTTTATTCATTTCCTGTTTACATTTCAACAGGCTATGTACATTATCAATTCAAAGTTTTAAAGCTTTTAAATAAGTTACTTTTTAATTTTTATTTCACTAAATATTTTTATTTGATGTATTTATTTTAGTGTGGGTCATACTTCAATTAAGTAATTAAAAAAACATTTTTAAGAAGAAACAACCTGTGAGAAATGTTTTTTTTGTTAGTAGTTTTTACTGTTTTCAGTTTATTCTTTTTTTTATAGTATTTTAAATTTTATTATTTTTTCAAAAAGCATCGTCAAACGTAAGGCTATGACTCTATAAAAACTAAAAGTCAATAAAATATTAGATAACTGCTGGAGATATTACGTTAATTTGTAAAAATTACTAGGTAGTTGAAAAGCAAAAAAAAAAAAAAAAATACTTTCGCTTAGATTTCGTAAATTTATGTCAATTCTGGTCACCTATACTTAGATGTCAACACCCTAGCACGTCAATTATCTCAATCAACACGTCAGAAAAACGGAACTCGTGGTTAAGAAATTCTTCTATAATACGTTTTATGCTATAAGCAATATTTGTTGCAAATCAGATACATTAAACTTTAAATTTGCTAATTTTCCTCAAATAACGTATCACAAATATATATTTTATTTTTGTCAGATTTTTAAAACCAATCATTAAATTTTGTTTACAATGTCTTAAATTGTGGAAAATGGTCGCTTGTAATGGATTTTGTGAAAGCGAACAAATAATTGACATTCCAATCTATATAATTTCTATTTGCAATACACCCCCCGAGTATTTTGCTTAATGGAAATTAATGGAAATTAATGGAAATAGTAAATTTAATCATTTAGCTTTCAATTAAAGCTTAAATGAAATCTTTAAGAATGCTTTTTCATTTTTAAAAATCAATTTAAACCTTTACGTATCGAAAAATTTATATCGAATTAGTGGAGGTACCTATGATATTACAGTAATATTGTATAATGAAATTATACAAACTATCTATAAACTTTCTCGTTTATACTATTAAAATTATTCCTCTTTTTATTACTTTCTTTGAACAGGAAATCGCATCTAATGACAATCCCACTTCATGAAGCGGAAAGTGAGTGGCTTCCAATGTCTTGTGGACCCGTTTATCCACCCGTAAGCAAAAGATTGAAGTTTCTTTCTTACATTTACGATATCTGTCCCGAAAGTGTCTATCGATTTAATATTAACCCATAAATACGCTACCCAGGGCAGTGGAAGCGAGTTTTTTTTTAAAGCACTCCCCGTGGACCGTGCATATTTATAAAAGCGTCCCTTTTCATCCATCGCGACCAGCTCCGCTCTCTTGTTCTCCTTAATTTCGTCCACAGCCCGAATTTTCATCGCTTTCATTGGCGATTTTAGCTTTTGAAAAGAAGTGGCAGGAAGCCAAAAGTGAAATTTAGAGAAAGATGACAGATTTGTCGGCACGTGGCGGAATGCTAAGCCGGCGATTGGGCGTGTGTCTCCCTCAGCCCTAGAGACCACAACGCCACTTCAGAGACTGTATCAACGAAATAGGGTTACTTTTATTCGTTTTTTTTTTATACGAGAGGTGTAATAGATAACGAGTCGGAATGCGAACTGGGAGAGCTGAGTTCGAATTCCAGTCGAGTTAGATTCACTTAAGCGGTAAAACCATTGGGAAAGCTATGAATACATCCCCCTCCATCTATGGGTTGAATAGCAGGACAGACTGTGTTCTGTAGTTCTAGGCAGCTACCAGTCTACCACAAAAACGGCAACCTGCTGCAGTAAATCTATTCTGCTTAGTCAGTCATGGAGCGCCAGAGACATGATTAAGCGTTTATCATGCGTGGCATTTACACCTTTATGCAAATTAATTGAAACATTCACTTTAGTTTCCTTTCTTTCACCATACAGTCAGTTTTAGACCCACTGGAGTGACAGGGTGTAATCGATTTCTATTTTTTCCTCAGATTAGTTCATTTGCAGTGGTGTAAAGTAATATGAATCTATTTTCGGGGTGTATGATGAAATTTAGTCGGCCTTGAAAAATATTGCGTCACCTATGATTGCATCAGATTTTTGTCACGCCCAGACCCTATTGTCTCGACTGTCGATTAGTTGTCCTACGGCAATTGTCTGCGATGGATGTTACTCCAAAGAAGCGTACGAAAATTGTAACGCTGCACGAACGCAATGGCAAGACTTACCAGTGAGCAAATCAAAATTCTAGATTGGTCCGGAAGCTCTCCTGCTTTAAATCCAATTGAGAATCTGTGGTCAATCTTCAAGGAATGACTTTATGTAATGGACATACGAAGTACTAACATGTGCATTGGGTCATGTTTCACTGGAAAAATGTGAAAAAAAGTAAATAATAACAGAATTCATTTTATTTCAATTAATTTGCACAAGGGTGTATCTGACTGACTGAGAATTAGCGGGTTTACGGTTATATTAGTACGATCACCGAAGTTAAGCAATATCTATCCTGTTAGTACTTTGATGAGTGACCGCTTGGGAATAAAAGGTGATGTAAGCTTGGATGCGAGGCTGGTGTAATGAATAATGGCTTGGAATTGTTAATCTGAGAGCCGAATTCCAATTCCTGTCTAGCTATTTATATTCATTTACTCGCAAATACCCTTGGGAAAGGCATGAATCCATTTCTCCCTCTGACTATGAGAAATAGTAGGACTTGTATCCTTATTATCTTTAAAAAATTCTTGTAATATAAAAATATTCTCTTGGTTTAAATAACCTGCAAAAGATTGATAAGCCGTAAAATCTAATGGAGAATTAGCAAAGATAGGGAAATTTCTCTCTTGAAAAAGAATTGCATTTATGTGGCTGAGTTTGAGTAAAGAACAGACATTTGAATACTGAGGTATATATATATATATATATATATATGTATATATATATATATGTGTGTGTGTGTGTGTACTGGATAATTAAATAAATGACTGGTTTATTTGAAGTTATGTTTTTAATTTCAGTTTTATCTCGTTGCCGTAAATATGCAAATCTGACAGCCAAGAAAATTCATCACTCAGCTTGTTTTAATGAGATCAAACATTCAAAGCAATAACACAAAGGAGCTGCATGCAAGAAACGTCAAGAGAAACTAGAAATCTCACAGAGAATGTCTGAACATGAAAGAACGTAATATTAAAAAGAAAATAATGAAAAACGAAGTTTTAAATAAAAAAAAGATAATTGTTTTTAAATGTATTCTATTTAATATATTCTGTTAAATTTATTTCAATAATTAATTGATAAATCACGGTTCAAAAGACATGTCATCCTACGATATGTTTAGCAGATACACCGCTCGTTAAGGTACTATACATCATTAACTCATAATTCATTAACAGATATATTTGTATTCAATCTAAATACACTACATACAAAACCGCTTATCATTTGTAAATAAATTTCAAAACTGTTGTAGACTAAAAACGTTATAAAGTTTGAACGTTAAAAAACATTATATGGTGACAATATATATTTACACTATTTATATTCAGACTATTGTCCTCATTTTTGTTGTTATTACAATGTTTCGGTCGTTGTGCCCTCCGGCCTTCCTCATGTGTTTATCGCTCTGGATGACCTGCAGGGAATCCTGAACTGAACCATTTATCTAATCTATGGAGGTAGACTGTTCTCGTTCTAATGCTCATGTCTCGGGATATCTCGTCTCGTTCTTTCGAGACAATGGCATAGTGGATAAAAGCGTTGCTTTGTGAATTTGTTGACATAGTGGTTTTGAGTTCAATCCCTGGATCGGGCGGAATAAGAAGTAAAAAGTCTACCCTAGTAGATTAAATAAAGAGTTCAATTCAGAATCCCTTGTAGGTTATACACCTGAGGAAGGCTGGAGTGGACAGCGGCCTAAACAAAAAAGATGAGGACAATAGTCCGAATATAAATAGTGTAAATGATGTTAACTCCTCATCCCAGAAATTCGGACAAAAATTGACAAAATTTAATCTTAATATTTTACCCTTATGAAGGTTTTTTTTTTGGGGGGATCTTCGGAAAATAAACCCAGCTTGATGCAGGTAGGGCTTTTTTTAATGAGTAAAGATTGTTTTTATTAAAAACTAATTAAAATACAAAAGTCTGCAAAAAATTGCTCACACACAGACGCCATTAATAGTAAGAATCAAAATAATTCACGCCTAACAAAACACGTCAGCCAATTACTGAAGTTGAACACATTTAAAGGACAGTGGATATTTGTTAATGATGGGCTCAATAATATCAAATAGAGCAACAATAGTAAATAAATAAATACTAGAGATCCTCGAGAATATCCAAAGAAGAGTCTGCAATATTATCGGTCCTAACCTGGCATCTCGACTTCAATTACGTTCCCACTGCCTTAACATGGTTTGCCTGTGCCATTTCTATAAATATTTTAATAGCAACTTTCCTAATGAGTGTTCATCTCTGGTCCTCGACCACATGAACGTAAGCATACTACCAGATTGGCTACAATCAGATCTCATACCGAACTGTGTCATCTTTGCTTTTACAATGATCGGTGATATTATATATGAATCTTGTCTTTAGTTTGTCGTCGGGAACTGTGAGATTGGCGCACTCTCAAAACTTTTTTCAATTTTATATTCTTAAGAACATGCATTCAGAGTGCGTTAGTAGAGATTGTAACGTCATACTCCCAGCTCGGGTAGAAGCTATGACGGGGATCTGCTCGGAGTCGGGTAATTTTCTGTCCAGCAGGGGTTGGAAACGGCAAAAAGTACCATTTTTCTTCTTTCATTCCGACCGGAAGCCACGAGCCTAACAAACAGATATTACCTATTTAATATTAAAACAGAAAGATACGCAGATTTCTTGCCTTCTGACCCAAAGAAGCCTGTCTAATGAAGGCGAAATGCGTAGTTAATAAAAAGATTTCCACTTTTGTCTGAGTGATCAAAAAAGTAAAAAGAATATATATATATATATATATATATATATATATATATAGTTGCACTGATGTGAGTTTTTGACCCTGGGTTTCAAGTTATTTGCCATCGTCAGACAGACAATCGCAAATAACGTGAAACCCAAGGTCAAAAATTCACATCAATCCAACTAATATGTTAGAACTATCACTGATATTGAGCGCTTTTCAGTAAGTACAGCGCATATATATATATTGCATATTCTATAATATGTATCTGTATCTCTCTATTCTATAATATATACATATATTCTATAATATATATTATTGTGGATTTAGGCAACAATCCTTCTTTTATACTGGCTAAGTGAAGATGACTGCGATTATGTTATTTTCTTGCATTCATACAAACTGTCCAAATGATGAGTAAATCCGAGCTCTTTCGTCTAATCTATTAGCGCCATTAATAAGGATGATTTTGTTTAACTGAATATATATATATATATATATATATATATATATATAATGCGCGAATTGGAATGTTTGAATTTCTGAAAACAATTAGCACGTCGTCATTGAGTTCTTAATTGATATTATTGATATATCATGTTCATCGTTAACGCTTCCTATATATATATATATATTAATCGATTCATCGAGTCTGATAGAAACCTCAGGAAGCACTGGACGGCCGTTTCGTCCTATATTTGGGACTCATCAGCAGTGCGCATCCACTACCGAGGGAATCGAATGGAGCCACGACTACTCTCACCAAGCTCCAGGAGGCTCAGTCCTATGGTCAGAGAGAATTTCAGTTGAGTTCCACCACGGAATGTGGGAGTGAGCGGCGCTTCTTAGAGTCTGATTTGCAATCTCTTCGTCACCGAGGCCCGTCACGGCGGAGCAGTTGGTATAGTGTTCGCTTGCCAACCTAACTGTCGGGGTTTCGATTCCCTCGGTAGTGGATGCGCACTGCTGATGAGTCCCAAATATAGGACGAAACGGCCGTCCAGTGCTTCCTGAGGTTTCTATCAGACTCGATGAATCAATTAATATAATTATCAAATCCTCCTCATTACTATATATATATATATATATATATATTAATTTCGTGCAGTTAATTTACAAATTCATGAATTATTCATACGTAAAACAAATACAAAGGTTAATGATTAAATGGCGAGAAATCCATCTTCGCGAACAATTCGATAATATACAAAAACCCCGAATCTGTTTATGAATGAAAAGATCCTGTTTTATAAATTTCCGTTGCATTAGATCTTCTTATTTTACAAGCTTTCGTCTGTTCTTACAGACATCCTCAGGTATGAAATAGATTGTGTTCTTGTTTATACTCTCAGTAATAAGTGGACAAACGAAAACAAGGTTGTAATCCGAAAAATGCTATGAGAAATGTGTGTTATTCTTTTGGAACGTGCAGTCGCAACGCTGAGTTTGAATTTAAATTTTAAGGTTAATATTCTGCGTTTATGTACAAATGTAGTGATAAGAGAATTCTTTTTTATTGGTAAATTTTCCGTCAAAGTGGCATGAACTATAATTACAGTAATGTCGCACTTATTATCCGAAAGTTGCACTTGGATCAGTTATTTTAATTTCAATAAAGGTGCAATTAATTTACAAATTCATGAATTATTCATACATAAAACAAATACAAAGGTTAATGATTAAATGGCGAGAAATCCATCTTCGCGAACAATTCAATAAGATACAAAACCCCCGAATCTGTTTATGAATGAAAACATCCTGTTTTATAAATTTCCGTTGCATTAGATCTTTTTATTTTACAAGCTTTCGGAAATTTATAAAACAGGATCTTTTCATTCATAAACAGATTCGAGTTTTTTGTATATCATTGAATTGTTCGCGAAGATGGATTTCTCGCCATTTAATCATTAATTTTTGTATTTGTTTTATGTATGAATAATTCATGAATATATATATATATATATATATATATATATATATAAAGAAATAATGAAAAAGAAAAGAGTGGACATTAATGAGGTCAACGGCGAGTAGCGGCATTTTCATGCATTTAACGTAATCATCAGGCCATATGTTCTGCGTGGTAGATAAGCTGTATATGCTTTTCAATGGGGCATAATGGGTAGAAAGGTCAGGTATTTCCCGTTTATTGCATTAACGTTTTAGGTTATTGAGTAGAATAATTGTACGTGAAAATACGGTTATTAGTAGTTATTATAATATTGCTTGTTAACTTTTAACTTTAAGTTTATTCTTGATTTCTTATTGCATTTTTTTATTAATTTGCTAATTATCTGTTTATTATTTTTATTAAATGTCCTTTGTTTTGGTTTTGCCTTCATTTCTAGTTTCGTATTTGCTTATTATTTAATTTATTGATTTATTCCTTTTTTAGGTTGGTTAATTTATTTTTTTTAGTTTAAAGTATTGTCTGTCTCTAAAGTAAACATTATCTGCGTTGTATATAATGCATATATTTGCTTTTTCTTTGGTGTTGTTTTACAAGCTATTTGATCATTACTTTTCGATATTTAAAAATTAAAAAAAATATTAAGTAAATATTTTTTTCGTGTCTGCATTTTGAGATACGTTCTGATCATTTATTTAGTCATTTGTGTTAGTCTCGGAAAGTGATTATAGCTAATTTCTCCTCTAGTCAAAGATTAGAGCTCTTGAATTTATTGTTATAAGCTTGTGTTGTTTTCTTTATTTTCCATAATATCTTTGGTTTATTTTTTTTTAAATTTCCCATATATGTTTAGCCATAGTTGGGCCTTTTGCGTATTTACTACTTGTAAAGGAGGTTTAGTGTGCGTGGTTTATCTGTTTTTAGAGTCCTTCACTTACTCTCATGTATATTTTTTCTTCGACATCTGCTCTTCTTACAGTGACTTAGTATATTATATTGCTTTACAGGCAATTGCCGTTTAAGGGATATTCATGCTTTGGTCTGCAATTATAGCTTGGATTGGTTGGTGCGGGTGAATTGTTGGTTATTTTTCTGTTGTGCTTTTTTATTATTTGTGCCATGTTCGCGGTGCAACTGTAGCTGAGTTTCATTGTGTTTCTTTTATATATTTTGTGGAGAGAGCCTGATGAGTGGGAAGTATTTAAGGATGAATTTAATCAATATTATTCTTATGCTTGTTTTAGTTCTACCGTGGGTTAAACCATATAATGTTTCTTTTTCTGTAGGTTTTTTGTTACTATTAGCTATGCATATGCGTGCTGCCAAAAATCCTTAAAGATCAATATTACGTAATGTTTAATATACTTTTCTTTGCGTCTAATGAAATCTAAAGGTATCTTTTTTCTATTCCAGTGTGTACTTCGGATTTCAGTGCCACATTTTCCTCCTCTGTTAGAAAACTTCACAGTTATTTCATTTTATATATTTACTTGTTTTTGGTATTTCCAATTCGACGTTCGCATTTTGGGATTCATTTTGCTGATAAATGTACATTCTGTTTTCTTACAATTGACAGTCCTTTTTTCTCACTTTTATTTCCTATCTTTTCTGTCTGTTTCAACATTGTGTCATCTGAATATCTTATGACATTGCGATTTTGTCCGCCAGTAATAAATCCTGGTAGGACTTGTAGTTTTCTCGGGATTAGCTCGCCGTAAAGTTTTAATAAGTCTGGCGAGAAGACTAATCCTTGTATATCTTTTTCTATTTTTTTTTTCTGATAAAGAAGTTGATAGTTAAATATGTTATCATTCAAGGAAGATAAATCATCAACTTAGAATTAACTTTAAAAAAACCGAAATATTTTTGGACTCCTACGATAAACTAGACTTGTGCCATATTCGAAAGAATGGGGGTCGTGTTAATCTGCGTACTGGTAAGACGAGTGTCGTCAGCTCCGTTGTTTTGTCACAACTGTCACTGTGCGACATAAAAACGAAAATAAACAAATGTAAAATAAAACGATGAAAGTTAATTTTCACTTAATTTAAGTAGTAATAAAAACAGAAGTAATGTCTAGGGTGATTTTTTATTAAAATGTATTATTTTAAATTCTGCTCTTCTGCTTATATAGTTATCAATATATATGACTGTATAACTAGCAGAGCAGAATTTAAAATAATACATTTAATACTGAAAAGAAATACATAAATATACATGATTTTTTTTTTATATTGGTCAAACGGAGGCAAAACAAAAGGGAGAATATATATGATAATTCGTCCAAACTGTTCCTCATTATCGGGAGCCGAAAACACGATCTCTCTGCTGAGATTTTGTTCATCGAATAGCCTTTCTATGCACATATTTTTAGAGGGGAAAAGTTTTCTACTATGTGTGGATATGTATACGGTAGAGAAGGGTAGGCAGAAAAGGGAAGGGGCTGAGATTTAACTAAGTTGAAGTATGGAGATTAGTACCAAAAGCAATATTTTTATGGTTTTATTAAATGTTTCTAATCACCAAGTGACCGGTGGTTAATTTCTAATCTCCATGAAAACAAACCGACACCACCAGACATCTGTTCTAGTTAATATGGAATAAAGGGCCATCTATTCATAATACTTTCCTCCATGAAGACAAAACAAAAGGGAGAGATACACGGAGAAGATAAATAATAAAATGTTTACCGGTAAATATGTGTCCAAACTGTTCCTCATTACCGGGACCCGAAAACACGACCTCTCTGCTGAGATTTTGTTCATCGAATGGCCTTTCTAGGCACATATTTTTAGAGGGGAAAAGTTTTCTACATGTACGTATGTATGTGTGAATATGTATACGGTAGAGGAGGGTAGGCAGAAAAAGGAAGGGGTTGAGGGCTAACTAAGTTGAAGTATGGTGATTAGTACCAAAAGCAGGACCCTAGGTTAGGAGACCATCATGTTTTTATGGTTTTATTTAGATGTTCTTGATGACCAAATAATCAGCGCTTAAGTTTCTTCTACTTTCCATGAAGGCAGAATGGCACCACCAGATACCTGTTCTGGATAATATGGGAAAAAAGGGCCACCCATTCATAGCACAACGTTTCGACTGTTGTGCATTCCGGCCTTCATCAAATGCTTGGCGAACTGAGCGCTTTATTTAATATCCGGGTATTTTTTCTGGCGATGTTCAGTTATTGTTTGCACTACTTCCACTGCTTCCGGATTGAACTCACATTTACTATTCACGAACTGACGCTTTAATCTATTTCTTTACGTGGAGAATTTGAAGCGTTAAACCGAACTTCCTTGCTAACGAGTCCTACTGTTGCTGCTTGTCACTTTTGACGAATAAATAAAAAATCAAGTTTCCCCGAAGGTTACCCGGATAGAAAAAAAATGGTGAAGTCCAGAGGACACAACCGTCAAATCGTTGCGATAACAAACATGGCTACAATGGACTGATTGTAAATAATTCCAATGAACGGTATGTTTTATCAAACAAAAAATCGTTCTTTCTCTTCTAACAATTTTAATCGATAAAAAAACCGTTATTAATCATACAATCTCGTGGAAAGACATATCCATGATCAGCATTTTTTTTTCGTAAAAACATTCGCTCGCTTTTCAGGTCGTTAGATTCGACAGTCGCCTGTAACTTGAGGAGGTTCAAACTAGACATTCAACTGACTTCTGCCGCGAAACAGCCTGTCTTTAGCGTCCATCGCTACAGCCCTTGTGCCAGAGAAACGGATCTATTACCACGGAAGGTCGATAACAAGGAGGTCCACTCGGAAATATTTTCATCAGAACTGCTGCTTGAATCGTCATTACTATCAATTCTATATAATGACCGAATGAAAAGAAAGCTGAAAGGAGAAAAATGTTTGTAAGTTAAAAATGGCAAACCATGATGGAGTAAGTAGTCTGGTTGAATATTAACCGAGTTCATTCCTAACAGGATGCCACGCCCTTATGGTCTTGGGCCAAATCCAGCTAAGCACAGTATTAGGTTGGTGCAAAAACAATGTCGTTTTCTCACATATGTTACTATGTAAGAAAACGACATTACTTTTTGCACCAACCTAATAAATACCGAATACTCTCACGTAGCATGCAACTTTTGAAGGGCTAATTTTGAAACTAATTTTAAGGGGGTTAGCGTATGTACTCCTGGTCTTGGCTACGCCGTTGACCAAACTATATACCGATTTACTGTAGTCAAATTAACTTCAAAATTAGGTCTTTAGAGGTCGCATGATACGCGAGTGTATATGGTATCTAGGTTTGTAGTCGTGTGATGAAAGGTAGCAAGCTGGTTCGAGACTCCCTGATTTTCTCAATTACTCTATCTTATATCTCACTAAGTTAAAGTTATTTATCAATGTCCTCTTAAATTCTCTTTTCATTTGTCTATATTACAATTATATATTACTCCAAATACGAGTGAATATTACACGTCTCTCCAGTTTTAATATTCTGATGAATCTTAATTCTTCATTTAATGATTGAATAAGCTCATGGCGAATTCTACGACAGTAACATATCCGTAGAAATTTCCTGTCGCGTCGTTAAATATTTGAGCTTAACAACTAAGAAAATATTGCAATTATAAATAAAAATACTGATCGTTCTTTTAATAAGTAAGGCGTACGAATGAAATGATTTGAAACGTTTACCATTTCAATGAAACAGACGTTAAACAATTCTATATTCCCTTCTCTTTTTCTTTCTTTTTCTCATTGAAACCAAGTAGCGTCTTTGATATGGTCTTTTCGGTCCGTTACGCAAAACGTAGTAGTCCATTATTTATGATGTATTGTAAGGGAAAGTTAAAAAAATTCCATCTCTTTATTTCTTTCTTTTATTTTCTTAGTGAAATAATTTAACGACTCTGATATGATCAAAACAGAATAATCCATTATTTATGAGGTATTGTCAGGATGTAACAGTCATGCTAACCAAAGCAGAGGCACAAGCAGAATTATAAGGAAAACCATATAATAATTTATTCGCACTTTTCACGTGAGGCTCTCAAATATCTTTGTTTATTAAGTAATCGCCTTGCTTCAACTTGATCTTGAAATAGGCTTTGTCGTCGCCATCTTTTTTGTTCTCTTGCTAATCTTTTTCTTCCAAGAGATATTTCCATTTCACTGTTATAGTAAACAAATAAATTTTTAACGTGAAGAAATATTGAGCAAAAAGCGATTTATATAATAGAAGAAGCAATCAATGAATTCTTGATTGTTCCCTGTCGAAAACACACGGCTTTCATTACTTATTCAGTATTAACTAATGCCTAAAAAATGTATAAAGTGAACGGATTAATTAAACGGTTCATTTGCTTCCATTTTAGTTGTGAATTCTTTATCCCCGCTCTATTGAATCTCAATAGATTGTTTCCAGACTTTTGGTTCATTACATCTCACTATTAAAACACTCTAACAATTGCCGTCATTTTTGACGACACGAGTACATTCATACTACTACTACTACTACTACTACTACTACTACTACTAATAATAATAATGATAATACGTGACCATAATATCAAGGTCAACGAAAATGGCAGGCTTAAGAAATGAACCGACATTCGGGTTGAAGTTGCCATAATGTGGGTCATTATATACCATCGCGTAAATCGGCATAAAACCAAATATTCCATCGCTTCAGAAGTCTGTGTTACTTGACAGTACAAATTTTCCGTGAAATGCGTTCTCCGTTTGAGGTCGTACGACTTAACAGAGAACACACACAATGCCAGTTGAAAACAAAAACCATGAGAAAGAAAATAGTACTTCTGCTAATAATCTTATTTGGTCAAGCCATTCATGTGAGGCACTCAGATAATTTTGCTTCTTAAATGATCATCTTGCTTCAACTTGGCCTTCAGATAGGCTTGTCGCCACCGTCTTTGTTTTTCTGTTGCTAACACACTTCTTCCGTCAGATATTTCCATTTCACGGTTATATTAAAGACAATATTCTTAACATGAAAAGGTACAGAGCTAAAAAGCGATTCATATAGTACCAAGAGTAATCAATGGATCACAGATACCATTGAATATCGAAAAGATATAACGTAAACGGATTAATTAAACGATTCATTGGCTTCTATTTTAGTTGTGTATTCTTTATCTCTGCTTTATTGAATCTCAATACATTGTTTCAAGATTTTTGTTTCATTGTATTTCACTATTAAAACTTTCTAACAAGCGCAAGTGCAGTAGTAAGATAATAATTTTGGATATGAGCATTTTACTGAAATATCTTGGAAATGTTCTATTTTTTCGTTTGAACAAAAAGAGCATGAACATTTAGTAGAATGGCTACAGTATATGTAAAAAAATAGGCATCATTGTAACCCAGATTTGCTTGGAGCCCGTTTAAACGGACGACATCTTTTATTGTCATACAGATAAACGATAATTGAAAATTTTACTGAAATACGTGGAAAACATGAAGAAAAATGGTCACAATATATGGAAATAATAAGATTTCAGTTTAAACTGACACCAAAATAATATGGGTTAAACGGTTTTGTAAATGTTCTGCTTGGTAATCTAGACGATTATTTTCCTGGCTCCTTGTGGGTTAAGGGCAGCTTCAAAGGATTGTCCGAACGTGGGTCTCTCTTATGTTTGTCGATGCAGGCATTTAGATTTCTGGATGTTTTATCTTTTATAGACCAGTAGTCGCTAATCTTTTGGACTTCATGGATCACTAAATGTACAATTTTAAATTTGGCGGACCACTAATATGAATTAAGAAAAAAAAAGAAAAAGAAAAAGAAAGGTAAATACATTTATATAATAATTGTCGGAAAACTTTTATTTTAATAATATGAAATGCATCTATTAAATGGTAACAAAGTTATAGTGTAATTATTTAAATAAAACACATTGAAAATTTGAAGTTTATTCAAGTATTACACATTTTTAGTGTGATATTTATTCCTGTTTGTTTGAAATCAGTTTGTGGATTTTTGGCTCTGTGTTTATTTCAAGCCGAGAAGATTTATTTAAATATTTTTCAAAAATAGTTTTCAAGTATGAATGCTTATGAATTTGTATCTGATGCGTAAACCGATTCTTGAAGATTCCGCTATTACTTCGTTGCTATGCCATCTTTGTAGAAAATTATACCAGTAAACCATCCAGTAACTAGTTATCAACAGTAATGGTAAGAAACTATTCAGTAACATGTATTAAACATGACTTTGCAAGTCATTTTAGGTTATACTATAGCTGGTTGATGTCACATTTGTGTACTTGTGTTTATTTCGAGATTATATAATGTCTTGTACATATTTACCATCCATAATACGTTTTGCGACTTGTCATTTTTGATTCTGAAGCGTCATAAAAATTGAAATAATGTTCCAATTTTTCTGCGGACAACCAAAAATTTTACATGGACCACCAGTGGTCTGTAGACCACTGGTTGGCGACCACTGATCCCTTGTGAATCATACAAACACATCGAAATCACGCTAGATAGCAGTACTATGGTTTCTATAATAAGTAGGATGAAATTGCTAACTCCATGCCCAACTAGCTCCTGATTAAGAGTCGTCCTTTTAATAGATTGATTGCTAAATCTACTATCTTAACTCAAAGCTTGGACTCATGCCTTTTCGAAGGGCAATTTGACTTTGAATTTGACCTCGTTTTATTTATCCCAATTGATACTCCCCTATGTACTACAAGTATATCCGCATATAAGGGTCCTGTTGAATTATAAAATGCTGTATCTTACAACGACATTTGTTCCAGATTAATAAAAGAAATACTAGTATTAGTCTTGAACCAAAGAAGTTATTGCATAGGCAATCTCTTATGTTGAACACAGATGAGGTTAGTACAATGTAATCTTATAAGAGAGTGAATTTTATCAGAGGCGTCACCAGCCTGATCCGAAAAGAAATATATAAATAAACTTTAAAAAAAATATAGATCGATAGATTTCTTTTTGCAGTAAGGGTCACCTTGTACAAAGCCCATAGGTTACTCGAGGTAGAGGGTTACATTATGAGGCAGTTCGTACGGATAGGTGAGGAAAGTAACTGTTAACCCTAGACTTGAAAAGGTTAAGATTGTAGCGATTGGGGAAAAATCATCTTGGGAGTCGGTTCCAACGAGCAGTGGCTCGTGGGAAGAATCTGTTCGATTGGAACTTAATTCTCACCAACGGAATACGGAGGAAATGTGGGTGATTTGCTACTATGTAAGTGGCATGGTGGGTCCTTGACGTGAAGGTTAGACCTTGCGGAACAAAGGAATGTAGTTCTTCCGAACACTTTCCGTGAAAGTAGCGATAGAGCAGTGGGAGGCTCGCCACATCCCGCCTGTGTGAGAGAGAAGTTGGAGGGTGGAAAATAATTCGTCACCCACAAGGACTCGGAGAGGCCTTTGGACTATATCGAGGTTAAAAAGTGCAGTCTGTGCAGCTTCCGCCCAAATATGACAACATTAGTCCATTCTTGGTCTGATTTGGCTCTTATAAATGTAGAGGATAGCACGTGGGGTCAGGTACTTATTGGAGGGTTACATGGAGCCGATCATTTTACCTGCATCCTTAGCAACGGATCGTACATACGAATTCTACTTGAGGTCAAATGTTAGTTTAAGGTCCAGTAATCACACAGGACACGGTTCCTCCCCGAGAGGACATCCATTCATCGTGACTGGCAGTAGTTCGGATATGTAAAGACATAGCGAGGGAGGTAAGAAGAGATTGCTAGCTAGCTATCTAACTAGCTAGCTAGTTAGATAGCTAGCTAGCTAGATAGATAGATAGACTTGCCCGCATAGGAGAATACGCGGACGTGCGTTACAAATGAATAAAGAGAAATAAAATGTGTACTTCCAGAGTCAAGAAGGCGGTGTCAGACTTGCTTCTCAACTATTATAATTTTGATGCAAAATAAATTTTTGCATTGGCAACAATAGTTTATGAGTGATTGATCTTTTCCCTAAGTTTCGTATTGGAAGAGAAGGCACTTGAAAGAATCCTTTTTTTGAAGACACCTATTAAAATAGTTTTATATGAAGGCACCAGAGATTAAGAAAAAAACAAAACAAACCCCAACCCCAAAAAACAGGTGAAACGAGCCATGTTCACTTACATAAAAAGAATATACACAACATGAAAAAAAGTTTAAAGAAATAATTTGGTTACCCTTGAAAATTCATCAACCTGATCAGGCAGTTTTACCTATTTTGTTTTCAAGGCCCGTTAAAGTATCATCAAATTTAATCATTAATGCAAGTCTTTAACACTTTTATTTTATTATAAATCTGCTTGTTCCTTAGTTCCGTTGGTACAGTTGGTATGACGTTTGCCTTCTATCGTAACTGTTCGGGTTTCAATTCTCGGTAGTGGATGCGCACTGCTGATGAGTTTCAAATATAGGACGAAACGACCGTCCAGTGCATTCTGTTGAGGTTTCTTCGAGACTCGTTGAATTACTTAATTATGATTATCTCAAATCCTCCTAATCATTTCTGTCACTTGTATATCATTGTTTGAACCGGCTTCTAATGCTCTGAATAGTAGTCGTGGCTCTTATGCGTAAGACCACGGAATTACCTCTTCGTCACCGAGACCCGTTGGTATGACGCTTATATATATATATATCCGACAATTATTTTTTTATGTTTATACGTTCTTTAAGTAAATGCTCTGTTTATAGCAAACAGTATTAACGACATTTACTGGCCTGAATGTCCGAGAATTTTTTATAGAAAATATGCTTCCCCCAAGAGGAATTTAACCTGTATCCTGTACGGAACCGTCATATAGCCTGAAGTGCTTTTACCAATTTAGCCACAGAGGAGCGTTTCAATTAACAAGGTCGATTTTACTGACAAATGACGCCACACATTATGAAATGGAAAAAGTCCAACAATTATTTTAAGACATTTTTTTATGTTTATCTATATCTATAAAAAGAACATATAAACATAAAAAAGTGTCTTAATATATATATATATATATATATATATATATATATATATATATATATATATATATATAACGCTCTCAGGTATTTAACAGCTGCTTCAGTGAAGCTGTAAACTTGTCAATTTCAAATCTTTTCATCTGTACCCCACTAATTCTTTAAATAATAACCTGCATTGGTACTAATGATTGTTATTGCAATATTTGGTTAAATGTGTTAAGCTCAAATATTGAACAGTGCGACAAGTGGACTTCCAGTGGTATTTTATAGTCTTGGAACTCACAAGCAAGTTTATTTAATCATTAATTTAAGAAAATTAAAACTGAAAAAAGTTATGTTCATTTAACAAATTTTTCCTCTTAGATATTAATTTCTGAAAAAAAGAAACTATTGGAATATTTTTGGGATCCTGGTCCCGCGTACGTGTGGCATCCCACGTTAAAAAGGCCTTGTGCCTATTTCGGATCAATTAGGCTTTCTTTAAAATTTTTTAGGGCACATAATGAGGAAAGACGGTTTGGAAAATTTGGTACTCACAGGACAGATTGAAAAGGGACAGAGGAAAACAATGCATAACCCACCTAGCGAGCTTGAGTAGATGGATGGCGGAATTAAGGTTTAGGCGACATAACAAAAAGACAAAATGTTTTAAGAGCTACAAAAGACAGGAGATTGTGGAGAGCCATGATCGCCTACATCCTGAAGAGGAAGAATATAACAGAATTATAATAATGACACTCAGAAATATAGAACATTTCTTTTTATGTTTTCAAGATGGAATTTTATCGGCGTTGAGTGCAGAAAACTGCATTTACTTCGGACCGAGTGCAATTGTTTTGTTACTTTCTGAATAATGCAATATTTAGACATCATTCCAACTTAAAGATTTCAGCATCATCTAAAATCCACGATAGCCCTTATAAACAAATATTTAAAATTCGTCTATCCTTAGAATATTGCTGTCACATATGGTCTGGTGACCTGGCTATTTACCTTTAGATCCTTGATAAAATCCGGAGAAGAATCAGCAATATCATTGGTCTGGATCTGGCATCTCGACTTCAGTCATTCCCACCATCGTAAGGTCGTATCACTGTCTTTTCTATAAATACTATCATGGTAATTGTTTGGATGAGCTATTATTGTTTCATCCCCATATGGGGACTAGTTAGGATTTTTTATAGAGACGTTGAGGTATTATGGCTGATATAGTAATTATGGTAAGTAAGAATACGTTGTTTTGGGGTTAGGAATTTTTTGGTAAGTTTGGGTCAGTGATTGTGGCTAGCTAAATTTAAATTTAAGACAGTAGAAAACTGTCCTTTTCTTCATTTTAGCCTTGGGCCACATTTTTTAATTTCTACAAATAAATATCTCTCTTCGCTTTGGTACCTTGCCTTTTTGAATTTAATCGCAGCCCGAGACGGGCGTCGATATCTCATCAATTTACAGTTGGGCTGGCCATATGTAACCGTCAATTCTATGCAAACAGTTTCTCTTTCTCGCACTTCTCACTTGTGGAATTTCCTTCCTGCTCTTTGGTTTCTAGTAAACTTTAATCTATAAAAATGAAATGAAATGTAATGTCAATCGCAATCTACTGTCCTTCTGATTACTCTTTTCTCTTCCCGCTCATTATTAATGTTTCTCTCCTTAATTCTTCCACACCCTGTAACCCCTTTGTGACTTTACTGTCTTGCATTGGGTGATCCGGATTAAAAAAAAAAATATAGAAAGAGAATGAAATAATTTTTTCCCTCACTGATCAATTTTGGATTGGTTGTTTCTTTCGATTGATAACTGAGATGGATGATTCAAGGACTTTGTTGATAATATTGCCGCTTTCTCCACATCATGTGTGCTGTTATTATTACGATCCTTTAAGGCATTCTCTTGTCTGAAAGGAAAAAAAATGATTTATAAATGTTGTTAAATTATTCATATATGACGAAAAATCAATTCATTTACCTATTATGGTGAGTCATAAGTAATTTCCGTTTTGGGGAAAAAACTGTAATGAAGATGTGTTATCTTAATTAGCCGTTCCTTAGAGCAGTTTCTTATATAATTTTATATTCAATAACTTCTTGTGTCTTAGTGGCTTTATTGCCTTGATTGGGGTAAAAATCATAAAAAAAGGTTGTCATTGCGAACTGATTAAGCACACGCATGTGCGATAATGTTCCCAAATGATTTGTTGTCAAGTTACATTAAAGCTGCGCAAACGGCTCTCGAAATATAGTAAAAATATACAGAGAGAGACAGAGATGAACAGGCTGAGATATATAAAGACTAGTAGCATGGTCCGGCGTTGCCCGTGTTTGATTCAAAAATCGTTCGACTCATACAGCAATCGCTATCACTTGACTTAAAATATTTTTGCCCTTCCTTGCCTCTAAAGGAGTGCCCTTTGCCATTCTGATGTTGCTACACGCCTTACTTCTTGCCTATCTCACACTGCAAATTTTTTCTAAGCTCTACACTAAACATTAAATCTGTTACGAAAAAAGAACGAAACAAAATGAACACAAAACGATCAGCTTTAAAAAAGGACTCGTAACTCGTTAACAAATACTTTTTCACACCTGTTATGGTCCGGTTGCTTGTACCAACGGTGATAGTCCAAGGTAGAACCAATAAAGAAGAACTCGAACACGAATATGGAATAACACAGATATTAGATTGGTGCAAAAATAATGACGTAATAATGTCGCTTTTTGACGTTAAAAATACGTCAAAAAACGACATTATTACGTCATTATTTTTGCACCAACCTAATATATTACAAATAGGAACATATACAGAGAAGTAGAAGTGTTAATATGGACAATCAGGTTTAGTAGAGAGAACAATGTAGTCTCGACCAGTATCACTATTTCAATGTCTTGCAGTAATTGTCTGGAAACGACTCTGTTTCGGACTGCCTCTGACTCGACTCTTGACTCGACTTGAACTACTGACTAGACTTGAACTACTGACGATATTCAGTCCCCACCCAAACACGAGGGAGTCATGTGGCACAAGGCCTTTTTAACGTGGGACCTCCGAGCCCGTAGGCTGAGCCAAAAATATGCCGATTGAACCCGTATAAACGGGTTCAGGGACGGTTTACCTCCCCAAAAGTAAATCCGCCCTTCGGCGAAGCCTCCTTCGGGTTCCTCTCTGCCCGAAGGCAGAGAGATCAACCGAACAGTTGGTTAAGAGTTGAGCAACTGACGATATTCAGTCAACGAGAGCGTCATGTGGCACAAGGCCTTTTTAATGTGGTCTCTCCGATCCGGTATGCTCGGCCAAAAATATGCGCATTGAACCCGAATAAACGGGTTCAGGGTCGGTTTACCTCCCCGAAAGAGAGTCCGCCCTTCGGCGTAGCCTCCTTCGGGTTCTTCCCGGGTTCAGGGTCGGTTTACCTTCCTAAAAGAGTCCGCCCTTCGACCCGAAGGCAGAGAGTTCAACTGAACAGTCGGTCAAGAGTTTAGCGACTGACGATATTCAGTCACCCCACCGACGATGGCGTCATGTGGCACTAGGTTTTTTGAACGTGGGAGCTCCGAGCCCGTGGGCTTGGCCAAAAATATGCCCATTGAACCCGTATAAACGGGTTCATGGTTGGTTTCCCTCCCCGAAAGAGAATCCGTCCTACGACATAGCCTCCATCGGGTTCCTCCCCGCCCGAAGGCACAGAGTTCAACTGAACATTCGGTCAAGAGTTGAGCGACTGACAATATTCAGTCACCCACCACGAGGTCGTCATGTGACAGAAGGCCTTTTTAACGTAGGCTCTCCGAGCCCCTGGCTCCGCCAAAAATATTACCGTTGAACCCGTATAAACGGGTTCAGGGTCGGTTTACTTCCCCGGAAGTGAGTCCACCCTTCGTCGTATCCTCCTTCGGGTTCCTCGCCGCCGAGAGTTCAACCGAACAGTCGGTGAAAGTTGAGCGACTGACGATATTCAGTACCCCCTTCACGACGGCGTCATGTGGCACAAGGTCTTTTTAACGTGGGCTCTCCGAGCCCGTGGTCTAGGCCAAAAATATGCCCATTGTACTCGTATAAACAGGTTCGGGGTCGGTTTACCTCCCCGAAAGAGAGTTCGCCTTTCGGCGTAGCCTCCTTCGGGTTCCTCCCTTCTCGTAGTCTGAGACTTCAACCGATCTTTCATTCAAGAGTTCAGCGACTGACGATATTCTGTCACCCCCCTACGAGGGCATCATGTGGCACAAGGCCTTTTTAACGTGGGATCTCCGAGCCCGTGATCTCGGCCAAAAATATGCGCTTTGGACCCGTATAAACGGGTTCAGTGTCGGTTTACCTCCCCGAAAGAGAGTCCGCCCTTCGGCGACGCCTCCTACTGGTTCCTCCCCGCCCGAAGGCGGAGAGTTCAACCGATCTGTCGTTCAAGAGTTGATCGACTGACGATATTCAGTCACCCCACCACGAGGGCCTTATGTGGCACTAGGTCTTTTTAACGTGGGCTCTCCGAGCACGTGGGCTCGCCCGAAGGCAGAGAGTTTAACCGATCTGTCGTTCAAGAGTTGAGCGATTGACTCTTGCCCACTCCCGAGGCGCAGTATTCATTAGGTATGGTATAGTCCATTATTATTATGGGTAAGATCCCATAACTACACCTAACCCAGTTCTGCGGAATCAGAATCAACGTTGATTTTAAGCAAGCGAATCAGCCAACTGGAATAAAGTGCCATGCAGATTTACATTTTTCCCACTCGTGACGAATGCAGCTATCGATTTTTTTTTCATGCTAGCACGCTAGTTAACATTCGTGTCAGTCAGCTGTTGGCTCTTACGCTGGCCAATAGAATCTTCCTGCCTATTCGTGGCAGCCATCTATAGACTCTCATTCTGGCCCGTACAAAATGACCGCAAACTACATGAAAACTGCCGTAGAAGAATGAGAAAATCAATTATTTCCACTATCGATAGGAGTTGGGAAATGCCACGTCGGTCTTGGCCTTCCCGCTAACTTGGAGCATGTGCATGTAAATTTTGGTGCAAATCCGTCGAAAATTGCCGCCGTGCATTCGTTACACACACACCCTGCCTTTTATAGATAGAGTTTAACAGACGGAGATAGATAGATAGATAGATAGATAGATAGATAGATAGATATGAAGAGATGGAGATAGATTGGTAGCCAGACAAATATGAACAGATTGAGATAGATAGATTGGTAGATAGACTGAAGATAGATATGAACAGACTAAGATAAGTAGCTAGCTAGATAGATAGATAGAGAGGGACGGACCTCGATAGATAGATAGATAGATAGAAATCTGAACACCGACTTTTGCATTTTACGCGTATTATTGAATAATACAGAAAAGTATATTTTATTATTTTTTTTATGCGTTTTCACTTATTTTCTGCCAAGGAAACGAATGGTTGAATGGTTAAGACGATGCATAAATGGTACATTGTTTTTTTTTTGCCGCTGGTCTTAACGCTTTCAACGATTCTCTATTCATTCTGAGCAACGGAATATATAAAGTATTATTCATGATAAAATAAGATTAACAACAAAAACTGACGCCATATTGACGTTCCGGCTAGAGAACGCCATGATATAACAATTTCAAGTCTGTTTGCAATTGTAAAAGTTGCGAATATTATCGGCCATTCTCGATGCACCTATAATAAAACTTATAAAATAAACTAGTTCAAAGATATACTTTACTCTAGGATACGAAAATTTGAATATTTGAATATTTTAAATCATTAAAAAATATCTATCAGTAGATTTCTTCAAACACGAGTTTGCCAAGCAAAAGATACAGAAACTGGAACACTGATTCTTAAAAACTTTTGTTTTTCCAATGACGTTTCTTCAACTAAAATTCTTAAGCCATAACGCAGGAGTTTTCAACCAGTGGGGAATTTCCCTCCAGGGTTACATTTCTGGGTTTCAGAGGACGATCTTTTATTTTCTCTTGTTTTTCATTTAAAGAAGTCGGAGCCCATGATGAGTGTGATAAAAGACGGAATGGTGACTCTTATATTCAATATGGATTCACATCTATCATCATCATCAATAGAGAAGAAGGGACATTTTGCTGCACATTTTGCCAAATGTTACTTTCAAAGTAAAATTCGTAGAAAGTTCATCCTCATCACAAGGACAAGTGCAAGAATTTTTTTGAAGTCTGGGAAAGATTGAAAAATTAATTAATTATGAATTAAAAAAAATACTGTACATGTATTCATGTTTAAAAATCCGTCAAAATTATCTATTGCTAATAATTTGCAAAACTCTACTATGTAAATATATATATGTACAGGGCGTTGCAGCAAAATCCAACACTTGACAAAAAGAAAACGAAATAGGCAATAAAAACAGAAGTTGTATATGCAGATACCAGACAGCTTATTTAGCAACAGTTAGAGGTAAATACTACATTATTTTTCAATGTAACCGCCGGCGGCGGCGGCGATGACCAACTCAAAGCGGGCGTGAAGTGAGTCATACGCTTTGTAGACCATGTCCTTGTACATAGCAGAGAACGCCTTTACAATGGCAGCCTTCAGAGAAGTCAGTGTTGTGGGCGTGCGTGTTGTTCTTGGCCTCGATCATGTCCCAGAAGAAATAGTCAAGAGGGTTGCAGTCAGGTGAGGAGGGTGGCCACAAGTCCGGCAATCAGTGGTGAGGAACATTGTTGAGCAGCCACGCCTGGGTCGTCTTGGCCTTGAGTGCAGGAGCGGAGTCCTGCTGGAAGACGTAGGGGCGCCCGGGGACGATATCGTCCATCCCCTTGCTGCACACAGATCGGAAGAGCAAAGAACCAAAATGGGTCAAGTTTTTCATTTTATTTTGCTCGTGGAAGAAGCTGTTCGGTTGGAACTTACTTCTCACCAACAGAATACGGAGGGAATGTGGGTGATTTGCTACTGTGTAAGTGGCATGGCGGGTCCTTGACGTGAAGGTTAGACCTGTCGGAAGAAAGGAATGTAGTTCTTCCGAACACTTTTCGTGAAAGTAGCGATAGAAAAGTGGGAGGCTCGCCACATCCTGCCTGTGAGAGAGAGGTTGGAGGGTGGAAAATAATTCGTCACCCACAAGGCCTTTGGACTATATCGAGGTTAAAATGTGCGGTCTGTGCAGCTTCCGCCCAAGTATGACAACAGTAGTCCATTCTTGGTCTGATTTGGCTCTTGTAAAGGTAGAGGATAGCATAAGGAGTCAGGTACCTACTGGAGCGGTACAGGGAGCTGACCATTTTACCTGCATCCTTAGCAACGGATCGTACGTACGAATTCCACTTGAGCTTAAATGTTAGTTTAAGACCCAATAATCACACAAGATACGGTTCCTCTCCGAGAGGACATCGTTCATCGTGACTGGCAGTAGTTCGGATATGTATAGACAGATAGCGAGGGAGATAAGAAGAGATTGCTAGCTAGCTAGCTAGATAGATAGACTTGCCCATCTAGATAATTAAATGAGTCAATTTTTCAATTTTATTTTGCATTCTTTTCGTACTGCCTTTTATGGTATTCATAACATTTTGTTTTTATTTTGCTCTTCGATTAAAAAAAAAGTTTGTTTTAATGGCTAAAATAACATTTTGCAGCTCTAAAACTATTTAAACCTTTATTTTTTCAAAATCTCTAGTTTATTTGGATGAAGAGGTTCGCATACGAACTGGATGCCTCGTTCTGCATAGACGATACAATAACATAAAGGCCAAATATTAGGTTGGTGCAAAAATAATTTCGTTTTTTAACATATGTTACTATGTGAGAAAACGAAATTATTTTTGCACCAACCTAATAAATACATAGATTACATAATTGCTCAATGAATAATTCTTTTTAAATCTTAACAATGATGATAAAATTAATTTTTTTAGAAGTTTTTATAGCAGCTTCTTCTTCTATGTGCCGTGTTCATTTAGGACCTGGACGATCATGTATCTCCACAACTTCCTCTCCTTTATAACCCTTAGTGAATTTTATCTTTTTCCTATATCTTCTAATCCCTGTTTTGCCAAGGTATTACGACCATATCACGTTGAAACACCGCTTCCCGTAGTAAAGCAACTTCGAGCCTGGCCAGTACTTAGATGAGTGACCACTTTGGAATACCAGATGCTGTAAATTTGCAAGTACCGGTGGTATAATGGATAATGGCACAAAATGTTTAATCGGAGAGTTCGAATTCCCGTCGAGTTGGTTTATATTCACTAACGTGAAAATAACATTGGGAAAGGTATTAAACCACCTCTTCTCCCCCAGCTATGGGTTAATTAATCGGAATTGTATCACTAAATCATTATTATTTCTCCCCGCCCCCAAATTCTTACAATCTAAAGATATTTTCTGGCTTTAAATAACCCACAAAAGATTGATTAGTCGTAGAAAAAGAATCAGTCTGTTTTGTCAACTATATCCACATCCTCGTTAGGCAAGGGTTATGCTCTGCTTTCCTCTGTCCCCCTTGTATGTTTTGTGGGTGTCAAATTTTCTAAGCCCTCTTTCCTCATTTTGTGTCTTGAAAACTGATCTGTTTGGTTGTGTTGCTAAATATATATCTCTTTTGTTTCAATTTTCTCTAAATCTTCGTCGTTGCTCTCGTATTCAGTCCATGGTATTCTCAGCATCCTTCTGTAGAACCACATTTCTATTGCCTCAGGTGTCTTTTTCCTCTGGGATTAGATGGCCCAGCATACACTGTCATATAGCTGTACCGATATTACATAATAAGTCAGTACTCTTTTTTGTTGTTGTTTTCAATCAAATTTTTCTGTTTCTTAATACTTTGCTTAACTTCCAGAAGTCCCCTTTCGCTATCCCGATACGACCTCGAATTTCGGTGTCACATTTCCCATGACTGTATGGCAATGTATAATAATCTTTATAACTTTTTCGACTTGTTTATAATTAATTATTTTTTCTTATTCTAATCTATTTGATTCCATGAAGTTTATTGTAGTTTTGCGATTTTTCTTTTTAACTTTACTACTAATGTTATTATTTTCTATTTTTCCAATTTAATTTATTTAACGACGACACCATTAAAGGACTATTTATAAATGCTTGTTTCATATTACTGGATCCTTTTTTAAAATAATGAATATAATGAGAGGCTGAGATAACAAAGCTAAGATAATAACATTTGTAAAGAATGGACTATATGAAGAAATCAAGGTTCATTGTATCGTGCCAAATTTTTTTTTCGTGTCAGAGTTCATCTTACACATCTACAAATCTACCATTCGTCCATGCATTGAATATTGTTGCCATATCTAGTCTAGTGCCCCTGCTATTCATCTCGATCAATGTAATACGTCCCGACTTGACATCTCGACTTCAGTCACTCTCTCATGAATGTGATGAGGCTTCCCTCTGCCATTTTTACGAATATTTTCATGGCAACTATTCTGATGAGCTATCTTCCCCTGGTGCTGTGACTACATGAGTTTAAACGTGCTACTAGATTAGCATCCTGGTCACACCCTTTTACTATTGAAATAGTTAAATGCAACCGCCACTTCTACTCCAACAGTTTCTTTTCTCGCGCTTCCCGACAGTGGAACTTCCTTCCTCTTACTTGCTTCCCTGATAACTACAATCTTCAAAAATTTAAATGTAACATCAATCACCATCTGCTGTCGCCATGATCCCCGTTTTTTTTTAAATCCTTTCCTTAATCCCATCTATACACAGCCTTTTCCCTAATTTTCACTTTCTGTAACCCCCCCCCCTGCGAACTAGTGGCACTCCTACCTTGCTTTGGGTGAAATGCTTAAAAAATGTAGGAAATATTTATTGTATTTGCAGGAAAATATGGCTATATAATATGAATCAATGTTTTCGATAATTGATATAAAGTCGGAAATTTGTGAAACATACATTAAAGGAGCTTTGGTTATTTTTTCATTCATTTCACCCCAAACAAGGCGATAATGTCACTAAGACGCAAAGGGTTACTGGGGGTGAAAGAAAATGAGAAGACTTTAGAAGAAACTGGAAACCTAATCATAAACACGAAACAATGGATAAATCTTTACTCCAGTTCAAAAGCCGGGAAGGAGTGTGAACGGGGCGATAGTTGAACATGTCTCCAATTATATTTTATAAATATATTCAGTGCGGTCAGATGTAGTGGTCGATTTCAGTATTGTTACCAGAGATAATATTGTTTACTTTTTCTTTTAGTAGGGCAGTCTTATTTTTCATAATTTTAAGAATTTATTACGATCTTCAAAAATCATTTGCAATTGAGAATTTTCGACCTGACCAGAAATTGAATTTTTCATTCTATGATGATTATATCTATATTATGGTTTTTAGAATTTCTTTGTTAAAATAGATTTTGTTTATTATCGTTTAATGCCACGAATAAGGATGCGCTGTAAAGTTTATCTTATTACAGACTAAATACAAAACTTTGTTTATCCAGGTAACATACATGAGCGTAAATCGAATAGGCATCAGTGCGTATGTATATAAATCAGTTGTAAGAATTCTTATTCGATAAAGATGCAATAATGAAGAGGGATTCTGCCACGGTTGGTTGTATATGAAGCACTTACCTATTGACGGAATAAATCGAACAAAACACAGCGGACAGGAAAAATATAATAGACAAAATTGCCAAAATCCACAGGGTATAATAGGGGATCATCTGTAAAGAAATGAGTTGGATTATCAAACTTGGCGGGACATTGCATTCGAAAGCAGAATATGAATCAATACAAAGCATCTTAATATTCACAGGGTAAAAAAGGAGATCACCTGTTTTGAAATGAGATGGATTATCAAATTTGGCAGAGAATGAAATGACATTGTATTCGAAAGCAGAATACGAATTAATACAACGTATCATAAAATCCACGGGGTAAAGGAGATCATCTGTTTTGAAATGAGATGGATTATCAAATTTGGCAGAGAATGAAATGACATTGCATTCGGAAGCAGAATACGAATTAATACAACGTATCATAACATCCACGGGGTAAAGGAGATCATCTGTTTTGAAATGAGGTGGATTATCAAATTTGGCAGAGAATGAAATGACATTGCATTCGAAAGCAGAATCCCAATTAATACAACGCATCTTAAAGATTTTTAACTAAAATTTGGTGGAAAAAGATTTCTATAATGTTTGCTATGCAATTTCTGAGAGCAGTGTTTTTTTTGTGTAATATTTTGTTTTATAAATTTTATAATATTTATATGTCTACTATACGTATGTTGCTTTGAATATTGCTTCCACATCTGGTGTGATGCTCCTGCTATTTATTTAAAGATTCTTGCCGTAGTGACCTTATATCCTTAGTTGGGGTTAAATGATTAAGAAAATATTTTCTAAATTATTTGAATGATAACAATCAGTGAAATATTTGAAGAAACATTAAATTGGAGGTCAACTATTTGCCCAAACTGCAATATTTCTTCAAATGTTTCTCTCAACTTTCTCGGTGAAACTTGCCTTTTCGAAAAGAACAAACTGATATTTTTTTCTACAAAATGGACCACGAATCGGAAATGTGAGAAGGTAGAAGACACATCATTCATTATTCTCATCACTCGTTTCTTTCATTGTATAACAATACCTGCCTATTTTCCTGCATAAAAAGGTCTACAACTCTACCTTGGCGGAAGTTCTAACTAGTGACATTTTAATCCATAACCCGCCATGTGCCCCATTTGGGAATCTGTTAAAATTAAACTCATTACATGTTATTCCTTGTATTTACATTGAATTGCTTACATACATTGCGTTTGCAGAGGTATATTTTACAACACTTAGCCTTTAAAGTTTTTATTATTAGCCGTAAGAAGACACTTTCTGTTATAATTTTACATTTCACAGTAGAAAAATAATGACTTGAAAAGTATTTTTTCATTATTTCTAATCAATATTAATTTTTTGATGTTTTATACACATATATATTTGATACTCTAGTTTCTATAAAAACGACAATGGTAACTACTGAAATTAAACATAATGAATAAATAAACTCCTAAGGCACCTGTCTGGGCCAAAAATGCGAATTAAAAATTTTTGGCAGTTAATGGATTAATAACTCTGCTTAAGAAATCGGGTACAAAAGAATGTAAATTCTATTGAACAATCATCTTACAGAGCCACATAAAACTTATCAGGATTCTAATGAATAAAGCGTGCAGCAATATTAGACCGGCAATAGGACAAGAACAGTGCGGTTTCGCGAAAAACACTGGAACAAAGAATGCGATTTTTGTGTTCAGTATGATATCAAAATGAGCAATACAAATGCAAAAGTATCTATAGCTATGTTTTATAGTGTTATGGGATCTTACCCATAATAATAATAATAATGGACTATTCCATACTTAATAAATACTGCGCCTCATGAGTAGGCAAGGAGGCAAACGTTCAAGTCCGGAATACTGTTCGGTTGAACTCTCTGCCTTCGGGCGGGGAGGAACCCGAAACAGGCTACGCCGAAGGGCGGATTCTCTTTCGGGGAGGTAAGCCGACCGTGAACCCGTTTATACGGGTTCAATGGGCATATTTTTTGGCCGTGCCCACGGGTTCAGGAGATCCCACGGGCTCGGAGATCCCACGTTAAAAAGGCCTCGTGCCACATGACGCCCTCGTGGTGGGGTGACTGAATATCGTCAGTCGATCAAGTTGATCGTCTGATCGGTTGAACTCTCCGCCTTCGGGCGCAGAGGAACCCGAAAGAGGCTACGCCGAAGGGCGGACTCCCTTTCGGGGAGGTAAACCGGTCCTGAACCCGTTTATACGGTTTCAATGGGCATATTTTTGGGCAGAGCCTACGGGCCCGGAAATCCCACGTTAAAACGGCCTTGTGCCACATGACCCCCTCGTGGTGGGGGTGGTAACTGAATATCGTCAGTCATTCAAGTCGATCGGCTGATCGGTTGAACTCTCTGCCTTCGGGCGGGGAGGAACCCGAAATAGGCTACGCCGAAGGCACGAGTCTCGTTCGGGAAGATAAACCGGCCCTGAACCGGTTTATACGGGTTCAATGGGCATATTTTTGGTCGAGCCCACGGACTCGCAGAGCCCATGTTAAAATGGCCTTGTGCCATATGACGCCCTCGTTGTGACTGAATATCGTCAGTCGCTCAAGTCTTGACTGGCTGTTCGGTTGAACTCTCTGCCTTCGGGCGGGGAGGAACCCGAGGAGGCTACGCCGAAGGGCGCATTCTCTTTCGGGGAGGTAAACCGACCCTGTACCCGTTTATAGGCGTTCAATGTGCATATTTTTGACCCAGTCCATGGGCTCGGAGATCCCACGTTAAAAAGGTCTTGTGCCACATGACGCCCTCGTGGGGGGCGGGGTAACTGAATATCGTCAGTAGTTCAAGTCGAGTCAGTAGTTCAAGTCGAGTCAAGAGTCGAGTCAGAGGCAGTCCGAAACACAGTCGTTTTCAGACAATTACTGCAAGACATTGAAATAGTGATACTGGTCGAGACTACATTGTTCTCTCTACTAAACCTGATTGTTCATACTAACACTTCTACTTCTCTGTATATATTCCTGTTTGTAATATATCTGTATTATTCCATACCTGTGTTTGAGTTCTTCTTTATTGGTTCAGCCTTGGACTATCACAGTGGTACAAAGAACCGGACCATAACATATAGGTTATACAAAAACATTTGATAAAATACGCCACAAAGAGCTGTTCTAACTGTCAGGTGAACTTGACATATTTGAGAAAGATATTTGAATAATCCAGAACTTATCCTGGGTGGAAACTGTGAGAAAATGAATTCAGTAAATGTACAAAAATAAAAAGGAAAGTAAGACAAGGATGTCTCTTTTAACCAAATGTATTCAACCTTTACAATGAGGGGATTCTGAGAGAATTAGAAGTCCTACTAGGATTCCTTATTGGTGGCCACAGTCTTAACATTAGTTATGCAGATGGTACAGTGTTGATAGCAGACACAGAAAGAAAAATAGAGGAACTTCTACAGAAGGCGCGGTAAAAGAAAGCGAGAAGAAAGGACTAAACATCAATTGTTAAAAGACATAATGCATGGTTGCAGAGAAGAAGAGACCAGTATGCAAATTGGAGAATATCAAAATAAGTACAAAAGATTTAAATATCTAACAAATGATTTAATTAGGTACCTCGACTTGGTCGCGTAACAAAAACAGCATAGCATGATGAAAAAAAAAAAAAACCCAAACTCAATAAAAACAAAGTTTTGTCATCAATGTTTATATTACTATTAACAGGAAAGACCAATGTATTTTGTTTAATTATTTTTTGAAATTTTTACTCCTTTCTAGCACGTTCGAAATTTTGGTTAAAAATCTTGTTTTTTTTTGCAACAGCTCGTAAAACTTCTTAAAAACTTAACTAAAGTCAATAAAATATGAAATAGTTACTGAAAATGTTAATTGTTAAAAAGTAGTTAAAAACTAAAAAAATACGTTCACTTAGTTTTCGTAAATATGTCATTTTTGGTCATCCATAAACGCTGTCATCACCTTAAGAGCTTCTCGATAAATCAATAAAGATTAAAAAAAGAGGAACCCATCGTTAAGAAATGACTGTATATTGCTTTTTTATGCTATAAATAATATTTACTTCAAATCAGATTAATTTAACTTCAAATTTTCTATTTTTACTCAAATAACATGACATAAATCTATAATTTTTAAAGAATTTAAAACCCGATAAATGTATTTGCTTACAAATGTCTTAGAAATTAAGTAAATGTCCGCTTTTAAGAAAATTTTTAAAAATCGAGCAATTATTTGATATTCCAACCTATATAATTTCTCTCTGAAATAAACCAGTATATTTTATTTACTTGAAATAATAAATTTAATCATTTAGATTTCAATTAAAACTAGAATGAAATATTCAAGAATGCCTTTTCATTTTTAAAATTTAATTTTAAAATTTAGTTATCGAAAATTCAGTGGAGGTGCCTAGATTTAATGGAGGATAGACAGTGCAACACCGAAATCAGAAGTCACTCTTGGATAGCGAAAGATGCCTTCCAAAAGTTAAGCAACGTATTAAGAAATAGATAAATCTCGTTAGAAATAAAGTATTTAAGTGTTATGTAATACCGGTCTTCCTATATGTCAATGAATGCTGGACTATTTCCTCACTAAGAAAAAATGTGGTTCTAGAGAAGGATACTGAGAATACAATGGTCTGATCACGTGAGCTAATAACGAATTCTTAGACAAAATGGAAACAAAAAGGACACTTATTCATCAGAAGGAGAAAGTGGAAATTTCTAATGAACATAATGAGAAAAGACGGCTTAGAAAATTTGTTAGTCACAGGAGATATTGAAGGCAAGAAGGACAGAGAAATTCATATTTTACCTGATATGATTTTGTCAATTGTTAGCAGAATATGGATTAGGAAAGATAGCGAAAAGACACAATTTCTGACGAACTACAAAGGTCAGGAAATTGTGGAGAACCATGGTCCTGAAGGGACAAAGTATGAGGAAGAAGAAAAAAAGGACATCAAAAATGAAAAATCTATGTCGTAAATTCTCACATACAAGTATGTCAAAACAACAGAGATAATTTTTCGTATACCACAATTTTATGTATGTGCAAAATTAAAAAGAATCACGAGAAGAAGTGGTAAAAAAAGGTGGGACGATTCTTATTTCTAACATTAGTATTTCCAAGAAATTGTTGATCGCGTCAATCAACTCATTTTTTTATTTTTATTTTGGACTGACGTCCCTCAAGAGGGATAATAATTTATGTATTTTGACATTTTACGGACGGATTAATAAATCTTGATTTTATTTTTTTGTTGATCGAAGAAAAATAAATCACTTCATGTAAATGTATCACCTGCGTATTACTTTAGGCCAAACGTTCAAAAAGAAAATGATACTGTGATTGTATCAGGCTCCCGATATCTTGGCGCACAACGATTGCCCTTGAAAGAGACTGGAATACACCAGGAGGGTCAATACAACTATATTCTATTTTTCATTTCTTCAATGACGTTTTATATGAAGTGAGAGCAGGTGCGGAGGAAATTAGAGCCAGCAAAATGGTGACTTTAGTTCCCTTGGGAAGAAAATATGAACAAAGCCTACGAAAGGAAACTTGGGAAATATTTATCTATTGTACAAGAAGGCAAAAGGCGGGGTGGGCGAGCTTATTGCGAATCGAATAATGTTATGCCGTAAATAGAAAAGATTGACACATATTATTTACATTATTCGGACTATTGTCGTCATCTTTGTCACCATATTTATTACAATGTTTCGACCGTTTTACGCTCCGGCCTTCTTCAGGTGGTTGGAATGTCGAACTGAACCCTTTATTTCGCTCACCGGGGAAGACTGTTCTAGTTCCACGTGCCTTGTTTAATGGATGTCAGTTATCAGTTATCTCCTGTTAATTTCCCTCTCCAAGTTCTCCACTGCCTTAACTAGGTATTGAACTCACACTCTTTGGATCCTGTCACTGGATCTAATCAACGCCTTTATCCACAGTGTCTTGTGTCCTATGTATGAATTTCTGGTACGTAATAAATATGGCGACAGAGATGAGAACAATAGTCCGAATAATGTAAATAGTGTACATATTACCTCATCTCAGGAATATAGACAGATACTGAAGGGCCGAAACGTTGTAATAAATATGGCGACAAATATGAGGACAATAGTCCGAATAATATAAATAGTGTACATAATACCTTATCTCAGAAATATAGACAGATATTGACACACATATACAAAATAAGAAGTAGTTTATTCCGGATAATAATATGGTACACGCTTGAGAACACAGACTAATGTAATAAATAGTTAATCGTTAATTCCTTTCTAATTACCAACCTCCACACGCGACAAGAGGTAGCACAAGTCCAGTTTTTAACGTGGGGCGTTCCCAGCCCGTAGGGTTGGGCAAAAATTACCCGTAGACCTCGTATACACGGGGTCGGGCTTATCTACCTCTCCAAACGAGAGAGTTCTACAAGAGAGGAAGAAGAAGAAATCCTCCTGATCGTCTTCTTCCTCAGTAAGAAAGAGTGCTGTTTAAATAGTTTGAAACCAGTCCATCTTGTGGGGGTCTTCAGCTACTCCACTACATTTCCCTTTTTTAATCAACTACTTCCTCTGGAAGTCTTACTTTTTTCTTTTCGGGTTTGTCCCTGTAGTTCCCTGTTCTTTGTCGTTTACTCGAACATTTCTCATAAGGGTATCGGAACATCGAATAAGTCATAAATAACCTTCATCTGTTCTTCCTTTTGGTTATTTGTATCCTCGGAGTACCTTTTCATCATCTGGTTATGATGTCTCTTAATGGTCTTTTTCGGGTCTTCAATTATATACATAAATCTTTTGATGCGTTTATTAATGACACCGGCATTCCAAATTTTTTTCCCGTTTCTATACTCTTTGAAAAAATATTTTTTCCTGGTATATAGGATTTTGTATCTGTTTTTTCCTCTTGTTTTTTTTTATTAACCTTTGGCAACAGATCTTATTTTTCTCGCAAACTCTACAGATGACATCCTTAAATTTGTTCTTGGGTTTGGTGTCACACGATATACTCTTAAAAATTGAACGCTATCGTCAACGGATTCGTTTCTGTCTGACTTTTTTAATGCTCGATTGGAAGTGACTACAAATCTGCCTGCCTGGTCATTAAATCGCTGGTGATATGGTACAGTATTGATGTATACAATCGAAAAAAAAACTTTGTAAAAGTCTTTGAACTTTTTTTGCCGTGAATTGTGTGCCATTGTCCGATCCAGTCGCTTCCGGCGTCCAGGGTATGACGATAAACTATATCTGGCAGCAAGGTCTTTGATCAGGAGGCTTTGAGGTGCGTGGAAACACCTTTTAATTGGTGGTGTTCCCAGGTCCACCCTGACTCAGGGTGGTAGCACCTGTCAGGGTCCCAGCTATTAATAGTTAACCCCGAAACTGGGGTAAAAACACTATGGAAATGTAAAAATAGGTTTTAATACCAGAAATACTTTGTAAAAAGTTATTATCAGCAATAAAGTTTTGAAGAAAAAAAACTATTGTCAGCAATACATTTTTGAAAAAAACAAGACATTTTTGAATAAAACAAGACATTTTTGAAAAAAAAATTGCCAACTATACGTTTTTGATAAAAAATATTACCAGCAATACATTTTTGGAAAAAAAACATATTACCAGCCATACATTTTTGAGGAAAAAATATTACCAGCAATGCTATTTCTGAAAAAGAATATTACCAGCAATATATTTTTGAAGGAAAAAATACTGCCAGAAATAGATTTTTGAAAAAACAAAATATTACCAATAATAAACATTTTGTCGGCATTAAATAACCCATTGAAATTGATATGCTGTAAAACAAAATAAACCAAACCAATCTAAACCAAAGAATACATATTCTATTCATACGAATCTAACCTAAAAATGTTGTTGGCATTAAATAACCCATTGAGGTTGATATGCCGTAAAACAAAATAAACCAAACCAATCTAAAACAAATATATATATTCTATTCATACGAATCTATCCTAAAAATGTTGTCGACATTAAATAACCCATTTAGGTGTTGATATACCGTAAAACAAAATAAATCAAACCAATATAAACCAAAGAATACATATTCTATTCATACGAATCTATCATAAAAATATTATCGGCATTAAATAACCCATTTAGGTTTTGATATACCGTAAAACAAAACAAAACAATCGCATCCGGGATTCCGAATCTAGCAAAGAGTTCATGCAAAAATTTAATTGTATCACTGTACGTAGGATTTTTACATTTTATCTCCTCTGGCCATTTCGAGAAACTGTCAACCACAATTAAATAATACTCTCTCCCTTCATTGGACCTGCAAAATCTATATGCTGCCCTGCGCAAGGTCTAATGCAGCCTTTGGCCAAGGGGAAAATTTCACCGGTGATGCCTTTGCCGCCATCGCACAACCTCTGCATGATTTTACATTTTTTTTTATTTCTTTGTACATATTCAGACAAGGAACGTATCTTCTCATTAAAGCTTTCATGTTCGATATACCGGGGGGGGATCGATATGGAAGTTTTTTTTTTTTTAATATTCTTTTTGTAGCGATCCTGGTATTACCACTCATTCGCCGTACATCAAAATTCCATCGCAGATAGAAAAATCTTTTCACCATCATTCTCTTTGTACTGTTGGTCCATAATTGGTTTATTTTTCGAAGTGATGTATTTGTTTACTTTTGCTTTATTCCTGACTAGCAGCATGACCCGGCGTTACCCGTGCTTTATTCAAAAATCGTACAACTCATACAGCAATCGCTATCACTTGACTTAAAATATTTTTGCCCTTCCTTGCCTTTAAAGGAGTGCCCTTTGCCGTGCTGATATTGCTACATGCCTTACTTCTTGTCTATCTAACACTGCGAATTTTTTCTAAGCTCAATACTAAACATTAAATCTGTTACGAAAAAGAACTAAACAAAATGAACACAAAACGATCAGCTTTAAAAAAGGACTCGTAGCTAGAAAAACCGAATGAATAAAGAATGTTAACAACAGATACTTTTTCACACCCAACCCAGTTCTGCGGAATCAGAATCAACCTTGAGTTTAAGCAAGCGAATGAGCCAATTGGCCTAAAGTGCCATGCAGATTTAAATTTTCCCCACTTGTGACGAATGCAGCTATCGATTTTTTTTGCATGTTAGTATGCTAGTTAACATTTGTGCCAGTAAGCTGTTGACTCTCACGCTGGCCAATAGAATCTTCCTGCCTATTCGTGGCAGCCAGCTATAGGCTCCCACTCTGGCCAGTACAAAATGGCCGCAAACTACATGAAAACTGCCATAGAAGCATGAAAAAAATCGATTATTTCCACTATTGATGGAAGTTGGGAAATTCAAAGTCAGTCTTGGCCTTCTCGTTATCTTGGAGCATGTGCATGTAAATTTTGGTGCAAATCCGTCGAAAACTGCGGGCGTGCATTCGTTACACACACACACACACACACACACACACACACACACACACACACACACACACACACAGAGACACGCATCCTGCCTTTTATAGATAGAGATCTCCTCGAGCGTCACAGGTAATTCCTGTATAGTATTGCATAGCACCCTTTTTATTTATATTTCTGTCTTCTGGGTTGCTATCAAAGTTTCCTCCAATAGTTCACATAGTTTGGGGATTAACCCGGATAATCCATCCGCATGTCCTAACCTCTTTGACGGAAGGAACTACATCTTAAAATTATAATTTAATAATATTGTTTCACATCTCTGAAGTTGATTTGCAGTAAGTGTAGGAATCCCTTTTGTGGAACCAAAAATAGACAATATTGTTCTGGGGTTCGTCTGTAGCGTAAAACTTTTTCCATGAATTAATCTATGGAACATTTTTTTACCGCAAAAATGATCCCTAAAGCCTCTTTTTCGATTTGGCTTTACCATTTTTTTCTGCTGGCAATACGGTCCTCAACGCACGTGCAATCGCTTTTACTTGGCTGTTGCTTTCTTTGTGTAATATTATGTCTACTGAGCCCAAATTACTTACGTCACTTGCAACAATAATATCCTTATTTATTATAATGCACCAGATTTAAGCCTGATATATTTTTAATTTCCTCAAAAGCAGCCTTACATTCGGCACTTCAGTCCCATTTAGAATTTTGTTTAAATAATTTGTTTAGAGGAGCTCTTAACACTAATATTTGGGATAAAATTACCTTAATAACTTGCTAGACCAAATAATGCTTGGGGGAGGCATAATCTTTATCGCACTCGACCTCGATGGGTCTGGTTTTCTGCCTTTCGCATCGGTAACCTGTCCCAAATCCTTAATTTTAAATAAGATATTCTCATTTATCCAAAGTAAGTTTCAAGTTAGATTGTTTTATTTTTTCAAAAACTTCTTTAACATTTACGGCATGTTGTTCTCGGCTTTCACTCTTAATTAAGACCTCGTCATGGTAGGATAATGCGAAGTCAACGTCATTCAAATATCGTATCCATGATTTGCTGGAAATTGCTTGGTGCGACCTTTATCCCGAATGGCCGTCTATTGAATCTATACAGACACTTATGCGTATTTATAGTTTAATACTTCGCACATTTTTCGTCGACAGGAATCTAGTGGTACGGCTCAGACAAATCAAGTTTTGAAAACACATTGTTACCATTTAATTTCGCGAATATGTCTTCAGGACATGGCAGAGGGTAATTATGTTTACAAACAATCGTTCAATTCTGTAGAAAAATCTGCGCAGACTCTAATTTTATTATTATTTTTTTTCACGTAAACGGTAGGGCTTGTCCACTTACGTCCGTTTTGCTCGACATGCCTATTTTCTCTAAGGGGAATAATACTTTACTAATGGAGGATACGACGGCAAAGGTTCTTTTCGGCCTAAAAATGGGCGTCACATTCTCTTTAAGTTTCAATGTTGCTTTTGTTTTTGTGCACCAGACAAGACCCTCAGAAAAAATTTCAAGAAATTTTAAATTTAATTTTTTTTTACCCTCTGCACACTGTTTGAATTAATATTAACATTATAGAAGAACAAGTTAATTGTTTAGTTGAGGTCAAATGACTTAATTCAATCCATACCGAACAGGTTCTGGGTTCATAATGAATTGGTTTTAATTTTATAGTTTTGCCAGTAAATGTCACATTTGTGTAAAATTCTTCTTCAAAATTTAGTTTATTTCTTGTAATGCCATGAGCAATTCTTTTCGTCGTCAATAAAGTTGGTCTGCCAATTTTTTCTCTCCAAATTTTCATTTGTCAATGTCAGTTCTGAACTGGTATCCAATTGGAACTTAATATTTTTATTGTTCATCTGTACATTCATAAATTTTCTTTTCATTTTTATTTCTTTGTTTTCCATTGTAGTTGAGTTAAATGTATTTTTTTATTTTTGACTCCATTTACTTTTGGGTTTTCTGCAATGTGTATACTTATGTCCTTTTTTGCCACAATTAAAGAATTCTTTCCCTCTAAATGGTCATTCCTTGTAATAATGAATTGTTCACAGCCATAACAAGGATTTATTTTTGTGGGCAAAATTTTCTTTATGTTTGCAAATATTTATTGCATAAAAATACAATTATGGCACAAGGCCAAAAGAAAGGGGAAAGGTTGAGGCTGGTCTTCACTTACTATCTTATACCTAGCTAATCCAATTCATGACCCATTCACTCATTACAATTTGCCCATTCACCATTAGAACTCGTCCGCCACCAATCAATGCTCCATACACCATAATACATCCTCTCAAAGGGAACCTACGAAACGCGTCCGATGGCATAAAAGATTTTATGATAATAAACTATATATACAATTCTAAAGATGAAAAATGTCTTTGTTTAACTGCCTGAAGTTTTGAAACGTCGCGTTCTTTTATTCTTGCAGTGTCGAAGATTTTCTATTCGTTCGCATTCTTCTGCGACTATTTGCAGATTAATTTTTGGACAAAGTTCTGGTTCAAATATCGCCATCTTCTGGAGCCGTCAGTCGTTGTATAAAAATTAAGCACTTAACATATCAGGAGTAAGTTCTTTTAATTTAAACTTTTCACACTCACGACAGATAATCTCAGCAAAAGTTGAACAGTCCTCCCCATTTTTTGTAAGGTTTAAACACTGCTAATCTTGTGATGAATAAGGAGCTTTTTTCCCAAGATTTTTTTCAGATTTAATAGTCTCCTCTCAAGATATTTCCACAGGATTTGTCAAAAGTATGTCGTTCGCATACTTTTCGTATTCCCTTGAACCAATTCTTCCGGGCAGCAGACGTATTTTCTTTACGTCCGACCATGTAACGCAATCTTTTTGAAAAATCTCTTCATAACGGCGAAAATACACCGCAAAAGTTACTTATTTTTCAAGACTGTACTTAAGTTCGTTAACTGAATTTATCAGCGAATCTCGAGAAAAAGAATTTGCATTGTCTTTTGTTCTTTTGCTTTTTTCAATACTAATAATTCGAACATTTTCCCAACCGTTCATTTTGATTTTCAGAGCGTTCCTTGTCCAAACGTCTTTTTTCCTTCAATCGTTCATTTTTTTTTCTGCTGAATTTTCATGAATTCAGCCATTGCTTTTTTAAAAAGTCCGCTATGTCTCTTTGTAGAGAAAAAATTTAACGGACAAAACAATTTCCTTCTCTTTTTCTTCCTATAATAATTTGCTGAACAATTAAAATTCTTCCTTGTTTTTAACACGTCAATCTGTTATGGAGACTTGCAATTAATCCGATGTCGAGACGTCGCCAATAATTTCTTGGTATATGACTGGAAATTTCTTTAAAACCAAATCCTCGGTCACTGTTGGTATTACACTCGAAATTTTCGTTGTCAAATGTTGGTATTCTGCTTGAAATTGAAACATTCGGATCCGTCTTCGCCAAATGTTGTGTTGTAAATAGGAAAGGTTGACACACATAGAGAAAGTAAGTAGTAGTTTATTCCGGAGAATAATACAGTACACAGCTGAGAAGACATACTAATGTAATAAATAATTAATCGTTAACTCCTCGGTATTTGACAGAGACCTGCCCAGATGGCGGCATGTGGCACAAGGCCAGTTTTTAGATGGGGCATTTCGAGCCTGTAGGCTCAGGCAAAAATTCATCATAGACCCCGTATACACGAAGTCGTATATTTATTAAAAATTATAATAACTGTAGCACAAGGCCAAAAAGTGTAAGTGGGTATGAGCCTAGTCGTCATTAACTATTTTATCCCTAACTAATCCGATTTACGACCCTTCACTCTTTACAAGTAACCCATACACCACAATAAGTCATCTTTCACCATTTACTCCTACATATACCACATACACGAAAGGGTCCCACAAAAAAACCCTGTGATTTAAAAATTTCTTATGTACAAATGTTCACAGACCCTGTATACACGGGGCCAGGTTGCTGTCTACCTCCCCAGACGAGTCTCTGCCATTCGGCATAGCAGCCTCTTTGATTTAAACAGCACTCTCTCTCTCTCTCTCTGAAGAGAGAGTGCTGTTTAAATAGACTTAGACCAGTCTCTTGTGGGGGTGATCAGCTACTCCACAAACAACACAGCGACTTTGCTAGGCGTCACTATGTAAATGCCCCCAAAATTAGGCGTAACAGGCTTGGGAAAACAAGGCCACTTGTTCAATAACAATGGCAGCAGAAAAAAAAAAACCTTAAAAAACATTCAGATGTTGATGACTTAAAAGATCAAAAGTGGTTAACAGTCATTAAAGAAATGAGGGGAAGTTGCGCTTGATATTTTTTATTTTCGAGGGAACTAGAAAATAGGTCTTGACTATGACCTAAAACAGCACTCGACAATGGGAGTCTTGACTAGGGGAGAGAATTAGGGTGCTCCGGATCATTATTACCCACGGGTGATATGCGAGCATTTGTTTGTTCCCTTACCAGGATTACGGTTTATATATATATATATATATATATATATATATATATATATATATATATATATATATATATATATATATTCACCTTTCTTAACAGAATTACTACTCTCCCAAACAGACGCATACAACAGTATCAAGAAATCAAAAGAAAATGGTTGAATCCGTCAACACAGAAAAAACAAACAAAAAATCTCCACACGTGACAGTAATTGACGTATTTTTCAGTTAAAGGTATGAAAATAGCATTCTCTAAATTCTTCCAGTTGCTAAGGACATGTTGTTTTGTTATTATTAGTTACTTCGTTTAATAAATTCATTTCGTTTTGCCTTGAGGAAGTCCACATCGGACGGAACGCCTCGGCAACTATTACAGTTTTCCTATGGTCTTTTACATTTATAAATATTGTCTTTTTCTACAGGTTGTTAATTATATATATATATATATATATATATATATATATATCAGTCAGTTATGTGCCATAGGCGGTATCAGTCAGTTATGTGCTTAGGCGATCATGTATCTTTCGATACATGACTGACGAGACTGATTTTTTCCCGCAGTAGGTTGCCACTTCTTTCTGCGGTAGACCAATTTCCATCCAAGGCTATAGAACCTGGTCTGTCCTGCTATTTACCCATAGCTGGTGGGGAGAAGATGATGATTCATACCTTTCCTAATGGTATTAGCTCGTAAGTGAATGTAATGGATTCGACTGGAATTCGAACTCGACTCTCGATTCCTTAATCCGAGCCGCTATCCATAACTCTACCGTGCCACACACACACACACACACACACACACACACATACACACACACACACACATATATATATATATATATATGGAGAAAAATATTTGGAAAAAACAAACAAAAATCCTTAAATGCAATTATGTTGTTTTAATATGAATGAAATGTCAACGTCTGACGTTTCGGTTTAATAAACCTTCTTCAGGACAATATTCATTAAAATACAATTAACATAATCAGTTCAACATGACAAAGACGATGGACATAAAAACAAGACTTATCCAAAACAGATAACTGAAAATTTTAAATGATCAGCTTTCCGTTTAAGCATGGTCACGTTGTCGTCAAATGGGCGACGCTTTCAAAACGTATTCCTAAAATTTGAATATTTTGAATGAAAACGAAAAAATGAAAAAAATTCTATTATGATGGAAAATTGTATGTACGCTTGTCGAGCATTAATCTCGCTAAGTTTTGTTTGTTTTTTCCAAATATTTTTCTCCATTCTGTCGGATTTATATCCATTTATATTTGCTTATATATATATATATATATATATACATATATATATATATATGTATATATATATATATATATATATATATATATATATATATATATATATATACAACTTGTCAGATGTCAATATACCACATAACACCCTTGAGCGCTTAGCCTTGGAGCGGGTAGAATGAAGATCAACGTGCTTTAGTGGACTCAGTAGTGTTCATTCTGCTTGTCTGAATCGTCTTCAAGAAGCGAGAGCAAGATCTAAAAGGTCAGCCAATCTAACAATGATCTCATATCAGAATCCTCACTCTTGCTCCATATGCGGCCCCCTTTGTAAATTACTAGCGGGTCTTAAGTGCCACTTAAGATTATCGCACAAAATTTCAAAACTTAATGAATTAAGCTGTCAGATCCTCATACGTCGAAACCGACGGAAGAGTCTATTATATATATATATATATATATATATATATATATATATATATATATATATATATATATATATATGCACACACAATGGACACATGGAGAAGTTTTTACATTGTTGTTCTTTTGTTGATTGGATGATTAACATGAATGGAGATAAGGTAAAAGTGGGTAGAATCAGTTTAATGTCTGTTTACGTGTGTGCGCATATATATATCTTAGTGAAAGGAAACTGGGAGCGTTACTTCCGATTTCAAACCGATTGAGACATCATATTACTTACCATATCGAAACTTTTACTGTGTTTTTTATGGAAGAGCGTAGATTGCTGGTGAACTGGACTATAAAATGGCAAGAGTAGTCGGAGTGTGTAATTAAAAATGAGGAAAGTTTTAGCTGACGGATGGCACATAATTCGATACCCGATCACCGTGGAGAGAGAGAGAGAGCTTGATGTTGAAAGACGCGAAACCCCTATTGAACATCGGCTAAAAACACAAGTGATGATGCGTTCCAAAATATCAAACAGATGTATTAGGTTAGTGTAAAAATAATAACGTAATAATGTCGTTTTTTGACGTATTTTTTTAACGTTAAAAAACGACATTATTACGTCATTATTTTTGCACCAACCTAATATTTCACGAAATATAGTCCAAATTTGTGATCGCACAATTTTTTCTAAATTTTAAAATAATTGTAATTTCTTATTATTTTTATTTTTACTTGTTTATTTATTTCTTATATTATCTATATTTCATTAGTTTATTTTATTATTTGCAAGCGGGGGGGCCTGACGACCCTCACTGGAGAGATATGATTCTATCGTTTCGACAGTTTTCTTTTTAACCAATAACTGAATATTATTTTAGTAATCTTTTAAATCTCGACTTTTCTTGTTGATCGAAGAAAAATATACATGTAAATGCATCACATGCGTATCAAAATAGGTAATCTTTCTAAACAGCAATGGCCTGAAGTGAAGAAGATATTGTAGTGTCATTTCGTCTAACACCTGAATCAGATTAAAATACCTGAGAAGCTTTCATAAATCTGTCGATGGTTTAATAAACAAAAAATATTTTCCTGTTTCATTTTCTCGATGATGTTTTATACTTCAAATGTGATGAGCTCTTCGCTATGTTACCAAGAGTTTTTGAATTTAAGCGCAGTACTAGACTGGTGTCGAGATCTCATCAATTTACAGTTGAACTGGCTTCGATGTAGACGTAAGTTCTAAGCTAACAGTTCTAAACACTTCTTTCTTGTGGAACTCCCTTCCAACCAACTTTAATCTTCAAAATTTTAAATGGAATGTCAATCGGTATCTATTGTTACGTCTAATTACTCTTTCCTCTTTCTGCTAATTATTAATGTTTCTGTTCGTAATTCTTTCATGTCATCTAACTCCTTGTGTCTTAGTGGCTTTGCTGCCTTTCATGGGGTGATATCGATCAAAAAGAAAGAAGGTATATTTGTAATTTTACAAAAAATTCAACGTATATTTTCTTTTATTATTTTTTTCAGTTTTTTTTTCGAAACGAAGCAACGACTCTAAGGAGAATCACAGTGACCTACACAGGAATCGCGCCCATTACTTTTCAAAATAAAATTGTAATAAAACCATTTGAGTAAAAATAAATTTGATTTACCTTTTTTTTTTCTAGAAATATTTTTCAGGCTCTTCAAAGTTTGTTCCGTTTATCAAACTGTCTGTGACTGTTTGGTATCGATGACGTCATATGGCGTTCTTTTATATTTCGTTTTTATAAGAAATGACCTATTGAAGAACAATATTTTGGTTTATTGAAAAAAGTTTGAACAAAGTAACCATAAACAATTTTTTTGTTATCCTCTGCCAGCCGCAATGATGGAGGAAGCATTACCCGTACCATCGACAATAAGACACGTTGCAAGAGCCACTCCGTCTCGCGAGGCTCGTCCCTTAATCGAGACGCCATCCCGCCAACACTCCGAAGGAGCGCCATTGAACGAGAGACAATAACACCAGAAGTCTCTACTGCCACTGTCACGAGAAGGTGACAGGGGCCAAAATAAACCGCGACAAGTCGTCCGGCTTGCGGTTAGGTGCCTGGAAGGGGGTCGCTCTTCCGGGCCGCTTCGGTTGGACAGACGGTCCTGTCCGCATTCTTGGAGTGTGGTTTGGGCCTGACCTCCAGCTGGAGAAGAATTGGTCTGAAGTACGAGCAAAGGTCGATTCCGCCGGTCAGACTTAGAATCGACGGAGGTTGTCCGTGAAGGGCAGGGCGGAGGTGTGTGCTACATACATTTTCCCCCTGATTCTTTATCGATTGTCCGTACTTCCTCTCTGTAAGACTCACAAGAAGGCGCTCGAGCAATCGCTATCCTCCATTTTATGGAGGGGACGCGGGAATCGGGTCGACAGACGAGTCTGCACTAAACGTCCGTGTCATGGGGGGCTGGGAATGCCGCACCTTCCGAGTCACATCCGTGCCTCTAGGTTGGCTTTCCTACGCCGTGCATTGACTGGAGGAGATCCGATTCTGGAGGGGATTGTTAGGGACGCGTTCCCTGGCCTTACCATCAGTCCCCCCCATCTCGCGGGTTGAGCGCGGTCGTAAACCTCGGGATCAATCGGTTTTCCTTCGCGAGTGTCGGTCGGCCTTGAGGGCCGTTCCCCGGTCCAGTGACCTTTCTCGACCTAGGAAGGTCTTCTATCGTGAATTAGTGGAGAGGCCCGCGAAGGATCTCCGAGATACGCTCGGCTTGTCGGAGGAGGAGTATTGCTCCTACTGGTCTTGGGCGCCAGCGGCGGATTACCTCAGTAACCCTGAGTTTTCGCTTAGCTGGCGATTGGCTCGGAATCGGCTGCCTCTCAACAACAAGGCTTTCATATGGGGCTTGGCGGATTTGCCAGACTGTGAACGGTGTGGCCTTATGGGACCATGTCGGCGAGCTGACGGCTCGTCTCGCTCCCGAACAGCTTGTGTCCATTGATCGCGCATACGCGTGTGACAATGTGTCGCCCCCGTATTCCGGGATGAAACGGATGGTGTTTCTGACGCTGATGGCCACGGCTCGAATGGTGATTTGGACGACGCGAAAGGAGGAAGTCTTGCGAGGCAATCGTCTTTCTCATTCGGATCTGATTCGATTCTTTGAGCATCAGCTCAAGATGAAGATTAGATCGGATAGAAAACGATTGCATTCGACAGTCTTTAGCGAAAGGTGGGTAAAAGAAGCGAGCTTGCTTCGTGTGAACGGGGCTAGCCTTGATTTTCTCTTCTAGGTCAACCTATTGCACATCGGGGTGGCTTCCTGTGGAACCCTCCCCTTGGTTAGGTTAGACAAGCTTCAGTGTACCTAGTTAATGTGAGTAAGTGTTGTTCCTGGCCTGCATCCCGGCCGTTCTTTGGTTATGATCCAAGTCGAGATTCCCATCCTCCCCAGTTTGTTTTGACCCCCGCCCCATTTTCATCTCGACTGTGTCAGTTTTATATTTACCCATTCCAGCCTAATATTTTATACTTTTTCCCACTCCCTTAGCGAGAGCGTCTCTTGATTTTGTCCCCTGGGCAGAATACAGCGGCCTCTCTGTTTTATGGGTTGGACGGTCCCTACTAACATCAATTATGTTTAGTTTGTATTTGTGTTTATTTTATGTTTATTATTGGGTTCATTTCCCTCCCCTCTCATTTTATCATTATTAGAATTGTATATATATATATCATCATTAGAATTTTCATGGTACGGGGCGCGATTTTGGTAGGTCTCCCTTGAGAGCTCGTGGTATTATGGTGGTTGAAGGATTGTTTGGTGATGGACGAGTTCTTTTGGTGAATGTGTAAAATGTAATGTACGAATGAGTCGCGAATCTGATTAGCTAGGTATAAGATAGTTAGTGTTGACAAGCCTCTACCCCTCCCCTTTATTGGCCTTGTGCCACAATTTGTACTTTTTGTTCAAATAAATACCAGTCTCTACTGCCACTGGAGTAAAAATAAATCTGTCCGCAAGAGAAGAATATTTAACTATTTTTTTTTTTATCTTCGTGTCCCATTCAACAGACCCCCGGGCTCAACAGCGGACCTGATCAAATTACCAGTCGAAAATGTATCGGCACAGGTCGCATCCCAAATCAATGACTTCCCCATTTTAAAAGGGAAACTGGTAATGCCGTCCGGCCGCTTTCCATCACCGCAGTCGAGGCCTACGGGTTCAATCTGGGAAGGGAACCCAGCTGCATCCAGACCGTGGCAGGGACGGCGATGTGGACGTTGCGGATGGAGGGAATCTTACGATACGAATCATATTCGTACATCAGGACCTGGTTGGGTTATTTGGGCATCAGCTCGGTATGAAGATCAGAACTGATAAAAAGCGTTTGTTATCAGCAGATTTCAGCGAAAGGAGGCTGAAAGTCACGAGCCTGGTTCACGTGAACGGGGTCAGTTTTAATTTCCTTTTTAGTCACCTTTCGACACGTCGGGGTGGTTTCTTGTCGGACATCTATCCTGGTTAGTCTAGACTCTTTTATCTAGTTATTGTGAGTAATTTTTCCCGCCCTGCGGATAGAGCTGTCGATGTATTGTATGCTCTACAGACAGAACAATCTCAACATTTGACGTTTGTTAAACTTCTTTTTGGTGGGCCTGAGAACTTTTCGGCATCCACTTATATGAGGCAAAATATTTGCAGTGAACATAAAGTGAACCGCTAAAATGTAAGGAGAGAGTATTTCTTAATAATGTATATCTCTTCTTTTCTCCTGAACAACAGCGGCTACACAACGTGGTATAGAATCTACGGGCGGCTAGTTCGTATTAAATTAAGGGAACTCTTAGAAATATCAAGAAATGCAACATTAACTGGCGTGTAAATACAACAAATCTTATTATAAAAGGAACATTAAATATTACAGAAAAGTCAGCCAGATAGTAACCACGGTGGTCTGAAGGAACTTGAGGAACGACTCACGGGGTGACGTTATATGGTTACTGTTGACGAAAATCGATAGGCTTAGGGTTGCATAAAGTCAAATTGGGAGCTGATATGGAAAAATGAACTTGAATCTGTTGTTAATTTAATGGACTACCCACAATTCACCACTGACTCATGTATATAAATATTCGAGAAAAACCCAACATTCGCGGCCTGCCGACTGCGTGTAGCATGAAACAGCCTGTCGCCTCTGAGTGTTGACTTCAGTGTTCACTTTTATATTTATATACGCTCTGTCTCTGATATTGAGCACTTTATCACTTAAATATAGTACATCTGAAAACTATATTTCTCTCTCTCTCTCTTTATATATATATATATATATATATATATATATATATATATATATATTATTTAAAATATGTATTCATCGCGACATAGAAATTACGATGTTTCGGAACTGGAAACTAAAATTTTAATTAAACTTAAAATTAAAGTATTTGTTCCCCCCACAAGCGATGTTGAATAACTCGAGAATAAGGATGATTTACTTTTTTTTTTTAAAGCAAAATAGTATTACATAGTTTAAATTGGGGGGGGGGGATTACAAAATTTTAAAAGGGTGTTACCTTTTTTCAGGATTCAGATTCAAAATGGTAAAGTGTAAATATAGGTTAACGGTTGGGTGCGGGTTTGTAATTTCTGCTCCTCGATATTGGCTTTCCGATATGAGATTTTGTCATCCTGTCTGCTTTTTTAAGGGCATACATAAGATACACTACAATACATTGGCATTTTTATTTATTTTTTTAATTTTTTATAAAATACATTGAGATTGTCTTAAATGCGCTTCAAATGTGATTAAGTCATATTTTATAATTTTATTTCTAAACATCTAAATACTATATTTATTATATTTATTAGTATGCTAGATACGGTGTTGTTAAAATTAAGACTTAAAATTTAGGAATTTAATTACGCATTTTTTAATTTCTTAATTGTGATAATTATGATTTTTTTAAATTAATTATGGTTTAAAGTAAACATAATGCAGTGCCTACAAAGACAGTTATTACTTTTCTTTGTTCTAATAAATATTTATTTTTTAGAAACTTAATAATATATAACTTTTCATGTAGTCACAAAGGACATGGGTCATTTAAAATCCGACAAGTTCTCGTTTTTTAATAATTTCTATTTTACTGTGGGTGTTTTATTTATTTCTTTTAAATGCCAAAAATATTTAGATAGGGAAGTGTTATGGTCCAGGTTAGGACCAAGGAAGAACAACACGAACACAAGAGTAGAAATAACGAAGGCATATTACACGAAATAATAATACAAGATGTGGAAGGTGTTAGTATGACTGTCAGTCTGGTCTGGAGTGAACTACTATCGGCTCGACTCGATTCGTTCCTCTCTCTTGAGAGGCGTAGTATACATAGTGTTAGGAAGAGTTCATTCTGTAGTTATAGGTAAGGACCCATGACAGGAAGTTTGGTTATGATACACATTATTTTTGAAGGAATACAGATGTTGGCTCCACTTTAATTTAAAATTATTTCTAGTGTTACTAATATATATTATTTAATATTAGGATTCTTAATAGATGAGATAACACAGCAATTTCTGTGTCACGATGAATACATATTTTTAAATAATAATATTATAATATTATGCTCTACTCTGTATCGAGCTTTGGTTTTAAAAATAAAGTCTAGAGAACCGTGTATTATAAATCTGACAGTTCTTTCTTTTTATTTTGATATATATATATATATATATATATATATATATATATATATATATATATATATATATATATATATATATATATTCGTAGAAAAAATGTCCGACAGGAATTGAACCTGTATCCTACAATGAACCATCATTTGATTTTGCTATCCAGACGCTTCTTCTGTAGCCCAATAGTATAGCACGTCAGGCCAAATTACGGCTCCGTGTAGGATACGGGTTCGAAATATAGTTAATAGTGTTTATTATAAACAGAACCTTCTTTAAATATTTGTAGTTTGTGAAAATAATGCATAAACAGAAAATATATTAAAATAATTGTCGGACTTAGTCCATTTACTCTTTGTGAAGACTATAGGAATGTTAGAGTGTTGTTCAGTATTCTGCCTTGTGATACGTCGTTGTTCGATGTGTGACCCCCTCAAAAGATGTAATACCTTTTACACACATACTCTTCCACGTGACACAATGTGAAGCCAAAGGAGGACAAAGGATTGGCAACAAAATTTAGGTTTTCAACAAGGATCACTCTCTCTTTCTTTCTCTCTCCCTCTCTTTCTTTCTTTCTCTCTCTCTCTCTCTCGCTGTATATGAGTAGGCGCGGTGGAGTAATGGACTTGGATTGAGGAATCGGAGGGCCGAGTTCGATTTCCGCTCGAAACGTGCTAATATCCTTGGGAAAGATATGAATCCTCCCTCCATGGGTAAATAGCAGGACAGACTTGGATGTCAACTGGTCTAGGAGAAGGACAACTCTGAATTCAAAACCTGCGGAAGGTCCTTTGGGGACCTTGTGGCACGTAGTGCGCCAGGTTTCTGTATTCGGCGCTTCAAAAAGTGTGGATTGTATGTGTGTGTGTGTGTGTGTGTGTGTGTGTGCGCATGTTCAGCATCTATATCTACGATGTATTCTTCAGGAATTTACTGTCTGATTTGAACTTCCTCCTTATCAATAGATTACTAAGCGAATAAGGATAACTCGATCCAGTGTATGTGGTGGGTCTTAGATCTGAACTGTCAAAATGCTGTCGTTTCCATTGTAAATTTATAGTATACAGGGTCGGTTTATCCTCATTTGCTTAGTATTCCATTGGTAAGGAAGAAGTTCAAATCAGAGAGGCTCTTCACCAGAAATGTCTCAAGGGGAATGCTTCCATGATAACTACAATCTTAACGTTTTCAAGTTTAGAACTAAATATTATTTTTTCCATATATCCTCATAATATTCACTTCTCGCTTCATCTCTTTACAACAAGCTTATTCAGTAAAGCTCTATCATGAGTGGCTTTTAGGGCTTTGTGTGAAAAATAGACTAAAAATAACAGAACGAAGCTATTATATTTGTAGCCTAATTGCATCGTTAATAATTTTTACTATCGTAATGAATTGAAATCGACAAGAAAGGGATTATCAGTGGTCAATAATCCTTGCAAGATTTACTCAAAATCTTGTAATCTTATGCTAATAACGTAAATGTATTGCTGATGATTTTGCATTTGCGTGTCAAAAGGTCACGATTGTCTGATTAACTGATCAAGACCACTTGGTATTTACTAAGCTTAGACACATGGTATTCTACAAAGTAGGGCACCTAGTGAGAATCGAACTCATTTCCTTTCTCATGGTTTGTATTAAGGTAATGGAGTAGTAAGATTGTTCCGTCTGTCTTCCAAATAGGGACATCCAACCTTATTTTAAAATCAGCATCCGAAATCCTGGCCTATTACGTGGGTTCGAACACCAACCGCCAGCGCCATGAGAAAACACGCAATTATTTCACCTTCGAACGGTAATGGTTTAACAATTACTATTGAGCAGTACGTTGGATTCTTTCATGCTTAATTACTATGGCCCTGTGTCAGACTACAATCTTGTGCAGATTAATTGAAACGACTGCTTTAGTTTTTTTTCTTTAACCATACGGTCAGTTTAGGCTCATTGGAGTGACAGGATGTAATCAATTACATCACGGCCAGACACTATTGTCTCGACTGTTCATTGTCCTACGGCCATTGTCTGTGATGAACGTTACTCCAAGAAAGCGTACGAAAATTGTAACGCTTCACGAACACAATGGCAAGCCTTACCAGTGTGTAAATCAAATACTATCGACTGGCTCGGAAACTATCCTGATTTAAATCCAATCGAGAATCTGTGGTCAATCTGAAAAAAATACAACAGAAAGGAAATAATAACGGAATTATTCGTTTTGTTTCAATTAATTTGCACAAAGGAGTAAGCTATACTATGTAAATGTGAAAATGACATTTACCATAAAAGTGTTTAGCAAGCATGTCTGACAGAAGAATTCCCAACCCAAATATGCTTACAAAACAATCTCAGCTACGAGTCAATCCACGTTTTTAAATTTTGCGGTCTTTATTACGCCGCTAACAAAATGACGTTGCTGCAACGGTTCTGCAACGTTACAAAGATGAATATAGCTAATCAGAACACTTACTATTTCCATGGCAAATGTTATGACGTGGAACATTCCTTAGTTCCACCAGTCCTGATCATACTAGCTGGGACACGCCTTCCCACATACACGGGGACTAATCATTCTTGTTCCTTTCATCTTCCATTAATTAGAAGGAACTTCCATTCGGACAACGTTTTCCCTTGAACTGCTCCTTTGTGGAATGAACTCCCGAGATGATGCTTCCTTGATATGTAAAATCTTAAGGTCTTTAAGTCTAGGGTTAGCAGTTATCTCTCATACATAATCTCACAAACTGCACTGCTTACTTACTCTTCTTACGCTCATATAAAAACAACGTGATTCAGTAATCCTCTACTTTGAATGGTTCTTTTGCCATGTATTTATCAAAAATATTTTCTGTATCCTTTCCACAAGGTTCTGCAACATTTTCCAGCAATGTTGTGAATAATTTGCATTTTGAACATAAAATAGATAATTCTTGGGAAATATTGGAATATGTATTCTTCATCTAAATTGTTCTGATGAAATTTCCTCTATGATAGTTAGACTGTAATACTTTAAGCGCAGTATTAGACAGGTGGAAAGGTCTCGCTTGTAGAACTCTCCTTAGGCTTCTTGCTTCACAATCAACTTTGATTTTCAAAACTTTAAATGCAATGTCAATCGTTATCTTCTGGCTTCTTAATTCCTCTTCTTTTATTGTTCTCTCTCCTAAATGCTTTTTCTTATATTTCTAACAGTCAGTAATTCCCCTTGCGTCATAGTGGCTTTA